>OX104069.1:82933808-83046100 GCA_944474145.2 Dicrocoelium dendriticum | reverse complement strand
CGGTCGGCGGGCATTCTTTGAAAGTGACGGGCACGCAGAGCTTACGAATCAGGATAGGAGAAACGCTCATCCGCCATGACATGTTCATCGTGGAGGAGACGACTGAAACCATCATCGAAACCGACATCTTGAAACGGCTTGTTGTCACAATTGACCTGAGAAACGATGTGGTGATCGTGGCTAACGAGACGATCGGGATAAACAAAGGGGAAACCGACCGGGTTGGTACTCTCAAAACTGTGCCTGCTTGTCAGAATCGTGCAATACGCAACGTACTGAGCAGGTATGCCAACTTATTCACAGACGTGGAAGATGATTACGGATTTTGCAATTGGGTTGAACACCGAATACCGTTGGTCCCAGGAGGACAGTGCAAGCCAATCTTCAGATGAATTCCACGGAACACCTTGGTTGAGGTACAGAAGCAGGTGACCGAGATAAATAAATAAATAAATAAATAGTATATTCTCTGTAAAACGAGACACACCTCGAAAGGAATCATCAGGCGAACGCACAGCCCGTATTCATCACCCGTGCTATTGACGAAGAAGGCCGACGGAACCTATCGATTTTGCATCGATTTTAGAGAACTAAACAGGGTGACGGTGAAGGATGCATTCCCGATGCCACAGATAGAAGAAATTCTCTCAAGCCTTCACAGTGCCAAGCAAATATCGCTGATTGATCTCCGCTCGGGATATTGGCAACTGCCGATCGCAGAAAAAGATCGCCACAAGACGGCTTTCAGTGTCAATGGCCAGCAGCATGAGTTTTTGAGAATGCCGTTCTGATTGTGCAACGCCCCGGCTACATTCAGGCGTTTGTTGCTGATGGTCCTGACGAAGCTGCAAGGCGTGGTTGTTTATGGTGATGACATCATCATCTTCTCTGAGACGGAACAGGAACATGTGACCAGACTTGGAGCAGTACTGCAGAGACTGGACGGAGCTGGTCTGAAACTCAGTCGTAAAAAGTCGCAGATTGCCCAAAGTCAATTGTATGCTTGGGTCACATCGTGGGCAATGGTCAAGTCCGTCCACATCCGGAGAAACGCGAGACGATCAAGTGCTTCGCAAAACCAAAATCCAAGCGTCAGCTCCGTTTGTTCTTGGGAGTGGTGCCATATGATTCAAAGTTTGTGCCTCAGTTCGCAGAGATGGTCAGCCCGTTGTTAAAGCTGCTTCGCAAGGACGTGCCGTTCGTGTGGACAGCTGAAGCGGATCAAGCCTTTGACCATCTAAAGGCATGCACAGCAGAAGCTCCGACATGTACACGGCTACCCAATCCTGGTGAGAGGTTCACTGTGGCCGTCGACTAAAGCAACGTGGTAATCGGTGCGGTTTTGTCTCAACCGGCTGGGGTGGTGGAGTACGCGAGCGGAGTGCTGACAGGGGCGGAACAAAAGTATTCGGCAACGGAGAAAGCATGCTTGGCCATCATGCAAGCGTTAGAGAAGTGGAGAAATTACTTACTGGCGAATGAATTCCGGGTCGTCACTGACCACAAACCGCTCACGTGGTTGATGACGGCGAAAGACCCGCGCGGACGGCTTGCACGATGGGCCTACCGATTGCAGGAATTCAACTTCACAATTGAGCGCGTGGGCGTAACGCAGAATGTATTGCCAGATATGTTGTCACGCCCGTGTTTGGACGACTTCATGCCAGACAATGCCATACCGGTGCGTGCGATCGCGATGGGGGAGAAGAACCTGCTGGGAGATCAAAGGACAGTTGAATTCGTGAACGTGTTGTGCTCTCACTTACAGGCTGGCATCAAACCGGAGGCCACATCGGAAGAGGTGGAGGAACTCCTCAAGATCTGGGACATGTTGAAGATCGAAAACGATAACGTGGTGTTGGCGATAGACGGAAAGTGCCTTTTGTTCCACCAAATCAGCGAGAACGTGTGATGCGTATAACTCATGATGGCGCCCATATGGGATTCGAGCGGGTCTTTGAATTGCTGCGGAGGCGAGTGTTTTGGCCAACCATGAGGAAGGACGTCGCGGCATACATTCGGGGGTGCCCAAACGAGTCGGGAGATGGAGTCCCCGAGACCGCCGATGCGATCGATGGAAGTTGGTGAGCCACTTCAGTGTTGGGGACTGGACGCCTTTGGGCCCTTACCATTGAGTCGAACAGGAAACAGATACATTCTAGTGATGATTGACCACTTCACTCGATGGGTGGAAGCCATACCAATCATGGACCAAACAGGCGAGACCGTGTCGCAAGTATTCGAATTCAATGTGCCTGCAGGGTATGGGATCTCACAGTGTATCATCACGGACCAAGGGCCCTGCTTCGAGTCAAAAGCGTTTAAGGCAGTGTTGGACAAGTGGGGCATCCAGAGACGGCGAACCTCACCGTACCACCCACAAACCAACGGCATGACCGAGCGGTTCAACCGGACATTGAAGACGTGGATAAACTGCACGAAGTTGGCATGGGAAGATGCTTTGCCTCAGGTTCTGATCGCGTATCGGACTAGCATGCAATCAATCACCAAGGTCTCGCCATTCGAACTACTGTTCGGCAGAGAACCAAGAATTGCGCTCGGTACTTGTCTACCGAACCAGGGTGAACGGAAACATCCAGCTGAACATCAAGAGCGACTGCAAGGGAAAGCTAGAGGCGAAACCAAAGCTCGACAAGCGCGGAATAAGCGAAATTACGACGCCAGGCATGAGGCTCACAAGTGGAGGCCGTTCAGGATTGGAGAACGAGTCATTACGGCTATTCTTTGGCTAATTCCGGAGATCTCATTGATTTGCCATACTGCCATCTCTGTCCGCCAACTTGGATTCGCTCTAGCATGTGATGCCGTCTCAAGCTACTTGTGGTTCGTGTTCGAAAGTTGTGAGAACTAAGGCTCATGTACCTCGATGCTTCGGCTGTGATGTTTTGTTCCACCTTTCGTGCATTGGCTTATCCGTTGACGTGTTTCGAAAATCGCTCGACATCCGACATCGGTTTTTTCAAGTTATATGTGATAAATGTCGCGGTACAAGACATCAGAGTACTCAGCGACGGCAAACAACTACGGGAAAATCTCTCTTTCAGATAGAAACAAACCGTTCACCACGTGGGATCAAACGCCCTCGTGAAAGTACCTCCGTATCATCTCCTTCTACTGTCACTCCGCGATCTGCACCACCACCAGCTTCTTCGACCCCGGCCAGAAGCCAGGTTCAATGTTTCCCACCGATGGACGACTCAGACTTAGAAGCTACGAAATGCCGGTTAATACTTGTCTGCGAATTGAAAATCGCTAACTGTTCCTAGGAGCAAAATTTGCGAACATTCAGACCAAGGTAAAAAGCATCAAATGACCAGCTTTCGTTCTCTTACTGCACATTCCCCAATATTACACTTTTGATGATTGCAAGTCTCAAAAATATCTAGTTTTTCGCGGTTGCTTAGAGTTGTAACAAGTATATGAGAACATCGAGTTTGTTATATTTGATGGAATATGTATATATACCGGTTTTCTTTAGATTGCCATTTAACAAACGAAGATTCTTTGAAATCCTCAACGGAATGGACATCAGAACAAATGCTTTGTTTATATTCTCCAAGAACTCGCGGATTTTTGGATCAGCTTGTGCTGGATACTACTTTTGCCTCAGATTACTGTGTTAGCAACGTTTTATCTGTGTGAATTGTGCACAAATATTCTTTTGGCGTATGTTCCAAGCGGTGCAAAGTTAGCGGTTATTATTTCTCTAATTCCAGAGGTCTCATTGATTTGCCCTACTGCCATCTCAGTCCGCCATCTTGGATTTGCTCTAGCTTGTGATGCCGTCTCAAGCTAATTGTGGTTCGTGTTCGAAAGTTGTGGGAAATAAGGCTCATGCACTTCGGTGCTTCGGCTGTGATGTTTCTTTTCATATTTCGTGCATTAGTTTATCCGTTGGGGTGTTTCGAAAATCGCTCGACCTCCGACATCAATTTTTTCAACTTAAACGTGATAAATGTCGCGGTACAAGACATCGTAATACGAAGCGACCGCAAACAACTAAGGTAAAATCTCTCTTTCAGATAGAAACAAACCCTTCACCACGTAGGATCAAACACCCTCGTTCCCCACTGTTCCCCACTGATGGAACACAGACTCCGAAGCTACGAAATGCCACTTCACTTATCGGTCCGTGAATTTCTCAGAGCATGTTTGTTAACTTGTGAACACCGAGGATCCATGAACAACTCAAAAGCGCAAGGGCCCAAGTAATCAAGTTCAGAAGTCACCTGCTGATAAACAAAAAGCCAATCAGTTAGGCGCCTCTAATTCTGCTCCCACAGGTTCATCACTGATTTCGCTGATGAGTCAGAATCTCATGGCCTACCACGTACCGGAGTCAAAAGATGAAATCCCTCAGATACGTTATGATCACGATGTTGAGTTCCTCCAGGGGCTCATCCATAGACTCTTGGATGTGGGCACAGACAGTGTAACAATTAAACATGTAATCCGACTTGGCCAGAAAAACAACCAGTCATGTCGACCAGAGAATCACCTTCGCAAATGCCAATATGCCACAGCTCATACTGTCTCGTCTGTCAAGGCTGAAAGGCAGAAAACTTCACATCCGCCGAGACTTGGTACCCGAAGACAGGGATCGTTTGAAAACTGCGGTCATTGAACTCAAAAGCCTTACAGAGGAAGGTGAGACCGACTTAAAAATGTAAATTTTCGGCTAATCAAGAAGGGTGTACGAACCCGTATCAACCGGTTGCTCAACCTCCAGGCACGTTCCGCAGTATCTCTCAGGACCTCCGTGTGGCATTAGCCAACGTGTATAGCCTAATGAACAAACGTGACGACCTGTGCCGCTTCGCTGTCTCGGAGCGGCCGGACGTTTTAGGACTTGCAGAGACTTGGCTGAACTCCGACGTCATACCCCAAGAAGTCGTGTTGTCAGGATACTCTTGTTTCTGATGCGACCGAAAATCAAAGACTCACGGTGGTGTTCTGTTGTACATAAAATCGTCACTATCTGAAAAACTTACCAGCACCTATCGGAGCGAGGATAGTTTATGCGAGCAATTGTGGTGCAGAATCCGCCTCAAGCGCGCAGAACTAATAGTGGAGGTTATCTACCGAAGCCCATTACACCGTTGTTGCGATTGGTTACCACATGTAGAGAAACACATGAACAGCCCTCAGTTCTTACTAATAAGGGATCTAAATTTACCTAATATAATCTGGCCAGACGTTCGACTTCTTCTTGGTCATGGCAAAGTTGAGGCTCAGTTCGTTAAAATGACTATTGAAATCGGGGCAACATGTCATGCAACCGACGTGCGTAACTCCGCACTCGGCATCTTGTCTGGACCTAATGTTTACGAGCTGCGAGCAGAAGCTAAAAGAGATCAGAGTCATCGAGCCTCTGGCGAACAGTGACCACTGCTCTGTTGTAACAAGCTTAGAACTGTGGTTACCATATTACAATCAACAGAAGCTGACATACAACTATTAGAAGACAGAATTCAACGGGCTCGTCCAAGCCGCAAGTCAGACTGATTGGACACTACCACAGGATGCTTCACTTGAGGCCATTTGTTCATTAATGAAATGGAAGCTTAACTCGCTATGTACTCGATTCGTTCCCCTTAACTATTCAAGAAGCGGACATGTCAAACAGTATTGGATTGACACGGAACATAGACGGTTAGCGCGACCGCGTCCCGAACTTTGGGATAGGTACATCATCGCAGTTTGCGATGAAGAATACACGGTGTACAAGAAACAGCGTAACTTATGTAACACCGCAAAGATCAAGAAACGCCGGCAGTTCGATTAGGAGCTAGCATCTTCGGCCACAACTGCACCCAACAGAATATTTACCTGCTTGAATCGTCAACTGAAATCCGGGGGCGATCTACCGGTTTTAGAGAGCTTGGACGGAAAGACACTCATTTCAAGCGCAGTGCGCGCGGACGCCTTGGCTACTGTCCTCTTCACTGTATTTTCCAGTAAACCGGCAGCGGTTTCAATACCAGCACAGGTTGCGCAAGTCTTGCTCGACAGCCTACAATGTGATGCAGTCGAAGTGTAGCAGCTTCTCGTCAACCTCGATGTTGCAAAGCCCCCCGGACCAGACGGGCTTCACCAACTAACACTTAGGCCCTCTAGATTATAATCTTACTAGCCTTGACAAACCTATTCAATAAAGCGCTCGCTGAAGGAATTGTTCCGAACGACCGGAAATACTCGATAGTGAGACCGCTTCCCAAGGGTGGTGATCCGAGTAAAATAGAGAACTATAGACCAATCTGTTTGACTTCGGTATGATTGTCTGGGTTAACCCAGACATTTTCAGATAAAGAAGAAGTTTAATGTCCCTCATGTTACAATCAACGTCTATCAATAAACTTTAGCTGAAGCTCAGATTCCCTACCAGCCTAAAAATCTTGTCTTCGTAACCAAAGAGATACGATGCGCAGCAGCTGGGATTTATCCTTGTCTGTTACTAGCAACGATTCACTCATATGACGTTCAGTAAGTAACTGCTGAAATCGTTCCAGTGGAAGCAAATCACTATTGAGCATAAGGATGGATACAATTCAACAATACACCAACAGTGAGCAAATGTAAATCACATGAAGTGCCAGCTTGGGTTTCGGTAAGAGTATTGCTATTTGGGTTATGCATGAAGCCCATCTTGCTTTTGCTTGCTGTTGTTAAGCGTGAGCTGTGTTTTGTAGAACAGTACAGTTTTGTTTTAAATCAGCAACAAACTAACTGGTATGCATTGGCTTCTTAGCTAAAGTTAATCTGCCTGATGAAATTTCACATTAATGGAGGGGATTCGGGATGCGCTCATTGCATCTGTGTGAGAAAACATGATAGTGTGTGAATATTGCATAATTCCTTTTTACATTCTCTTTATGAAGTAAGTGAAATAAACGAAAGTAAGGAGACGGAGGTAACACAAAACCATCCAATGTAAAGCAACGGAATCACAATTTTACTTTTGCACAAAGGACCGAAAATTATCGACAGCAATGGCCCAAACCTAGGAACCGTGTAATTGAGCGTGTTCGGAACGCGTGTGACATCACAGTTTAGGACAACCGGGTGCAGTGCAGGCGAAGTTGCACCGATGCCTTTTACTTGTGCAAATTTATCAGACTAGGTACGCGTCTAAAGTTTCCCGATTGCCGTGGTTCCTATTATTTTAAATTACCATACGCGGTTAACTAGTTCGAACACTCTATTCTAGTCGCGGGTGGGTATCTCGTTGACAGACTCCCTTAAACATGTCCTTCAGCGTATCCGCACATACCAACCGTGTGTGTTTTGAACGTGTTCAAATTTGAAGTTGTACATGCCCCACTTGGTCTCGCTTAGAGCGAGTGCTAAGCTTACGGGCATATTGGGCAGAGCCTGGAATACTAGTCGGCAAGCAACGACACGTAGGATGTGTCAAATACGAGACAGTGTAGAAGTCGGAGGCGACCGAACCCAACGTATATTTTGCAGGCTACATACATAGGAAGCGAATCAGCCAGAGCAAGAAACGGTGCAGCAAGGTACTCACCAAAACGCTTTATGTCAACGGATGTGCAGTAAGTAAATCGAGTGATCGTTTTGAAGGTTAGAACAGCCGTAAAATCCAATGTCGCAAAATGCTGAAACAGCGTGTTTTCCGGTACACTACTAGGGCCTCCCCGTAGAAGGCTGAAACATGGAAGCCTTCGATGGAGCTGTTTGTGGGAGAAAACAGCTGGTGAGGATGGGTGCGAATAGTTGCATGGACTTGAGTAAGGGCTTCCAAAGTGGGGTGTGTGGCAGAGTTCGCTGGGTCCAGGATTTTGTTAGCTATTATTTATGGTGATCGTGTGGACCAGAGTGCATCATCGGTGGGCCGTCGGGGCGGGCTGGTCGGACTGCAAAGTAAACTGGCTAGTTGAGAGAAAATCTGACAGGACCTTCCCTTTGCTGCAGACCCGACGGTGCGCTTGGGAGTTGTCACTCCCCCACCGCACTCCAGTTCACGGTTCTCGCCCCATCAGAAATCCAGGCGTCATCGTCCCATGAAGAAATCCGGGCGTTTCCTCCCACGAAGAAATCCGGCGTCCTCGTCGGCAACGCCTAGCTATGCTTTTGGGATTCAATCCGTGCGCGGCTGTCGGTGGCCCAGGGCCACTAACTGTTCCTTCGGTTAGGAAGGGGGCCTTGGGTCTGCTGGTGAGTCATTTGGGGGTAACGTTCCAGCACTGCTTATACTAGAACTCGGTTATTGTTATCCGGAAGTTTGCAATAATAACTCTGATGCAACAAAGGGGAAACAGAACTAAGCCTTCAAAATACCATCCAGTATCACTTCTCTCTAAAATATCTAAGTTAATGGAATCCATCGTTGTAGATCCGCCAATGCATTAGTTAACAAATCTAAGATTAGTACTTTCCAAAAGCATGGCTTTCGTTGACAGCGGTCGTGCACAACGAATTTACCACTAGTACGGTGTAGTTGCAAGGAGTCAACTGACCCTAGAGAGGACGTTGGCGTAATCTGCCTGGATTTATCGAAAGCATTCTATCGTTTAGATCAACGCATCCTCCTTCCTAAGCTCCTATATTATGGGCCTGGTGATCACTTCAGAGCTGGATCTCCAAATTTCTCCTTCAACGGCGATTAGTTATCAGTTCAATGCTCAGCACTTCACTCCGTACACAAAAGATGTGGCGTGCCGCTACGTTCCGTTTCAGATCCACGATAGCTTTTGATGTTTATTGATAGCCTCGAGCATGTAATCACCTCAAACTTTCTACTGTTTGACGACAACATCATGCTGTGGCCCAGGTCGCAAGTAAAGGCCGATCAGCACCAGCTTCAGAGTTACCTAAACACAGCACCACAGCGATTAATCTGAGTTCTACTGCAAATAAATGTGAGTACATGCAAGCTACACTCCATACGACAATTTATCAACGGCTCATACAAGTTCGGAACACATGAACTGCAACAAACTTCCGTCAAACATGATCAAGGTGTGCTAGCAAAGGTTGACTTAGGTTTCGCCAGGCAATCAAAAATAGCATCGAAAGCTGGAAACCAAAATACGTCGATCTTTTACGACGATTGTTCCGACAAATAGACGTCTCTACATTTTGTAAAATGCTCAGTGTTTATTCTCGCCTCAATGTCAAATACCACATTCAAGCCTGCCACCATAGCTGAAATACGATCTTAACGCACTGCGTCAGCTTTACCGTTTGCATTTTAAATACGTAATTGAATGCGCAATCTCCCATACCAACAGCGGGTGAAACGATTGGGGCATTCATCGGACGATATGGCCATGTGATAGGCGACTTTTTTATGGCATACTAAATTTTACACCATCCAAATCACGTGTAAGAACCACATCATGTATGCTTTTCCTTACTGCAACTCAGCAGTAATACGAAACTGACAGGTCAGTCAATAAAGCTCGCAGAATCGTATAGCTGTCTGTAGTGTCGCATGAATATCTTTTCTAAACGCGTGCCACCCGCGGAACACTCTCACCGTATTGGTCGTCTCTACACCGATAATATCAATGTTGAAAATAAGATTGGAGGACGCACTTATCCACTTACACATTGTTGTTTAGTACTATGTCTCCATCCTACTCTTTAAATATACCTCGGATTTATCTGACGTTACCAGTTGGCGCTAGGAAACTAGCGGATTGCAGAGCCATAACGGAATGGACGATAAGTCCTTTTTACTTACGTAAAGGTTAGCTGTTTTATTAATATTTATTGACAGCCCCACCAAACTACAAACCGGGACTTATAAACAAGTGCTTCCTAAACCTTATAAACGCATTGTTCCAGGAGCGTTTGGTGACTGCGGGGACTCGCTGCGAGAAGATAGAGAGCGCGATCCTTAGACACAGATGCACGCGCGTCACGCGAGTTAGCCATTGTTCTGGATGTTGCCAGCTCGCACGACTGCTCTGCATGACCGATTTCATATCTGCATTCAAGTGGAATCAGCAGCAATTTGACTTCAAGCCGATTCTTTTTTGTCCCACGCCCCTAGTATCCAGTATTGCTTTCAACAACGGCCAGCAGTTGGATTAGTGCTGTAATACATTCCTACATGGGGGCTTCAGAGCACCAAAATTGGAGATACTTCCCTATTAAGCTGTAGTGCGTAACATGCCAAACGGAAAGGCAAAGGCAACGGAGCAACTATCTAAGTTAAAGTTTTAATGTCAGTAAATGCCATGCGACCTATAAATACAGGCCGATACCCTACTATCTGCCACGTGCCCACTGAGCGTTGCAGTTGGAAACAAGTCGCGTTATCTAACCACTAACTACTTTGTCTTCATAGCTCCTCCTCCCCTTGTTATATGGTGTACATAATCTCTGCTGGTGGTAAAATATACACCATTTCCACTCATCAGTTTGGGCAGCTGTCACTGCCTGCGAATCGCGAAGAATGAGAACGTTAGTCGGCTTTACATGACATATGGTGGCCGTTTAAGTGAGAGTATTGGTGACGCAAGGTAGTTGAAGAAGTATTTAGCTGTCCTCTTAAAACAAACCGTGCTGTGCTAGAGATTGCAAAATGCAAAATTGGTAATGATTTGCTTAATTTCTCAACAAACTATAAATAATTCCATGTAAAAATGGGATAGGGTCAAATTAATTCAACTATATTTTGTCAACCAAACTTCGTTGGAAACGTGATACTTAAATTCTAGGTGAGAAAATGTCGCTCTAACACTCTTCACTATTTCAGGAGAGCTATTTACCATGTCGAACGAATGCAGAATTACATCGCCGATAGATCTTGTGGGCTGGACTGCCCGAGGGTCATTTATGACGAATCCTGTTTCAGTTTACAAATATGGATAAAATTATGCAGATTAAATCAAAACAGCAGCGAGAATAGGAAACACTATATACGGGGCAAGTTGAGAATTAAATCTGTGCAACTTCCTATCAGTATGATTAAATAAGCTTTAAAAAGAATTATAATCTATGACCTATCACCACTCGAAGCACTTTGCAAGTTCTCACATAATATAACAAAAAGACTTAGGATCCACAATAATTTGGGACTCACAAGGTATCATTTTCAACGGGGGACTGTTCACGAAATCTATAACTGAGGAAATGTACATCCAACAATAATTTGACTGCCACACGTGTTCGCTTCCCCCATATGCTCTGGCAAACTATTACAAAGATTTACCACTAGCCATCCAAAGCACGGGGATGGAGAAATGGTTTCAGCTCCTGCACCACATGCTTCTACAGTGGTTCACAGGTGCGTCCGGGTGTTTGAAATTCGAGCGGAGACCTCAGTATAAGAAAGTCACCTCCATATATATAGTGTGATAAAAAATGATAAGGTCGGTTAGCACCTGAAGATAAAACAACGTGCACATTCCCCTTCTCTCACACCTGTTTTCGTAGCATAAACCCCGTACACTGGAAACGAGTCCGGTTGCGACGTGTTGGATCCGTTCAACATTCTGCGCTTCATCATGAGGGGTTGGGCAAAAAGAACGGCAGTCGGAGTTTGCCATCATTGTGGTTATATACGATCTTATACACATCAATTTACATCAATTTTGTTCGAGAATGTGAGCTCCGTGAGGTTTAGGAGTACTACAGTTTAACGCAAATTCCTGAAACCGTTTTATTAGTAATGAAATAACAATAAGAGATTATTTCATCTGTTTTCATGGATCAACCCGTAGCTCAGCGTTTGGTCGTTAAAACGACTGGAGACTTTTAGACAAACGATAACCACGCTGACAAAGTTCGAAGTATGGTAAGCTGCTGTCAAAAGAAGACATTTATAAATAATTGGATCGTTACTGGTTTGAGCCGATTAATTACTAAAAAGTAAAGACAAGAACTATTATTTGGACAATCTGTTGCATAAATAGTCCTATGAGCCAAGCGTACAGCAGAAACTCCTAACTCACGAACGCAGTTTCAGCTAAATGACGGCATAAAATAACCAATACATCAATTACAGCAGAATAATAGCAGCTGATAAACATCAGTTCATTAGTTTTGGTTTACTTAGAGCCCTATATATTCCGCACTATCCTCCCTGAGAAAATGTCTGCGTTTATACCCCAGCACTGCTAGCTGAGCTAACTCACATTTCATCATACTGTATCACAACGAAGTTTATGTTATTGAAATCCATTAACTGAGTTGTTTACTTACAGGCTGCGCCTTGACTGCTGTTTGGCGAATACCCTGATGCATAATGTCTGCCATAACTGTTTTCGAATCAGTTCATTTCATTTCTCTTGCTGATCACTAGTCATAGTTACTACTTGATCCATGTAACCATGACCCTTCGTCCACTTTTTAACCAACTTCAAATCCCAAACATTATTTGCAATCCGTCATCCGAATCGCTCTTCAAAACTTGCTTCGGAACAGAAAATCAGCGGTCACAAAGCATTCACCTTTCCACAGCAACATCTTTCTATTCTCTGCATACGGATAAAATTGTCACTGCTACGATCTCCTGTCTCAAGGTGTAGTGGCCTATATTGACACTTACACTATTACTTGCGCTGGGCTTTCTACTGTAACTGCGTTGACAATCTGCACTAATGTGACAGTCTGTTGACACGAGCTGGGCCATCATGATTACGGAATTTGACTGCATTTGCAGCTAGCACACAGTGGCGTTGTCGGCTGTTTCATTTTAAATTTCAGTTCCTAATTTTGCATTTGTTTAACACAGGGTACAATATTAATGGTTGGAAAACATTGACTGCACTCTTAAATGCCCTGTTTCCCTACTCATGGCAAGCCTTTCAGGAGTGGATCGTGAATGACTTCCATGTTTTATGGAAAATGTTATTTATTCGTAGACTGTTGGTATATATGGATGGAGAGCTTTGAAGAGATGTAAAACATGATGTACAGAGGTCATTTCATTTATTTGACCCTTCCTGTGGCTATGTAAGCGAAAGTATACTGTTGCTTTTACACAGCCCCAAAGACATAATCCGAGACGACATATTCTCTATAGGTGATCAGCCGACGAACTTACAAAATGTTGTCGCTTGTTTCAAAAGGCCGCATCCTGATTCCAAATTCTTAGCTGAAAAATGACCTAACAACCAGCTGAGTTTCTTGTATGCAAATCTAAAGAGAAGAACAGGTGATCAACCAAATTAGGGATATGCGAGACACCGTATTGGATGGGGTAGTGCACACATTTTCAAGGCTCTGTGCCACTCAGCATCAAAAGAACAATGGTGCATATGTTGACCAACTGTGCACATAAGATCACGCTGCGCGAATACTGTGAACTGAAGCGAATCAAACACATTCTTCTCAAAGATGGTTACCCAGGGTGCTTCATTGACACGCAAATGAGAAGCAACAGCCCAAGATTGCAACTGCAGCCAGCTGAGAATCAACGGCTTCTCTCTACGAATCCCCTTAATGGTGACCAAGCGACCGCGGTCTGTACACATAGATTCAAGTGAACCTTCAATGCGGTTCCAATTAACTTGGATTTTACTGGAAAGGTCTTAGCTGTCCGTAGATCCAAAGACGAAGTGCCTGCGCAACACCAGTCAGTAATGAACTACTGGATCACCTGTTCCTGTGATGATAAGTATACTGGACGTACCAACAAACGCTAAGAAACATGAAACAGGGAAGATCTGCGGAATTCGACCATCAAAAAAGTAACAGAAGCGATTTAAGTGGAATAAGCGACAGTCTGCTCAGTATCACACACCGATGTTACAAAAGTAGAGGGTTCGAAATTCTGCGTAGAATACCATCCCAGTTGAACCATTTGTTGGGGACACAAGTGCATGCTACTGTTGAAGCGGTAAGTAGCAGATGGCAAGTTCGGACATCCGCGTCGAAAAGAAGATCGTACAAGTATTAAAACTTTCATTTCAAACAATCAAAAGAGAAGCATCAGCTTCTGCCCTGCAATACCACGTGCCGCCAATCACTTGACTAGTAAACGCGCGTCATGAAAACAGTTTGATGTTTTTGCTCAACGAATTTTGTTCTGTACCCTCTGATGGACTTTGCCTTTGTCAAGTTATATTTCGATCTTAAGCCTGATGAAGAACAAATCGAAAGTGATTTTCTGCCAACACTGGTTTTGAGATTGTTGAAAAACTGGAACGTTCCTCGTGCTCTATTTATTCAGGGTGGCGTAGAGTCTGCATCGTACAAGCAAGAGTTTATGATCAATTTATGCTGTTCTTTCACATGTGGATGTCTTACTGTAATACACCAAGAAAGAGATGAAACGTCATCAGACTACTAAACTGATTAAATTTGCTAAGGATTAATGATGTATAATACATAATGATGCGGGGAACTATTCTTCGTGTCAAACGGGCAAATTGGTGTTCGAGTGCACTCCTTTGCCACGTTTAAAATGTACGAAAAATTTGCTTCCATTAAGGCAGTAATGATGTGTTAGTATACTCCGCACGAAACCGTATTTATAAACTGAGCGCCTGCAAGCAGAGAGGAGCATTCAACACACCAACGTCCGTCTATGACGAAGAACTTGTCAGTTCCAAGTCATACTATAGCATCAAATTGTTTCTAGCAGCTAAAGTCATACTGCACTAGTAAACCAAGATTTCTTATATGTTTTACTGATGACAATTGCAGACATCGGTTCCATTGACCACATTAAACTGAGAAGAATTTGCAGGAGTATTTATAAACACCAACACGCTGTTTGACTTCTATGGTTGTTGCTCGTTAAACACACAGACTACTCAGCAAAAGGGAAAAATGTGAGTTGGCCACATGTGCAAATCGAGTCCTGAATGCAAGTAAGGAGCGCAGCCCCACTACTACTCCAAAGGTAATATGTAGCGGACAGGATTAGGACCCGACAATACATTCTGAACTATATTCCAGAGTTGGTGTTTCTTTAGCAAATAACGCATTCACATAAAGACATTATTTCCAAACGCGTAGGCACATACGATTCAAAAGTGCTGGTGCACACCGAGCGGTTCTGACAGTTACCAACGTGATGCAAGCGTTTAAAGTGGCTTTCAGCTGCACCGTTAACCAAAGAATGCACTAATGCCCACTTGCTGTAAATGTGCTAACCAACACGATAAATGTTTTTGGAAGCAAAATTTGGGAAGATCCCCAAACAATATATGGATTTTACATAGATTAGCTTGCCAAACGATAAGATGTAGGTCTTCCCTTTGCCCAATTAGGCAGAAATTAAAAGTACCTCATTAAAATCTAAAAACGCTTGAAGTATCTGTCGTGTTGGATTTTTATTTGCTGCATTACAGAGGAAGTGGCCAATTTGCATCTTCCGTCATCAGCATCAAATTACAAATGTGCAATCACCGTCCATGGTTCTGGACCGTTTTACTTACGAAAATCGCTTAGCGAGATGTTTTGTAATGATGGGGTTGATGCGTAAGTAATTGGACTGCAAGCTATTACAGGCGAGTTATCTTTACCCGCGCATATGCGCCCCTGCTATGAACATTATAAGTAATATTCCTTTAGTAGTGTATACAAGTAAACCTACATTTACGTGTTAGAATAAATCTATAGCCGGTAAAATGTAGTCGATTCCGGATTCTTACATTCGTAACGCCTAAATTGAATAAACTAGTGGTGGTTGTAATACGGCTTTAGTACTCTGGCTGCATTGAGTAAGCCATGGCGTGTGTGGTAACTAAATAGTGCATGACAGGTATAAAGAAAATGAAAAGATTTTCTGGATATCTATCTGCAGCAGGGTTATTATTTTTTCTCGTTAGCGGAAAAATTAACGATCCAACCTTTGTTCAAATATTCATTTATTTATGTGAAAAGATTGCAGTGTAAAGCATACGATTCTAACTGACTTCCCCTACAGCCTAAAGAAAAGTAAAACTTCAGACTTTTTAAGTTAGGTGCATGCTTTCAACATATAACAAACAAATTCATCTCATAGTTTCATCAGTAACACAAGGTACATGCGCGTTTGTCTATCTTGATAATTCTAGATGGAACAGCTCAATTTCTACAGAGTTTGTCCTATTGTTAAAATGTTCAGGTGTCGAAACAAGACCAAGTTAGAACACTCCTTGCATTGCAATACAAGGTACAGCGTTCCACTTTTAAGACTCCAACTGTCAGCAGAATTATAAAAACGGCGACAGCAGCGCATATTCAAGAGTTGCTACACGAAATAAGTGAGAAAGTTCGGCAGCCTATGAAAGCTATTTCTTAAATCACAACGCAAACAAACCTTTATTTTTCTCTCGGTCCGGAACGTTTTTAGAAAAGGCCTATCTTCGTTGTCATGTTCTCATTGCCGTATCGTTTTTTCACCCGAAGATGGTTGCTTATGCGCAATTCAGTCTAAACTGGACTCAGTTTTGCATTCCCGGATGGTCTATAAATATTGGAAGAGGACCCACTGGACGCATGTATTCTAGCGGGCAACATGGTTGCAATCAGCCTAGTTGTTCTCCTCGTATTGTGCAATGGTGTTATTCCACACTACGAAGGTAAGTTTACTTATGTGGTTCCAGAAATAACTTGTTCTAACAGGCTTTTCCCTAGTTTAGCAGGTTTAACTTATTTGATTCACCTGTTAGTTGACACTTCTATTGTCACGATTTTGGGAGTTGCAACTAAAGATTGCACTGGTAGATTTGATAATGCTAATAATTTGTCTGGTAACTAAGTGTGTAAACTTATCTAGTCTGTAGGATTTAAAGTGTTATCGCTTCATATCATCACAAATAAAGTTAGGCTGATAATCTATGTTTGTTATACATACATTAAATAGTATGCGTTTCTGGACCACAGCAATGCCAGAAGGATTTAGAAGAAAACTAAGCATGTGGAATAATTCGTATAGCAAGGCGATTGCCAGCTCCTACCTACATAACCACAGTAAACTGTAGCATAATTAACGAAAGCATGTGAAACGACGGAGTCGACTAAATCCAATATTACTAATACCGCCGAGCCCCCATAACGCGAACGGTAGCTTCATTCCATTTAAATTACGCACACAAATACACAAGCATCACACTGACGTAAGGAGCAACTAAAGTTGACGAAAACTGCACCACAAATAAGCTGTTAGTTTGCAATGGTGTAGCGTACTGGAAAGAAGATATACCTCAATTAATTATTAATTCTACCTGTTCCCCTTTTGTTTCTGCAACCCATGTAATGCTAGATGTCAAACAATAACTGATAAGAAGGACAGCTGCTGACGGAGGCTTTAGGGCAAAAGCACAAAACGGAACGGTGACGGAAGCCGTTTCTCATAACGGCCAGTGGCTAATGACTTCCAACAAGTTCCTAGGGTTTTCGCATCATTTAGATTGCAAATGGTTAGTCAGCTAAACGTAATGATTTCGACGACACTAAGATCACAAAATAGCATCCTATGAAGGAAAGTTCAGTAGAGCGATTAGCAGTTTTCATCCCTTTTTCCAGTCTTTCCACCTTAACAAAGGAAGTTAATGTGCGCCACAATCTTTCGAAAAATATCATGTAACATTTGCTCACCTAAGCCTACATTCCATAAGTTTAGAAATAAAGCAGTCGGATGCTGTTGTTACTATTACCTATCTAGCAAAAGCGTTTAAAGCTGTAATTCTTTGCGCTAATTGCTCCTAACACTGGAAACATATGATAGTTCATTTAACCCTAGGCATTTCCGCTTTGTCAGCATCGGTGGTCAGACTACATGAACAGTAATGTGAATGAAGTTGTTGAAACTGAAGGTGGGGCACTTGGGTGCATGGTCAATTCTGGTGGTTGACTAGAGTTGTAAAAGCTTATGATTCCAATTATGGATGGGCACTGGTAAGATGTTTTGTGCAGCACCGGATCCATGTCCTTTTTCTTGGAGTCGCACAACAGAATGTACAGAATAAACGTCCAAGTATTAAAATTTCGATGCAAGTTCCAAGGCTCGTGGTGTTGGTGTCGAGCAGTGGATTGCATACCAGTGCATGAAAGTACATTGAGTAAAATCTTCGGTAGACAATGATAAAGCACCAATATTAATAAACTACAATTTAAAATTTAACACGTTAAATATGATCTTCTTTATTTGTGATAAATTTGTTGTATTTTCCGGAATTTGACACAGCTATTCGTTAGTGATATCAAACATAAAATCAATTTGGGGATACGAGGTTACCATCTGCTTACGATGTCACTGAAACACAATTGCCTTATCCCCGTTATTTCCCGACAAAACTACCTTTATGCTGTCAACAATCAATGGCGCTTTTACAGCCTAGATCCAACTGACCTCAATTCCATAAATGACCAGCAAATGCCTATATATTTTTTAACTAGACTTACTTATCTGTTAATAATTTTAGTAAGAACATGACGTAGCTGCGCATTTGGCCAAGCACCAGTGCCTAATACAACTACTTCAAACTAGGTTGCCGAGCATAATTTGAAAATGAATTCCAAACCGTCAGATCATCTTGAGAATATACGCAATAATGATGTTAAGCAAGGTGACAGGCAACCAGAAAACTACTAAAAACCTTTGCAGTTTCTTGTAGATTGCGTATCTTATGTTGCCTGTTAGTGGCGACAGTGCCAACCTGCAATGAAGTCCCCCATTTATGGGTTAAAGTTATACTCCTTATCGTAATTTAAACAAGGAATTAGCTTTTAAGTGCTGATGGTTTCAAATATGCAACTCGTCAGGATGACGTGATCTACCACTCGAAGTACGCAAAATGAAGGTTTTGTGTCTTCCCTTTTTGTTTTCGCTAACTCTTGGCGTTGACAAATAAATGCTGTGACCGTAGTAATATGAACTCAATAATTTTTCCTAAATCCGTGGAATCATAAGTTTACATATGTTACTTATTCGAGCATGGAGATAGTGTGCTGAGATTACTCAACTGCACCTCAGGTTTATCATCCTGCACTTCCTTCTAGCTGAATAAAAACGAAACGCTTTATGTAGTGGAAATGTTAAACAAAGTAGTGAACGATTACGCTGTGCGACAGGCAGGAGAATTTTAAGCTTTTACTGCCGTGATATAATAATAGCATGTGAAGGCAAAAAATATTTTCTGTTTGCAATTTAAATCTGGGACAGATGGAAACACTTAGCTGTATTTGCATCGCAACGAATTTCGGCAATAGAATTACGCACAGTGGATATTTTTATGTAACGGCTTTCAGCTAATGATGATAATTTCCTTCTCCATATGAGCGACTAACTCGAAAGGTTTGTATTTACTCGAACTGCTTTGTGCAATCATAGTCATTTAATTTGAAGTCCGAAGCTCCCCAATGAGGTTTTGGTCAGACTAGACTGTTACACATCAGGTACATAACGATGATTGCTGCATGTCGTTCCTGCTTTCCTTTTCAGCCAAGTTCATTGGAAGCAACGAAGATTGGGGTAAGTTTTGCAAATTATGCAAAATGTTAAGCAGTTAGGTTTGGAATTTATCTCCCAGTCGGCTGCACTGCTGCAATGAGATAGGATATTGATTTTTTATCTCCAAATCTGTCGTCCACATATAATCTGGCTTACGATACAATATTCTACGGTCTCAAAATTTATCTGGATGTCCGTGCCGCATGGTACATTAGATCACCTCGAAGAGCCAGTGTGCACAAAGTGTTTTACTTACTCAACCGATCTTAAAGATCACAGAAAGACATTTAACATACATCATTGAGGATTATGCGGGGCAGGCGACAGATAACACGCTAAATTGATAGCGGTATTTTTCAAGAACGTTTTACATTCACATTCATCAGATGTCCCCGATAACAGTGTAGTAGAACTCACATGACACTGCGTAGGTGCTTACACATAGGTGCTTACACATATCACTAAATTTCCTGAGGAGAGTGAAAGTACTTAATATTTAGCAAGCTATGCTTTGTTGCGACTTTATTTAATGACTAGATAACACTTTAACGCTTCGTTGTTAAGTCGATGATGCTGTATAAAAACGTACGGGAATTGACTGAAAGATTTGATCGGTTTGAAAAGAGGATTCGATCTCGATCGTCTCAGTGGCTGGAGGATAATATGGTACATTTCGCAGTAGGTTGTTGATTGTTAGATTGTTCTAATTTCATAGATGAGGATTCAGCTCTAGTGCAATGAAGATGTCAACTTGATCGAATACCTAGAACCCACCAAGCAACTGCGCTACATTATGAATAAACCAATATCCACAATCGTAATTATGGTTGTAGTAACCATGGCTCGAGAATTCAATATATAGGTCCAATAAACGAATTGGGATGACATGGAGTAAGCAAAACAAACTAAGGTGCAAAATTAGAGCATTTTAAATTCAGCAGCTTAGAATGTTAAAACCGAATGCGCAATGGCATTCTTACTAACTGCGAAAATATAATGGAAGCCCTAAGTAACAAGTTTATTTGGAAAATTCGTAACAGGGCTACGGGAGGTAGCCTCTCTGAGGGGGTACGAGGCAGCATGGTGATAAAGCTTCTCCCCTTGGGAGTTTGTGCTCTGCCTGATGTGCAAGCGTTTCACTTGATTTATCGCCATTACACCCTTGCATTTATTATTGTTACCACAAGGTCGCCTTTATGCGGATAACTGAGCTCCGCACTCAATAGTGCTTTCTTCCTGATAAGGTTATGGTGATATTTTCACTTATGGCAATGTATGAAGCAGATGGCGGAAGCAAACGTCGAGCGTTCTACTACGTCTTGCAACATAATCTTGAAAAGGAGTTTGTGCTTCTGCAGATTTTTCTATTTGCTTGTTTAAAATTGATGTCAAACTCCCCGTAAACTCATCTCAAAGCGACTGCTCGTCTACAAATTTAAGAAAATTAATCAACAACAATTTAGGCTATTTATCCTTTTGCAATTCAAATATATTAGGATTATTTTTCAAGTACAATTAACTATTCCAGGGAATTCATCTCAATCTATCGAGATACCTTCAATTTGCTAGTAGATCGCGAAGCAATATCTCTGTTAGAGAAAGGAGGAAATTATAGTTATTGCTGAAGCGGCTTTGATTCTAGTCCTCCTAGAGATAAACTACTTAACTGAACTAAATGAGGGAACTTAAGAAGAATGCTCGTAACAGCCCAAAGCACTGCATTGGCGAAGGAAACATGCGGCTTCAAGTTGCCGGGTTTTGTTTCCACTTTTAAGATTTTTGGAATAAATGATAAAGCTCAGTACTTCTTCTGATGAAAAATACACTTCACAATTATCTCTATGTTCTCTTGAATCACAGATGTTCCTTACTCCTTTTCGTACGAACCAGATAATGTCACGTGGGGTGAGTGGTGTTGTTTAAAATTGCTGAATAGACAGTAAACGATAAGGTTAGTAAGCAATCATCAATGATCCAGTTGATGAAGTTACAGTAATTCCAGCAAAATTGACCAACTATCTGTTGAGCCCTTCACTAATTTACCCGTTTTGTTTTGTTATCGGTTGTGTCTACCCTGTAAACCTTATGGATGCAGACGCCTGTACTTTGACCACTTTGGTCTAGTCTATTAAGTGTTCAAATTATAATTGCTTGAAGTTATACCTATTTCATAGAGATGCAGGCTGAGACTAGTCACCAGAGACGCACACAATGACTTGGAAGCCTGAGTGTATCCTGGGCTAAGGCACAGCCTACTCTTGCTCATTGCTTGTATTAGGCCAACCCAACAAAGAACAAGGATAGGTAGAAAAACTGAATGTGAGAAGGCCCTAAACACTGGTGTTTAACTCATATTTTTGTAGTTATACCTATGAATTGTTGTAGATGGGCTGCTCTGCACCGAGATGCGTTCAAAATATTGAGATAACAAAGCATTTCCACGCCGTTATTTTGTACGCACCGTGTAGCTCGAGCCTGAAGTTTCTCTAGTGTAACTCCCCAGCTTGCGGAAGATAAAGTGCATCGATGTAACATGCAGTCAAAACAAAAACATGAAGGAGGGGCTACGGATGTTTGGCTTTTATTCCCAATTTTGTCAATCTACAACTGAGGAGTCAAAACCGCAGGAAAGTAACAGGAACAAAATTAGTTCACTCCATCTTGTGACATTTAAGTTTCATTTGTGCCTTACAGTGCTGGGGACTTAGACCGTTTAAAGTTTATGATGACCTTCATTTCATTAAAGAAGGTGCGTTACAAATGCTGTTTAGTCATTTCACCTCTTCCCCGATAGGCGAATATAACTTATTTGTCTAGTTTGTTTTAGATTCGTGAGTATTATTAGTGTCAACTGATACAGATCACAATTCAATTTAATGCTAATTTTGTGTGCACGTGAAAACATTCTCTTTCACCAATCGAATGCTACCTGATCAAAAATCATGCAACCCATGTAAAACCAAGTTCTTTTGAAATATTAACAAATGCTCAGGTTGATGTAAATTTCCCGATAATGTATGTGCAGACATTTAACTGCTTCTTTGTGTGGGCATTTAGCGCGTAAATTCAGTTTGGGTAAATACGATATGGGTCATGCTTATTTAGATTTCGCAAGTAATCACTGTCCTTAATCAAACATAGTTTCATTTATAAAGTGCCCTTTCTAATCATGTTAATATAGGATGACAAATTGATTCCGTCTCAGTTAAAGGTATTCAGAAACCGTAGAAAAATAAGCTGCCTGAAGGCTAGTTCACTAAACTCTCAATGGGAGTTTATTTCGGTTTCAATCAAAGGGTCTTTGTGTATTTAAGGAGTGGGAATTGCAAGTTGGGACTTTGAATCACAGTAATGATTAAATGAATGGTTGCTGCCCTTATTAAACGGTACCAAAATCAACCCATTCAGACGGATTCTCAGATATATGGAGCAAGACAAAACAAAACAAATGAGTGATAAACTCAACACCCAGATGATCACGCATCAATAACCGATTATAAAGTTACACCTAGGGTAGAATTCAGAGAAATATATTGTTGACTGAATACCAGTGATAGTTTCCGTGTTACAGTATGCGTAAGACAGTGCCAAGAAGTAAGCCACTGATTCAAATATCCGTTAACATTCATCACCGTGAGAAGTTTTCATTGCACCTAGAAGAAGTATGCTGCAGAATGCAGACTGAAACAAAACAAGTCGAATATGATGTATGCGCATAAGGCTGTTAAATGGTAGGTTGCAGAAATTTAGCAATCTTTCATCGATGCAGAATCATCGTATTTCGCGATAATATGATAAGTGCAAATTTTACTCTGACAATCTTATGTAACAACACGATAAACATCTAGTTCCACTGCCGTGTTAAACAGTCGTTACATTATGTGTTTAAAGGGGTTTCTGTAATACAGCCATTTCAAGTCTAAACTAACAACACTGATTGCAATCAATGTCTGATGTCTCAGTGCTTCGCTGTGTATTTAAAGCTGCCTCCTATGTAGTGTGGGTAAACAGAAGTGATGCTTGTTTGCGCAGCATAAATATCGGGAGTGGTAAGCCAGGTTTAAATCCATGCGCTAACAAGCTCCACTTGTGGCGCCATACGCAAGTGATTGTATCTATTCGATTTGAATTTTGATGACAATTTTCTGCTCTTAGCAGTCTAACTGGTGAGCAGTTGTAAACTGCAACACACTAAACCTTTTCAACTGCATGAATGCTTGGCATCGGTATAGCAATATCATTTTTGCAGGCCTGTAAACTTAAGTACGCACTTGCCGAGAGAAAGTTGAAGACTGCACCGTCTACGGACTGTATGAATCAACCGTACTCAATCAAACTACTCTCCAAGGAATTAGGTTATTTTGCGTTGAGTTAACTGAACACATCGGCATCCATTCCCGCATAATCCTCAGGTATTGACAGGATGGGGACGATTAGCTTACTTTAATAAACGGCGTGACAAAACTACTAACCAAGTTCAGGAAATTGGAAACTTAACTACAGAGACCAGACAAGCACTAGCCACTTTAGACAGACTTTAAATACCAAGTTGTGTCTATGAACTTCCTAGTAATTTGTGGTGAGGATTTAAACCTCACATACATCTTCATAAAGCATCTTCACCCCTCAAGGAAGGTGGCTTCGAGTCTTTTACATCAAGTTAAGAGCAATTAGCTTAATATCCACCAGAACCAATCTTCGTCAAAAGATTCATGCAAACATCATCTTGATTTCTCATCGTCACTTATCACAAGTCACCTATAAGCGTGTGACAAAGGTGACAGTACGATGTTCATTACATACATCGTGAAGATGCTTGCAGTTTCCCTATTCCATTTGTTTCTGGTGTTCTGTTTTGTAGCCAAAACAGAAAAGCCAACAAATGCAACCAGCACAAGTGCCACTACTACACCTCAACCAGGTGAGTCCGCTGCCAATTATCATCCATCAGACATTCCCAGTGCGCTACTACTACATTCTGTCTATCAAGTAACATTATTTACAAAGCAAACATGCCTTGGTAACGCCAAAACTGATTTACTGTTTCCCGTACTGATTTGCAAAGGCGAAATAAATAATACTTTGGTAGAACCAAGTTTGTATCGCTTGCTGTTCATGCTAGATGTTCAAGAACCTCTGTTAGACACAAGTTTTGGATGAACTTCGGCAAAAATAAAGCACCAATTTTAGGTTTGCCATGAGGTTGTGAAACTTTTCACAGCTGTATATGAACGTGTACAAATCACAGACGGCTTTTATCATATAACTCGCACTATATCCGTTTTTCCTCTGCAGACTACAGTCATCTGTATCAAGCTATTTCTTCACTAACGAAGCAGGCCACGACGTTCATAAAAAGTGAGTTGTTATGTACCCGTATGCCATTTGTAAGCCTCCAACTTGTCACACTTGGAATATCAGTTGTGTTCCTCATCTCTGCTGTCATAGACCAAATATTACCATGCGTGTTAGCGTGAAACATAAAAAGGCGGTTTTCAAACGGCTTTGAAGCGATCAGCTTTGATTAAAGCATCATCTTTGCTGCAATACCTAGTCATCTTTGGCTGCGTGTAACAAGCTTAGAAATAATCGCCGCTGTATATTATCGAATAAACTAAATCACTCTTGTACTATACCATGTGAAAGAAAGTTTCCGTTTTGTTTCATTCTTTTATGCTAAGCGCCACTAAGCTCAGCACAACCTAGAGCACTAACTTACTTGGATATGCACTACCATTGATTTTAAATAATTCAAAAAACGTACGAAATGCTACCGAATCCGAAGTAGTAACAGCTTCAACCATTTTTGGAGGAAGAGCTACCATTGCCGTAAGATGGACATGTTAACCTCTGCAGTCAATTGACCGAACGCAGGAACGCGATCTTTTATAAGGTTATTGCTGACAATTGAAGACCATATTGTGGCTCACATGCAGAAATAAGGTAAGGTGAGACCCGGCATAGTTCTTGCCTCGGTTGCTTCATAGAAGCTTGCTTATGGAATCTGTCAGGCACCTTGGTTTTCCAAAAGGTTAAAAAACCAAATAGCCCAATTCTTGCGGATGCCTATGTCGCAAGGCGCTGCATTGCTGATAACAACCAAACATCTTTGTCAGGTGTGACGCACCGGTTCTGCCTGTAAAATTAATTATTTCGTTAACTTTTAGAGTGGAACTAATCCGTCCACATACCCAACTCAGATAACCTGTTAATATGCAACTAACACTTTATTGATTTTCGGACACTCGCAAACCCGAAAATCAACTTCTAAAAACCGAGTCAAGCACTGCTCACGGAGCTCAATGGCTTAATGATCCCAGCTCTAACCGCCAAAAAATATGCGCAGAGTATCACTCCCAAATCTGCTACCTATTCATGATGAGTCCAAATTAGAACGAGACACTTAGTCATGGAGTGCATATATGAGAGAGAACCTCGCCGAAACACTGCAGTTAAATGACTTCTAGAAACTGCATGACATTGATCCGTAACGCCAAACTATTCCAGTTAATTAAGCGTGCGGATTTTAACGCGTTCACTTCATTTTCATACAAAAGATACCATTAGCTTCCTATTAACAGCTACTAGAGCATTGCTATCGTGGTCCTATATTGATTCTGTTTATTAACTGATGCATTCTGACATCCTTTTGGTATTTATTAGATAAACGAAATTAAGAAAATATGTTGAGATATAACTTTTGCAAAATGATATCGTCTCATCGGCACCTGTTTCTCAAGCTGTGATATATATCAGTCGCTTACTTGATAATTACTCTGCGGAAGCTCTCAACACAACGGTCCCTCAGTTACGTGTGATAACTCCAATTTGTAGCTAGCCATTATTGATCGAAGAGTTCTACAGCGTCTTGTAAAAATTAATGGGTTATGCTAGCTTAATAGCCGAAAACAGACGTTGGAACTGGATGACGATAGTCTGACATTACCCGAAAACAAACATTCGGATAACTGCTTACTAGCAAATTGTCTTGGCAAACGCATGTGTCGTTGCGTTCCTCTGAGAGAGCCCGTCGAACGGCTGGACGAAGAATAACAAGCTAAAACGCATAAAAGATTGGCTAGTGTGAAATGAAGTAAATTGCATCCCAGCCTAATTCTATCCATTGACCAATGTAATGTTATCTAATTTTGTAAACGCTTATAATGCACAAAGAATGCAGTAAACAAGATCCACTTGTTTGCATAGGCCGTATGTGGTAACAAAGCTATAAGCCACATTTCTTTTCCCTCGTTGTGTTTTGTAGCAGCGTACGTTCAACTTACATTGAAAACAAAACGTTGATCTTTCGCCCTTAGGCGCAAGATCAACTACTGCTGTGTATATATGGAAAGTTATTATACACTGCATCGTTGCATATTCAGTAACAATAACATGTAATAGATAGGCTGCGGATGTCATTTTGAAAGGAAATTCTGTTTTATCTACTTCTTTCTCTCCTGCACGTTGTTCGCAACAAACTAAAGACAGAAATGGTAACTTTCCTTTGTTTTAAATCTTCAACCTCAAGTAAAGCTCATTGCATATATTTTGTCAGTAGAAGGCTATGAAGTTGTTCTTTTTGCGTCATTTCAGTGTTGAATGAATTCAATGATAAAAACTATCGGTCGCTGGTCAGATTACTCAGCCAAATTTCGTGTAAGTGTACGCGACACAGATATAAAATGTCCAGTGTTCAGCCCATGGTTATTGCAGTACGCCTGATTTTCCATATCTATCATTGCACACCACTCCCTTGCAATTTTATTCCATGCAAGATTAGGCCATGCTAGTCAATTTACAAGTAGCAAACCAGCTAGAGTCAAATGTTTATATAATCAAAATATATCGGTCCTACTTTTTAAACTTGCTAACCTAAAACAGTGTAAGACAAATTCTAAAGATGGAGCATGCATACTCCATTTGCACTTACAGCTTCTCTGTCAAACCCATCAGATTTCGAGAACGTATTGCAAACTTGGGTAAAGATAGCTGAGGGTGAGTATAAGAAGTCTGCTTTATTCTACTTCGAAATCAATTTTAAGGCATATATTATGGTGTAATGCGCACCATTTTCTCATATCTGCATATGTACATTTGTATGTTTTTCAGGATCAGAACAGCTCACCGAAAATTTTCTTCAACGGATGTCTGCTCTAGTTGAGCCCAACAGACGTAAGTCTGACTAATGGCTCGTATAAATAAGCTTTGAAGTGCCATGGTCAAAAAATAATCCTTCTATTAACAAGATTCCCCAAATTAAACTTTGAATGTCTTTCCGCTGTGCCAAGCTTTGCTCGTCGATCTCAGTATCGTTGTCTTCCTTGCGTCAGCTGTGAACTACTGGGCCCTGCGTTCCACCCCAACTAAGGTTATCGCCACCTGCGGAGTCAAAATCAGGACGAAACCACGGTCGTGGAGTGTCAATGTTGGGATGAGCAACAACAAAATATTCACTTCACATTCGGTCCTTGTGATCGGAATGACCGAGGTCCACCTCAAGTGAACCGGAGTCTCAATACAGGTCGCATGTAGAAACCCAAGCACACAGCGGATTCTCCAACTCCAACTTTGAATTCGTTTCCACTGTACCAAGCGTTGCTCGCGGATCTCAGTGGCATAGTGTTAATGGCGTCAGACGTGAAATAATAGGCTTTGATTTCCACCCCAGCTTAGGCCATCGTTACATGATGAGTTCAAACCAAGACAAAACCGCGGTCGTAATGTGTCAGTGTTAGGAGGAGCAACAACCAAATATTTCTATATCGGATACGTTCCTCGCAATCGGAATGACCGAGGTTAACCTCCGAGTGAACCGAGGTCTCAATCAGTGTTGCGTGTCGCAACCCAACCACACATCAGGTTCCCCAAATTCAACTTCGAGATCCTTGCATTAGTTGACAGCATTCGAGATAAAACTGCAAACTCACTTCCATCATTAGCATGCCAAAGACATGCCTTGTGATTTAACATGGTTACAATCATGGCCTTATCAATCGCTAACCTCCGGTTACGGATTTTTTCTATGGGGAAAAACAGACTAATTCTTCTATTTGGTCTACATTAGGGATTTGATTTTATTTCGAGTTTCCCGCTTCGGTACGTAAATCCACTTTTCCTAATGATGGCTAGAAATCCGGCTGCAATTTCACCATCCTGGATAATCTTAAAAGCACTTGTTATCAAGAATACTTACAATTTTGACTACTGGCAACTTCAACGCTGGTTACCAAATTATCATTATAAATTATTTGGATGGACTGTCATATGAAAACCAAGGTGAAAATAAATTATATCACTGTGCTTCATAGTACAACATGCTCTGATTGTGCGTGAATTCCTCGATCAAATGGTTTGAGCCGAAAAATCACATTGCGTCCCCACTATTTTCGCTATTGGCTATCCATAAAGGACATCCAATTGTTTATTCGGCTGCAATTGACTAACGAATAAGTAACGGAAAGCATGGACTAAAAGAATTCGAGAAGACCTCTACAGTTTTGTAAAACCATGTCCCCACTTTTGATAACTCAGCAATTCGGTAAGCACTGTCACAACTAAGGTTATTGATAAGCTAAAGATCATGAATTTTTCTAGTGCTCAGGGTTGTGTTTCGTACTTCCAAAGCAGTATCTGTAAGAAATTATATAAGTAATGTAACAACATCAGTTTAAATAAATACTGTCAGTTCACTACATGTTGGTAGTTGCTAGAATGCACATTATGCCTGAGATACAATTCTATTCATAATTTTGGAGATATTTTCTTTAGGTGACTTTTAAGCTAATCCGTACTTAGTCTAACAAAACAGTAACGGGGTTACTGCGAAGAATCCTCTCGTTCCCTTTTGTAGCAGTTGAGCACACAACCGTACTGCTTTCAAACTTGAAGAGCTACCTGGAATCATATATCTCCGGTGAGTTTCCCTAACAGTAATCTTCAGAAACAACGGTGCCTGTCTTCGTTTTTGTCAAATGACTGGAGAAACCGCAAGCGTACGAGTCACTGATGGAAACATCGGAAGCTCTATTGTCCGAACACGTTTCAACATTACTTTGTTATTAACAAAAGCACAGCATCACTATCATCACGCACAATTAGCCGCTAATCAATTCTTGAGTGTGACCTGTTCTCAACACAGCACTTGTTAAGTGAGAATGGCATGTTTATGATTAACCCAACGAAAATTGGGGAAATTAGCAAAAACCTTTCTCTATGAGGCAAGGGAATAGTGTAACAATTGAATAAAACGGATCAAAGTCAAATCTTGACAAGTCCTGTGGGACAGGCTTGGTACATTAAGTAATTTCATGCATCCGTGGACCAACATAATTTCCACATTACCACACAACTATATCCGCTTACCCGATTTCGTGAGGGTTGGTGAGAACAATGTCAGTCTGCACCTTGTTGTCACTCGATGAGCGGAATCCATATCACATAGTGCAGATGGTGAAATGTAGAGTCCATTCACTTTTTATTACAGGTAACAGGAACGTTGAAATGGTGGAAGTCGGAAAAGTGTTTTACGGCTAACAAATCCTGAGAAAAAATAATTCTGGCTCTATTCTAGCTGGCTGTATTAAGTGCCTATTTTAAGTTGACCGCGCTTCATTGTTGTGCCGCGACTAGGTTTATGAAGATTGCGGCAAACGCGAAGATGGTTCTCAAAATTCTGAAATGCCAGAATGAGATTCTCCCCGTGAAATCAATAACTTCTGTTTGCACTCTTTCGTATTTCAGTTGATTGGTATGACGTATAACAAAATCTTAGTTTTGGTATGGATTTATAGTGAGGTGTGAAGTGCGACCCGATTACGTTTCAAACAGCCCTGTCAAAGCAAAACCGCATACTTAACCTTGGGTTGTCCCCTACGCGTTGAGCTTTTACAGAACGATAAAAAAGGTGGAACCACTCTGACGCATTTCTTGGCAAGGAAACAACTTCCCGTTGTGGGCAACGCTTGACACAAATGTTAATGAATAGGCCCTAGTTTTTCGAATGGATTTTAACACCTAACCTCAGACTGGACGGCGATTCACGTTGGATGAAATACGTAGCAACTCGGTTAAAAAGATCCCTTCTGAAACAAATAGACATTACAAGTTAACCGGAAGCAACATTGAAAGCTAAAACCAAAGACCTAATCCCTTAATTTGTCAAGTAGAATAAGTAATGCGGTGACAGGAACGCTGTACTTAGCGATGCCAGAATATAACTATACTTAAAATGCAGATTCGCGAGCAACGCTTGGTGAATTAACAGCATCATTCATTATACACGTTAGCTAGAGGAATAAAACACCTAAACTACTTGGTCGCAATATATAAACGAAAAAAGCTGCAATAGTTGCATGCCAGTTGAGTTACCAGCAACGGATGGGCGTCATTTTGAAAAGCTACAAGCCTGCTCCTAGGCAACAAAAAATTAGTATGTTGTTGTATTATGTTAACAAATGATATCATGGGTGTAGTGGAAGACTAAGAGGGGTGTAATGGAACAAGGAAACTCACAGCACGGGCGCCAGTGAGGTCGCCTCCTAGCCTATTCAGTAACTGTAGCCAACCAAACGTGTTCATCATCCTTCGGTCCCAAACCAGGGAGCCGTGAGGCTCCAACCGAGTCAAACTTCGAAGTAAAGGGCTTTATTCTTCGTGACCAAGTCATCGTATGGCCACTTTCCTCTTCTACCATCCACAACCCCGACGAGCAAGCAACGCACGTCACCAGAGCAGATGGGCTGGCATGCGTAACACGGGGCTGAGCCATCGGAGACTGGTTTGTGAATTAACGGTGCTGAGTGGTTCAGTTCCTTTTCCTGTACCGTAAACAAATCGTCGAACATGCTTATTGCTCACGCGTTGTTCCCATTAGATGTGAGCCAAACTGCGAAGGCATAGATGGTCGAGTGAAACTAGCCTCTTTAGGTTGGCTGATCTAAGTGGCCAGGTGCTGATCTAAATGTGCACGTAAAGCTCGGCGCTTTTTAACGATAAAATGATAATGCAGACTACAAATGTGGTTGAAATTGTACGTCGCAGTCCATTCAAACAACAAAATCTTCAGAATAATATTGCTCTACCAATCCGAGTTAACATCCCGAAAACGATCACATAATGACTAAAAGTAACCACGCACGTTGTCTTTCTAATGTAATACTTACCAAATTTGTAAAAGGATTATACGGTCCTGTTAGTAAAACGAGTGTTGTAACAAAGTTCGTTCAGGATGAAAAGATACCTTGTGAACAGAATAACAGGTGAATGAAAAACCACTTGGGATTGATATAACAAAGAAGCTTTACTGTTCCTGATTAGACTGGCTTAATTTACGCAGGTTTGTAATATATTTTTCGATCTTACGTTCATAAGTGAGTACGTTTCCATTTAAAGGTTAAAAAATTCTTACCGTATTTTTAATACCTTTTTGTGTAAATGAAACTACAGCAACATTCCATCGTATTATTGTAATTTTTGGGTGTACTTGGTTTTGCAACCAGGTTCAACGGGTTTTTTTCCACTCTCTCACTTTCATAGATGTATTGAAACGGCAAGACGTATCGCTTCAAACGGCTTTTGATATGCTGGATCGAGACACGCGTAAGTGTTCTAAGAAAGCTAAAAAGGATAATTAGCGGCCCTAAAGCAATTTTCTGAAAGAACCATGAGGTGTCCGTGCATGCGGGATAATGTCAAAATAGACGGAGTATGATACTATTAGATCATCAACGTTTTAGTCGTTGAAACAACGACGAATTTTGGTGAGGGCCATGATGTCATCTGATTGAAGAAAACGCCTATATTTGTCCTAGACATTCCTGAATGTTGGATGTCCTGCGTAACAAACTGTGGTTTATGAGTATTCAAAATTTTTTATTTTTAAATCAAGTTCGGTTTACTTAGCCATTTTAGAACCATCTGGCAAATGGCAGAGTAGACAGATCTTTGCATATACATTGTTTTACTGGGGATAGGCAGGAATAAAGCTCCACTTCTGAAAGAAAGATAATGACAAGGTTGAGCCCATGTATTAAAGGGCGCAACTAACTACCCACGAATAGAATGCATTGGGTTACAGTTAGTCGAACTCATGGGAAAACCGTTTTCTGGATAAGCTGTGGCTGCCGCATAATTTATCATCTGCGACGTGATTACAACCCATGAGAAAAGTCACTTCGAGATATAGTCGATCTTTCCGTTAGTTCATGTCATGTAACAGTCATGCAATGATACGCAACTCAGCAGGTAACTCGAGGATCTTGCACGAATACTTTTGTACAAGCGCCATTGAACAAATTACAGAAACTTGCAAATCCGTGGGATGAATTTAGACACACTATCACACCAATGGTCCCTGCAAATCAGCCGGCTGAGTCAGATGGACTGTAGTCCAATTAGGTATGAACGAATGGCGCTCCAAGCAGCATTATGGTCAATACGGACTAGGTAGTGTTTAGAATTGAACGAAACCCGGTAGCCTCTAAGTGGACACCAGTGGGCCAGTAGAATTTCTCGGGTAGTTCGATGCAAGTAGATGTGATAATGAAAGGGATTGAAAGGCCATGGAATTAAGATGAACTTAGCAGCTTCGCTACCACATTGTAGCTACCAGATTTTAGCTTCCACATTGGCAAACTTGCGGATGCATCCATACTTCCATAATACAAGCTAGATTTCACTATTGGTTACTGTTGGGGAAATCTCGAGAGACAGTAACACGTCAAACTTTGTCTGGAAAAGAAACATATTCTGCAGCATGCATGCATTTATGGGTCCATAGCATTTTGTCGACGAATATATCAAAGCGAACAGTTTCTGAGAGAAGCGCTGGATGCAACGTCACCTGAGAAATCTCAGTAATTGCTATTCGGGTTTGACGAGCACTGCTGACATGCGTAAGATTTTCAGTTGGTCCTTATCTCCTTGCCACTGCAGTTGGTACAGACACAAATAACATCTGGAAGGTTCAGTAGATCAATTACAAAGTACGCGTTGGTGAGGGGTAGGCAAGTTCCACTCTCATAAACCCTGCTGCTACTGCTAACAACCAGCTCCATATACTATTCACTGCAGACAATAAATGCCTGGTGCTCATCTGTCTGACACACACCGGTTTCGTTGCTTCTACACTTATCAATCCGATCCGACTGTGGCCCAAATAAAACCATAATACAGTCTTTGGGTTGTCTGTCCTCTATGGGTCATTCTTCGATATTTACATGCACCCCAAAGCAACGATTCTGGTTTTACTGCCACTGCCTCTATTTAGCAGACTGATTTAGTCACTAAATTTGTGATCAGAGGGCTCAATTCCCATAGTGCCCAGCAATTGGCTGGAGCCAGAGGTAGCATGCCAAGCTCAATGGTACAAATTGTTTGCATAACTTTGTTTTTCGTTTTTGAGGAATGCTAGTTTTAATAGATTTACAGTTGTAAACTATCATTGCTTTCAGATAGCCTTGTACTGCATTAGCTATGTGGATTATATGTAAGCATGTTACGCTCTACGCAACATATTAGAAAATACAGACAATAATGTGTACTTTGATGTGGTTCCTATTTCAACTCATTACAAAGCTCCGCATTGCCATCTTCATTTTCCAGTGACTAAAGAAGAATTGACTCTACTAGATACTCTCTTTGGGTTCCAGCAACAAATTCAAGCACGTGAGTTCAAACAGTGTAGGAGTTGACATGCAACGACAGGTAATCTCAACCAAAACCGTGTAAGGAAAGTTACAATCTGAAAACAAACTGACTATAGAACAGTGGAGCAAGAGTATAGCACAGGCAACGGGACGAGAAGTTTACATGTTCGGCCAGGATTCCCTGCTTAATTTGCCAAAAGTGCTTTCCGAAATTCACTACTTCTTCTCTACGGACATTTACGTAAACCCAATTTAGCATTTCCTGTCGAAATCGGTTGAGCCGTCAGACATGCATTTTAATCAGCTGTTTTAAACACTTTTGTCTTTAATGTTAAAGGACAAAGTTGAAGGACAATACATCTGTAGGACCTTGACCGGATAACAGCATATTTTCAGAGTTGTCACCACCTGAAACTTGTGTAACATTTTCTACCTAGCGCTAACAAAATGGCAACCGTCAATAGTGCAAGGATAATGGACTAAATGAGGATAAATGGCAATGTGCCTCAAAGTATTGGCTACCGTAAATTTTCTTTGTAGTTGGTTCAAGTGTCCAACTAGTACCGTCTTCTTATGTAAGGAAGCAATCGGTACCTTTCTCTTCGTGTGGATCCATCACGCGCACATCTGATCGGGTCACGCTGATGGCTTTTTCTTTCATAGCTTAGGAATGAGGGGATTCGATGCAGTTTGTTACTGTGAAGATGGGTTGCAAACCTTTCGTTCTTTTGCGAGCGTAACGCAAGTTTACGGCATGTGCGCAGATGGAATATGAATTGTAGCCTCAGGCGAGTCTCATGTGCACAGGTACGTCGTTGTAGCTATCAAAAAATTTCCAACTTGTTAGATGGCGGATATTGTACAACTGTAGCCGAAAGCAGACAGAGTACGACCTCATTCTTTTATTATATATGTAAACTAGAAGAGTAAATCACCTCAGCTACTGTGCAGCAATACCTAAAGGAAAAAATACAACAGTTGTTTGCCAGCTATGCTACCAACAACAGATAGCCATCATTCTGGAAAGCTGCCAGCCGGCTCTCAGACAACAAAAAATTACTACATAAAATTATATTATGCTGCCAAATAAGATCCTGGTAGTAGGGGGAGACTAAAATGGATGACGTGCAATAAGGAAACTCACCGCACAGAATCCAGTGGGGTCACCTCCTAGTCATATCAGCAACTGTAGCCAGCCAAAAGTGTTCCTCCTCTTTCAGACCCAAACCAGGAAGCCGAGGCGCTCCAAGCAACGCCAACTTAAATGAAAGCCTTTACTACTCTCGACCAAATCCTCGCATGCCCATCTATCCTCTTCTTCTATCCACAATCCCGGCGAGCAAACAACTCACTTCACGGGAGTCGGTGGGTTGGCATGTGTAACAAGTGGCCGAGCCATTGGAGCATGGTGCGTGAAATAACGGTGCTGAGTGGTTCAGTTCCTTTTCCTATGAAGTAAACAAGGCGTCAAACACGCTTTTTGCTTACGCGTTGTTTCCACCAGATGTGTGCTATATTGCGAAGGCACCGGTGGTCGAACGTAATTAGCCCCTTTATGTCGGCTGATCTAAGAGGCCAGATTTCGCAAACGTACCGTAGGGTCGAATGTACCGCTGATTTGCACACTCCAACCTTCAAGGCAAGAATGATGTCGCGCCGACGCCATAGGTGATGAAGGATAGCAAAAGCACTTCGAGCTTTTGCTATACGGTTCTTGATTTCATCTTCGATCCCTAGGTCGCTGATACAACTTTCTAGCTAGTTGAATTGCTGAACGACTTCTGGCTGATTCCCACAATGGTTCAGTGCAGGAGATGCTTCCTGCCAATCTTGGAGGAAAGCTCTGCACTTTGAAGGTGCAAAGCAAAGCCCGAAGAGGCTGACAGCTAATTTTTATCTGTCCAGCTCAGCTTGTCACGTCTAGGAGCTGGCAGAGATAACGGCAATATCGTCTGCATACTCAAAGTCAAGAGGTTGTTCTCCGGGTGAAGCTTCACATTTTTAGTCTTGTCCTGTGAATGCATTCTCCAGAACATCGTCAATATCAAAGTGGTAGGGAATAGGTGACAGCGGTCTTCGTTGTCTCCCACCGCTGGAGATACTGAAAGGCGGGCGACAACTTGCCACAAGCCCTCACACTGCGCAATAACATTTACAAGAATTTCGAGTACAAATTTCCTTAGCAGTCCGTACCATAGGTCAAGTCGATCCACCGAATCGAAAACACTTTTGACGTCGTGGAACACGACAATAGTGGGTCGTCAATATGTGTGACGATACTCCAACTGCGGACACGAAATAAGATCTAGTCGATGTAGTCACGACACCGACGAAACTCGGCCTGCTCTTCACGGATCTGGCTTTCACTTGCTCCAGTCAGTCTGTAAAGCATTAAGGAGGCAAGTAAGTTAGAAACGTTGGAGATCAGACCGATTATACTATTTTTGCCGCATACCCAACTCGAACCTTCTTTGAAGATCGGTACAGTAACGGAGCGGCTCCTGTCCGTTGGGACAATTTCCTGTCCCCTCAGTTTCACTATTATCTTGCGTAAATCATCCAAAAATGCAGGACGTTCGAATTCGAAGAGGGCTGGATAGAGATCATCTGGTCCCGCGGCTTTATTCAACTTTAACAGTCCGATCTCATGTTAGACTTATGAGCGAGAGGGCAGATCCAAGTGGACAGCCCAGGGAGCATAGCGATCATTAGCCGGTGAGATATCTAACAACTCTGGCCGATTAAACTGCCTTTCAAAATGCTCAGTCCAATACTCTAAGCATTTCGACAAGTTATACATAGGCTGTCCACTCTCACCATAAATTGTTTCTCTAACACCAGGTCTCCTGCTGCCCATTTCCCGTGTCAGACGGAATAAATTTCGGTAGTTACCAAGTGCAGCGGCCAGTTCCATCTCTGACGCACACAGAGACCACCAGGATTCGCGATCTTTCTTCAGGCTGGCGCGAAGTTTTGCCCGGAGTTCTTTGCGAGTTTCAGTGTGTTCGCTTCCAACCGGAATGTGCCGGCGAGCATCGATAAGTTCCAGTGACTGCGAATAGACCCTATTAGACTTACCACATGAGGAGTGGCCTACTGCCATTAAGGTCTGATGAACATGCGACCAGTAACTTTCGACTGTCTCTAGTGAGCGCTTACTGAACCCGCATTTTAGTGTACTTCGATACGCATTCAGAACAGCTGGCTTCGTCAGTTTGTTGGTGCCAGTACGCTCACAGGGTCGTCTTGGGCGTCCGCCAAAGGGCATCCGTAGGTCAGCACATGCAAGTACATGGCCGGTGTCCACACATGTGCTTCAAATAAAGCGACGGTTTTTGACGCTGCCACTGCTGCTTTAACTGATTGCAATGGGATTGATTTGTGTCCAAAGTTGGTTCGAGGCTGGTGGACGCCATGTCACACTACAGCGGGTGCTGTTTCGGAAGTTAGTGCTCGCAAGAAATAATCGAGCATCCTCACACAAATGAAGTAACCGCTCACCGTTAACCTGACGGGAGCCTACACCGTGCTGACCGCCCAGATGCATTTCATCAGTGGACAACTTTCCAACTTGTGCTTTCAGATCCCCCGCCAGCACAACAGTGTTCGTGCTTCTTCTGTGGCGAAGGAGCTGGGTCAGTTGGCGGTAGAAGTCGTTTTTTACCAAAGCATGACTAGAATTTTTGGACGCGTTGGCATCGATGACGAATCCACACCCATTATTCCCGCGCGACTTCAAAGCTTTAAACGAGCCAGCCAATCGGACCGCACACATCCGGTTACTGATTGGGATCCAAGCAACCAGAGCAGCTTCAGCCCGCGGACTACGGGCGATACCAACCCCAGCTTGGCCGGTGCTCGAAGCTGCAGAGTCACCGGATAGGAGCAATTAGAAAATACTACTGGTGTCAACTGAATGGGATGGCGGAGTGTGTATAGGGCTCGAGTCTTGTGGGCAGGTCTCCGAAAAGCAGCAAATATCGATGGAGAGGGTCTCTAATGTTCGGGCGAGTGTTGCCTGTTGACCGATCTGTAGCAACGTGCGTACATTTGAGGCATGCCAACCTGAGGAATGATCGTGGGCTCCAAATGTAACCCGATAAACTGAGGTGGACTGCTTGGTTAGATATGGGCTTGTTAACAGGACAGGAGTGGAGCTACATGTTTCTATGGGAGTTAAAACTAAAAGATAAACGCTTAGTAACGCATTATGGGGCAGGCCAACAATCAAAGGGGTTGAAGACTGAGGGATAAAATTGAAGTTCGAACAGGACGAGAAGGGTGAAAAGGTGTAAGAGGGGGAATAAAAAGACGGAAGGGCTTAAGCAGTGTGACCTAGTGAACAGCAAATTGGCAGTTTGACAGAAGTAGTGATTAGGCTACAGCACAAAGCCCTAAGATATGTAACATTTACGTTGTAGATTTGTTTTGGAGTGCGCGCCTTATGTATTTGCTCAAATCGGTACACAAATCCGTACGCTGCTAACCCGCCACATAGTGTCTGACTGCTACACAGCTTCTAAGTATGTAATAATCGTTATCACGCGTTGAAATAACGGACATATCAAACATCCAACGTGGACAATTGAAGATTGGTGGGGTATCTGGCTTGATCAAAGAATTAGTAAGAATAGATGAAACGGTATTCTGTTAACTGTCCATCTTTCTACTCTATTAAATCCTGTCAAGACTGTCAACATCAGCCTCTTCATTTATGTCAAAAGATAAACCGAAATTATCTTCATACAGTGTGTATCAGCAGTTGTGCAAAATTGGGCGCTGCTCGTCCGAAAACACTGCACACCACGAAGCGTTTCGACCTCATTTGATCCAATCAGTTAGACATAAAAGGCATTGAAACCAGGACGGTTGGAATAATAGAGGAAGCCACTACCTCTTTGTCCAATGTGATCAAGTATGCAATCGTGCTTTGAGTACTTAAAGTACTCAGAGAATCACACACTTCTCGGTTAGCAGTCACCCCATTAAAATCAATAAAAAATGCAACCAAAACAAGGCATATCTGAGGACATGAAATTACCGTATAGGTTATAGAGCACCATTAGATCCATCTAGACTGGATGGATGGTGTATATTATATATAAACGCGTATTTATCCTTTCCTTTTAACAGATTCCTTTAAAACGCTGAATGAATATGTCGATTTGGTTGACAGCTTGGTGGCGGTTACCAAAGGTGAGTTACAGGTTGACAGAATAATTACTAATCACATAATTACTAGTGAGCATCCCCACGTGTTCAATATCTTCCTCGTGATATATATATATATATATATGTTGCAACACGTCTGATAGTACAATTGGTATAATGCCACAGTGTGTGGAAAATACAAAAAACATACTATGCAAACGTTGTCAGTTCTGTGACTGCCATGACCGTTTCGACCACCATATTCACGTTCGTCAAACTCTAGTCTACCGACCTACGAGTTCAATTCCCCGGGCGAGCACCACGATGTCGGTACGGCGCCTTTTAACCAGAAGGTCGGCCAGTTGACCGAAGAAATCATCCTTAACTGACTCCTGGCTGCAATCTGTGGGAGCGTACGCTGCGACAATGTCTGCTGGCTTCGCGTCTGGACAGTCGAGCTGTTTCAATTTGGATCGCGCATAGTGGACTGTAAACAGGCATCCAGTCTAGTAGCGCGGCCTCGGCACGTGTGCTCAAGCCGATCCCCAAGCCAGCATAACCAGCAGCTTTGGTGGTTGAGTCTGCAGATAGGCGCAAAGTGAAAATGTCAAAGGAAGCCGCAGTTGGTGAGATTGCTAATAGCATCGTGCTAGAGTCCTGTAAACGAGACTCGCTGAGACAGCAGACATCAATGGCCGTAGTTTCTGTAGTGCAGGCAAGGGTTGCCTGTGATCTGCTATGCACCAGCGTCTAAACATTGAAGGTTGCTACCTCGAATTGGGAACCGGGTGCTAGAAATGGCATATAAACACAACTTGGCGCATCCTTGGAACTAGACTCCTGATCCGTATAGCGAGAACGTTCGCCGTAGATGGCACGGTCTTGTGAACTCGAAAACGGTTGGGGAAGACCAAAAATGTGAGTTGAAAAAACCTGGGAGATTGTGCCTAAACCGTGGTGCCGTAAAATCTGGTCTGGCAGCTTCAGCGGCCAGCACCTCGGCCGATGAGAGCAAATAGAGCGAGAGCGGAAAGATCGAGAAAAAAATTGTTGAGACATGGATCCGTAGGTTGTGTGTGCATGGTACTTTCTGGTTGCCCATGTGGAGGAAGTGGGTTGACTTAGGGGACCCCAAAAGCGGGACCCTGGATTGTAAGGATCTAACATGCAAGCCAGCGGGGCGACTGACCTATACTACGCCCGTTGGGAGTCGGCTATCTAGGTAAAATCGCATTAACCCATAAATTGGTTGACAAGCCAGGTTAATATTACTAAATCTTGGGTTCCGAAAATCTTATTTTGATCGATATGATGCTTGAAAGCTTGGTTACTATAGTAGCATGATGCTTAAATGCCAATTAGCAGTCGCATGCAAATGCATTTGTATATGCTTTCTAATTTAATTGTTTGTAAACACTTAAAGAATGCGACTCGTATTGACCAAAAATATATCAAGGAACCCAAATAACTCCTTGTCATCTACATGTTAGTTAATTCATCCTTTCCCTGTAATTAGGAAAGTCGTGGTTGCAAAGTTAAGATTTCCTAGGCCTGTCAAATTTAGGGTATAAAATGAATATTGCGTTAGTTGTCATTCAGTATTCTAAGGGTCCTTCACATTTACTAATCTAATGCCCACCGAGTTTAGCCCACCTTTAGTCAGGTTACGGACTCCTTACTGCTTTGCTAGTAGCTCGATTTGTGCATAGAATGACAGTCATATTTTTCTGTAACTTACGCTTAGCTTTTTATTTTTTGCTGTTTTAGACTCACGCTAATCCAGACTGTTTTGCATTACGCAGTAGACATCCCAAATTGTGCATCATTATCCGTGATACCAAGTTGATGTTTGCGCATCTGCTAATTGAATAAATGCACGCATGATTCTCAATAGAGGTCTTTTACACTTTTCTGAAAGGTCATCTAACCTTTTTCAGTGCGTATGTAAATTGAGCAGCAACCTGTGTGGGATGTCGGAAGTATAAAGTGAAAGAGGGAACGTACGTCAAATGCATATTGCGACTGCAGTTGACTCTACAAAGAAAAACGAACAATGAATTTATACGGTTTAGAGGCGTTGCTTTACAAGTCTTGTGGGAGACTTGGTAAAGATTTCGAAATAAGTATAAACATACTAATAGTTAAATTGTTTGCATTCTAAATATATTAATAAGAACTTATTGGTACCCTTGGTTCAAACGAACTCGAGTCAGAAGCTGCATATTTTTGGATATAAAATAGGACGCTTGTTGAGCCGGAGCCTACATTCTCCTAAGACAATGCCTTTGCTGGCCAGGCAAAAAGCAAGACGTCGATATACATTTCCAGTGGGTCAGCAATTCCAACCCTTAAAAGCGGATATTTGGGGATCCACGCGACAAGCACAGCTTTCCCAGGGTTCGAGGGTTGTTATCAGGAGTCAGTCACTGTGATTAACTTTTTGTGTTAACAAGAGGTAACTACCGAAACTAAGTGTCGACGACAGTATTTTACACGCGTAAATAAAACAACGGCAACTCCCGATAAATGGGAGAGCACAATAATCCGTGAGAGTAAAAAATAGCATTCCGCTGTCAACAGACCAGGTTTAACTTCACCTGAGGTAAAAGTCTGAATATTTTTGGATTAACTTAGGATCCAGAAGGTGCATGTTTTCTTGTGCCATGCATAAACAAATGATTTAAAGGACAGAAACAACTGCAGAATATGCATTAGCTGAGAGAAATAGGTGGAGATCGGGAGGAAACTACGCCCGCTACTGTCGCTGGTTCACTGAATTTTACAATCAAGTATCCCGATCACCTGTGGAAGCCAAACGTAAGAAGCCCTCAGTCTGCCTAATTCTTGAAAAAACGATTCCCTTTTTTAAGGCAATGGCTTTGTAGTGAAGTTGAAACATTCAACTGTCCAACATTATACAAAACTGGGTTTTTGGTTAAAACGCCTTGTAATTGTCTATTTATTTGCTTGATTAGGAGTCCTAATTAGTTGTGCTCCCCCAGTGCGTCCTGAGTTGCACTTCGTCTGCTTTCGCATATCTGCTGTCGGTAATAAAATCTTATGTTAGCCACTTTCACAGTTCTTCGTATTCTCGTATTTGGCACGCATCTTATGTTAAAGCGCCTGCGAATGGTATCCGAATAATATCCTACAATATCTGAACTGGCTAATCATACGCTTAGCAGTCTCGTAGCTTGGCCTTGGACAAGCTTTCAGTAGCAAAAACTGTACACCGGGACATACCAACTCGTCAGGACAACAGCAGATTAAAAGCAGTGCTGTAGAGATTGGGTGGTGACATGTAAACCAGAGCAGATCTTATGACTAAAGCACTTTGGAAAGTACGTTTGCATAGCAAACTATTTTGCCCAGTTTCCATGCACTAGTGTCGTCTTAATTGAAAATGAACTAACTCGCAGGAATGTTTAAAATATCTATTTATGCAAGAAAGTTAAGCATGCTGCGTGCAATGTCTACACACTTTTGTAGATAAGCAAACTTGCGGCACGAAAGCTGTTTTGAACTTCCTTCTAGATTTGGTGGATTCTAAATAAGAAGTCATTTCGTCGACCTTCGACACGACTATATTACTGAGTTGATTATAATTTATCGTCTCTCCGTCTAGTACCTGGCTAAGCTCAGTGGATATCTGATATGTTACTGTGTGTTCTCGGAGTAGCCAACCGTAGCGTCCATTAATCACACAGTTCCTTCGGTGTTCACTACAAGGAATGTGATGAAACACATAGCATTCTTGTCGTTTTCGCACAAACGCACTTTATCCAAGTGTACCATGTCTGGACAGGGAAATCGACCTCGTTCACCCAGATGTTGAGTATCAGAGAGAATTTAAAAATCTGAGCGTCTTTGGTGAACGAACATTAAAGTTGCCGCTTTTGAAACTAGCTCTAGCTATCTGAAGAACCGACGCACCTTGCATCTGTTTACGAAGGGAACTTTTCACAGAATCGGTTTGCAAGTTCTGCGCGCAAATCCCATGCATATTTACTTAACGAATACAAAATTCCTGGCAGTTTTTCTCATTAATTGCATAGTACCATGTTTCATACCAACGCATTCTATGTTTTTTCGCGGCCACCTTGGTATACCTCCTATCAGTCTAATTACTTGATTGCTTGGCGTATATTTAAATTGTCCATGAAGGATAAAAATGTATGGTGACTACAACTACTCGATAGGTAATGGAAGCTACGAATAGACAAGGTCCGATTACCAAACTTTGCCAAATTCCAAACTCAACTTAAAGTAAGCCCAATATATATGTTCCGACCCCAGTCTTCAAGCGCATTTTGCGAAGAAAGTTACAGATCTCTCCAAATATCGGATGACCAACACTACATCGCCGGAAACAGTAAGGCAAGACCCCACAATCCAAGCGATTGAACACTTGAAAAGCTCAATATTTTGCGATCGTTTCCTGCTTCCTCATCAACTGCTTCAGTGCATACGCCGTGAGCAGTTAAAAGGTTTGTGGCACGCAATCGGTGATGACAGAAACAATGCTGCTTTGGCCAAACTACGCCCTAGTTTTCTGAATATAGGATCAGCGTAACTGCTATGGTTCTTATCAAGACTATGGCCAGCAAAAACAAAATCGACGCCTGACGGCAATTAACAGACACCGAGCTACTTCCTCTTTTCTGAATAAAAGTTCTAACAACTTGCTTTTAATTGGTCTTGTCTGCAGTTCATTCAGACAAGTACTCCTGCTACAGGGAAGCTGTGTACGCTCAATAAAAGAAAAATTAATTATCGCTGAAACTAGACCAATAAAAGATAAGAAGCAGTTGAAGTTGATGTTTCTCAAAGCTAGATGGTGCTGCAGCAGTAAGACTTCGACCATCTGGCTTGTCGTGTGTGTATACTCAGTAACTGTGTCAAGTGGCGGGATTCCGCGTTACACTTTAAAAACAATTTGATGTGCCTGCGAAGAAAAGTGGAATTGATCAGATTAATTACACTACTTGTTGCTGCGTTAAATTCTATTTGTATTCCAGTGGCCCATAATAACTGCACTGAGCTAGGAATTTGGCTTGGTCTTCTAAGTTGGGAGAAGCATTGTTGACCAGCCGATGCAACCACCTTAGAGTTGAAAATTTAGTGTTATCTTTTTAAAAAAGGCTTCTGTTTATGGGGTAGGGAGAATCTTTTGAAACCGGTGCTTATGCAAGTAGGTAGGTTCATTATTTATGGATGAATCCTAGGCCATTTTTGGAGTGCACTTAATCCTACATTTCTGGCTCGTTGCTTAAAGGAAGGCAGTTCACTACACAGGCTCTCTCCAAGTATCATCATGCACGCGCCGTTGCTGGTATAGCTTCGAAGTTCCTACCACTCTCGGCTTTTTAACTTGCAGTCGCCACATACGCTGGTGCATTTACACTTACTCAACGGAAAGGTTTCAGCCCTATTCAATGCACGTAAAACAACCTATTGCATTTCACGTATTACCGTTTACTTTATCACTGTTATTTTAGCATGATTTTTGCCCAAACCTATGCACAAGTTTGCCTTCTCCTTCAAGCACCTGCCATATCGTTGCTCAGAAATCGCTTTTATGACACTCCAGGTAGATGTTCCTTGACCTGCTGTAGCCACGCCAGTGGAACCCTTTCAGCTAACCTCGCGTTGCTGTTCTGAACAGAGGCGGCACTCAGAGCTGGAAATTAGGCTGACAGTATTTGGAACTCAAAAAAGTGGCTAACGTTAAAAGACACCATGGCGTATAAAACGACACAACGGAAACAGTGCCTACCTGATCTATATGGTAATAGATAAAATTCACTGAAAAAAATCCTGCCACAAGAAAATGCAAATCAGAATAACTGATTACAAGTACCTGAAGCGTGCCCACGTAGCAACAGACAAAAGTTAGCAAGGAAACAGGATAAAGGAGTTCAGTTGGTTTTTTGCCTATGATCCTCCTACTCTTACAAACTATGGTCGTGCGAGTACAAAAATACGACAACATGATAGCAATTGTGAAGCGGGCAACGGCAGGTAGAACCGCTCCATCTGATTCAGGTAGTACAGACCATTTTTCTGTTGACGTAACTCCAACTCCGCTCTGAGACAGCGTAGCTAAATGTAGGGTATAGGCAAGAACAATATGCAGAACACGTAAACAGGCGAACAAGAGCTAAGAGATTCCAGTACGGGCTCGAATATGTTCGCCTGGTGTGTACCTGTGCTATTTGCTAAACAATCGCTTCCAAACTTATCTATACCACCAAATTCTGAAAATCTACACGTCCTTCGTTTTTGCATGTGTACCCAAGCAATATTAGTGCTTATATCTGCAACCACTTCAAGGAGTGTTGTGCATGAGAGAGGTACTGCCCATGCAGAGAGAAATACGCCAAGTATATTACCAAGGGATGAAGTCATATCCGGGCCAAAACGTTTGAACGCCCGAAAAAGAGAATAACTAGTTAATGCCATTATACTGCAAAGTAAGTGATTTAGTCGAAGGAACGCTCAAGTTTATCGTTAGACGACATGGTACAGCGAAACCACATTTTTACAGAACTGTCCTTTCTAGCTAAGCAAGTTTGTTTGGTTGCAATCTCAGTCCACAATAGAAAAAAGACTGATGCGAGTGACAATTCAGTCGGGTGACGAATCGGAGACCATTAGCTTACCAGTATTCTGTCTTCGGAATTCCTCAGGCATTACCCGCATCCACTCCAATATCTCTTGGCACCCGCATCCGAAAAGGAAGCAAATCCTATAAGACTACTGCAAACAATACAGCGAAGATCGTTTTCCGTCCATGGTGTTCCGAATGTCCAGAATTCCGATCAGTACCGAACTAAATCTCAAGACGTAAAGGAATGACCTTATAACAGTGAATCATCCTGTCACAATGACTTGATATCCCAGATAACATCAGGTCTACCTTTGTCATCATACAATCCTTTCATAAAGTTGAAAGCTGATTTCTCCAACTTCATAAGCTTATCCTCCCATTTCGCATTAAAGCAAGCGTTCCAAAAACCTTTAGATCAAGTCTCCAATGGAACACACCAAGGTGCCGGCTTAGCCTGAAGTTGGCAAACTAGTTCACAAAAATGGTTACACCGTGTATTTTTCAACAACTTTATACCTTAATCTGTCAAATCTGATTCAGACTTGTCCAACATTTTCTTCTAGGTTCCTTATGATCCCCGTTATGCGGTCAAATTTTGCACAATATTTCAGTGAGCCTAATTTGAAGATTGAGGAATTGTCTTTTTTGACGTGTTTACAGGTAACCACTTCCCGTTCTCCATGTTAGCCAAACTATTGATTATCACGCTTGAACCAACCAAGGAAAAACTCTACTGGCTTTTGTGCGCACCGAAGCAGCGCGAAGAATCGTGTATGATATTTTTTCTGTTATATCAAATTCCTACAAGCTTCTCTGATGCTTGAGTAGCCTATACTTAACACTAAAGGATTGTAAAAGTACGTTCCTACTAGCAAGATCTTGACACCACTTTTACGGGAACCAAAATTAATAGTATTAGCTGTAAATGATATGGTCTAAAAGTAATGAAATTTATTCTTCTTTCCAACTGACAAGAAAGTTCAAATCCAGCGGGATCTGATTTAAACCTCAGCTAACTGCGAGTCCGAATCGCAGTACAGTGTATCTCCCTCCCCAGTCGAATCAGACACAGTTTGGTTTCCACACACCGAAAGTTAGCTACATACCGTACCAAAAAGCGATTATTAGTGTACTCCACAAGGGACGGCTTAACTCGAATAAAATATTTTATATTGTATTGAACCATTCAGGCATTCGGAACGTTTCCTTGCCTATGTACATAGGTACAAGCTTTTACAGCATGGAGACGAAATTTCCATCTCCAAGTATCAATATTTCAAATCTAATTCTGGTTAATTAGGCACGTATGTGTGATGCAGTCACCAAAGCTGATTTCCCACGACATGATATGTCCATCGTACCTAATGGTTAGCATACCAGGTGGAGCTAACTGATCCCATACCACCCCCACTTGTCCACATTTCCATCGCAATAACCGTTTAGAAGTTGAAGATTTCTACTCGCTCAATATTCTTGGGTTTTGAGGGTGATTTCTCGGCACTAAATTAAGACCACTGTCATGCTTGTCACCTTAATGTGCTCTGCTCTTCAGAACGGAGTGCAAGCGGTATCCTCAACGTTTCTTCAGTTAGGGCAGCGAGGTGTGTCAAGGGACCCGAAGACAAAGGCTTAAGTGCAAAAAGTGTGTTTGTCTCTTCCCTCCGGCTTAAAATAGATATTATAGTGGCTTAGTCAGTAAGAAATCAGCCATGTCTGCTTTTAGTGACGTGATTATGATTTCCTTAAATGTTCTACTATCCCCATCAACATTTGCTCTTCCTAATCAGTAAACACAAAACTTTGACAGACAGAAGTTCGCAGCACAAATGGCAAATCCTTGGTTGCAATGTTGTGCTGCCTCGCTACTTGTGGTGATAGCCTTGTACATTTTTGGTGGAATGCTCCGATGCAGTCTCAGTATGGTGGTTCAATGTAGACTACTTTGCCACACTCGCCTAACGGAGCTACGCTACTAAGTTGGATTGTAGTCGCGAATGCTGTCATCTCCCATTCCTAGCACGTGCCAAGCATGAAAGCCATTGTAGCTTCTATGGACAATCCCACGACAATGTTTAGTGTCCGTCGACCGCTTCGTTTAATTATCGTATCTTACACCAGGGTACGGAAACAAATATGGTTGTATAAGTTTGGGTAGTTGTTTGCCTAACATAGGCATTGTTTGGCGAAAACGAAATGATTAGATTTTCCTGAAATGATGTGCGAATAATGAGCAAGCAATGATTTGCGAATTGCCACTTGGCTACTTCGAAATATGATATAGGTAAGCGATAGTAAGTTTATTATAGAGGTTCAAGGTTTTTTGTTTAAAATAGCGGAAATTCGTAACACTGACCAGATGAATGCAAGGTCGGAAATATTGGTTCGCGCGTGTGGGCTGCTAAACCATCAAATGTGCTGGAATTTGTGTCAGTGAAAAATAAGGTCGAGCAAGAAATGCGGGTTGATTGAACTAGTTAAGACACGCTGAATGCGTGTGTTCAGTATGCGCTGTCCGAAGTTAAATGGAAATGATTCCGCAAAACGACAAGAACCGAAAAGTTGTGGCTATTTGGCACCTTATACTCATATCACAGCAAACTGGAAGTATCTCAGGTACACAGAGTTTGAAATTATAAAGCAATAATGAAAATCCCTGGTGTTTTCATTTCGCTCAAAGTTAAGTTTCAGAGAACGAACATGCAAACATACCTAGGCCATAGAAATGAGGCTGCTACTATGGCGGATGGAGATATATGAGGACGTAGGTCGGATACGCTCGGTATCTGCATAACACCAAAGCAATGTGACCCTAATCAACAAGAGACTAATTCGTGCAAAGAACTCCCTCAGATATCAGAATGACTATGCAACTGTAACAGATCTAAACATCTTGGAGTGAAGGTAGTTTGATGTCTATGGAATAGAACACTGCTTCTAAGGCATACAGCAGCGTAAAAAAGGAAAAATGGATGAGTAAGAGCAAACTATGGATCTTATAGGCTGCAAAACCCAAGCTAAAAGCCCAGGGATGATAACTAGGTGTACCTGAAATATTACAGAGTTTGCGAAACAAGAAGGCAGTACGCTGCATCCGGAAAGTGAGGCATCGTAAGATACTGCTAAACGCAATTTAGTTCCGTATCATATGGTCATACTAAACGTATGCAAATAGGTCCTATTTGGTTATAGGAGATGAAATTCCATCTCTTGCTCGTCTACTTATAGGGCTGCAGCTTTGCTCTTTCATGATGAAATACTGCCGATAGTACACGACCTATTGAAGTCCTGTTACTGCTCTCTACATGCTTAAACACGGGTGCTTGCTATGTGTCTTTGAAAAAGATCTGCATTTCTTTTTACGTCCATAGTCCTCCTTTTTGGTTATCGAAAAATCCAGTATGCGCCACAAATTAATCCTTCCGCTTGTCACGTGACGTGTTTAGTGGGAGTCCAGCTAGTGACTTCAAAGTGCGAATCCAATTGAACGGAACCTTATATTTTGTACACTAAAGGTTCCATATTGGTCTAGAAATAAACTCGACACGGTCGACGGCGATAGCTAGGGGAAAGAGAAAGCGCAGCACACAAGAGTGATCGCGCTTTACTACCGAAACGAGCACCAAGCGACGGCAGTGGTGGACTCACGCAATCGAACTCAACCATCAGTTCAGCATCCCGCACCAATTGCCTAAGTATACGAGGAAATATTAATTTTAGCTAGTATTTTGCACAGACAAACTGGGGAAGCTCCCGAATGCTACATGGAGCTAGCCACTGCATATCTTTCCCCATAAAACTGCGGAAGACTATTCATAGCTCTGTCGTAGACCACGTCAGGTGTAACGTTATATAATAACTGACTGGCTCTCTGACGCTTATACAGTAATATTGTAGAAAATATACTAATTGTTACTTACTGTCGAACTCCCGGCATTCGGCTTGGTTTCTAAACCGGTTAACAAATTTTCATTAAGTATCAGGGTAACCATTGGAATACTCTAACCCAAACTTTGTAAGATCTACTTGTGATAAACTATTTAAAAGAGTTGTATCACAGTACAATGAACAATGAACAATGCATTTATACGGGTTAGGAATCCTTGCTTTACAAGTCTCATTGGGTAATTGCTGGGGATATCAAAATAACAAAAATGATAACAATGATAGTAAAACAGCTAGTACTGCAAATATGAAACTAAGAACTTTTCGTTTGCTCCGCCGGAGTCCTGCAATCAGCTTTGATCCACAGAACCCGCAGTTAACATCAAATAATTCCATGGTAAACTCCAGATGTAGAATGGAGACGTAGTGCTAAGTAACAAAGTGTAAGTGGATGAGTGAATCGTCCAACTGTCTTTTAGATACTGTTATCGTCGGTGCAGAGACGACCGATTCTGGGAGAGCATGCCATAGGTGACAGACACGAATGCAAAAGAAATTTCTGCGGCACTCCAGGGGGCTATACTGTACAGCGAGTTTCAATGAGTGGCCTCTCAGGTTGGTATTGCTGCTGAGTTACAGTAAAGGGTGGAACACATGAGGTGGGTCTCGCATAATCAAGTATGCCATTATCAGGTCATCTCGTAGTCTGCGATAGCTTCTACTGAATACCCCCACTGGTTGCAGCCTCTCCTGGTATGAAAGATTGCACATTCCAATTACGTTTTTAGACGCCCGACGTTGTGGCTGCTCCACTACATTAACGTCGTGTTCCAGCCATGGATGTCAGGCTTGTATTGTGTATTCAACATGGGGCGAACATACGCACTGAGCATTTGTTGAAATAGGGAGCTGTTCATTTGTCCAAACTTCCGCCTCAACAGCCCGACATGTTGGTTTCTAGTCTTCGAGGCCTTTTCGGATTTCCTGGAGCAATCCAAGTCATTTTGAACCAGGACGCCCAAGTCATGTTCGAGAGTGGATCGTTGTAGTATATTCGTTCCAAGCCGGTATGAGTAGTTGCTCTGAAGTCGGATGGAAAACACTTTTCATTTACTGACGCTGAAATGCAATAAGTTTTGGGTTGACCATTGATGCACAGTACCTAGGTCACTCTGAAGCACGTGTTGGTCGGCGTTCGCCTGGATCTTGCGCCAGAGCTTGATATTGTCGAAAAAATTAGGAAGTTTGAGGGAATCCGTTTGCAAGATTATCAATAAACACCAAAAACAAACGTGGACCTAGAACTGAGCCTTGCGACACACCACACTAGATTTGTATAATGTCCGATAAAGAGCTCCAAACTGTGACCACTAATCGCCGTTGAAGTAGAAAGTTGGCAAATCCAGTTTAAAAGTGGGTCGCTTATCCCATAAGTTTGGAGCTTGAAGAGTAGTATCTCATGGTTTAGACGATCGAAAGCCTTGGAAAAATCCAGGTAGATCACATAAACACCTTCTCCAGCGTCAGCTGCCTCGGTCCAACTATTGCGTGCGATTAGTAAATTCATTGTGCATGACCGCTGTCGACGGAAACCGCGCTGCTCGGGCGTGATGATGTTACAGTTTTCTAAATAACACACCAGTGCATCGGCAAGTATGGATTTCATGGCAATCGATCTTGCCATAGAGAATGTTTTGACGGCGCACCGAACGTTCTGAGTTTTTATTGGACAACGGTTGCACCGAAATCTTTCTTTGTCTCCTGTGTTCACGGATAACTACATGTCGACCTCACGCCAAAATTGAATATTGCACAACGGTTATGACTGATTTTTCCTTGCCCCAACACCATCATTTTCCTCGGTCGGACTGTTACCTGACAATATGCTCACTTGCATGATCTACGAACATTTCGGTTATAAATTTCATTGAAACCAAATATTTTACCATTGCGACTCAGCTAAGCTTGTACGCTTATTTGGTCGAGACTTCAGTGGTGTTCCTTGTTTTACCGAGAATATACCATTTGCTTATTTATTTATACGCCGACCATAGGTACGGTGTCAACAGGCGTGACTGATAAACAATTTGGATGCTAAGTAACATATGATGGTGGGTGGAGATTGCCTGTATATATGGGAGAGGAAACTACGTCTAATTGCTGTCGAACAGTTGGCTGGTATCCGAAGGGGATTGTGTCGAATATTTGTCTATATAAAGTCAAGTAAATGGATAGAGAATGCTAAAGGAGACGGAAGTGGTAAGTAGATGAGGGTAAAGGAGCTTATCGCGACCGATATAAGGGCGGTATAGACGTGAGTCGTCCAGACTATGAGGAGAGTTTAGTGCTCTAGAACCTGTCAGCCAGGGCGCGATAAGGTTTGCATACTTGCTGTCAAAGGTAGACTAAAAGGCTAATATGAAGACCGCGACAAAGAACAAAGTGATGAAGGGAGAAGTTTAACTGCTTGTGGATATAGAGTGTGGTGGCCGTGCGAACGATCGAACTTTTTGACGTAGGGGAACCAGCGGTAAACGGCTTGTCAAGTGGTCAGACGTGAATAAGGCCCTGATAAGCACCGTCCAGAACTTGGACAAAATGGATAAGAAAGTTTCGATAACTCAATGAGGCGGAGAGGTCAAGACGGCAAGTAACCGTGCAAGGCAAGATTTGCACAACGATTGTCGTAGTCAGTGTGTGGACAAGTATGAGAGCTATGGGAAGGATATAATTAAGGATAAAAGGCAGAGTGATGATCGATGCAGGAAGGCGTCAGCTCTGGTAAGCCCCGGCTGAATAAGACATCAGTGGTTACGTAGTTCTCAACAGGCGGCGCGCTAGTCAAACAGCACGGGCTGTCATAGTCTATCCCAGCGCGCGGACCGAAGGTAGGGTGTCGAAGGGGTGTCTGATAATCTATGACAAAACCTGTAATTATGAGTTGGGGAAACTGCCGGAGTGCTGTAGAACAATAGGGAAAGGAGCCGATAATGGGGAAGAATGTAAAGGTATGGACACGAGACGGCTAAGGATATCACACGGGTTTCAGTGTCAGAAAGTGTGATCTAGGTACGTTTGGGGCATTGAGGTATGGATGGAGGCGTTGTTATTCCGACAGGCGTCTTGACAATATTGTGCAATCTGGCGCATTTGTACGCAATCAGGCAACCTCTGGAAGAGAGTAGGGGTAGGACGATGAAGTATAAGCCGGTAACGTGGGGTAATGGTGGATGGTGCATTGGCTCAGAAATCTGCTAGTCCGTTTTCACACACCCTTCCTTCGGGGAGGTTCAGTCTCCGTAACGTGCTAGCCGTTATAACATTTTAAACACTGTGAATCTCTAGGAAATGCATCAGGTACTTTGCACGCACGAAGCTTGGACGGTAACCTGTTCCATAATGTGGTATAGATCATCAGGTAGAAGTTACTGCGTGTCTGTGTTCTGTTTCTATTTATTTTACTACATTATCGCTGTATGGGGTAAATCCTGACGAACCGTGTTTGAATTCTGCATCCAGGCTAGGAACGTGGGTTCGCTTGTGTATTGTGTTGAATAGAGTGCAGATATTTAGTTTCCTCCTACTCAGCCGTAGCGTATCAAGCGGAAGAGCTTTACCACGTTATACATAGGACAGCTGAGAAGTAGGACCAACTACTCGTTTTGTAAATGATGGTTGCAGCCTTTCTATTTGCTGGCGGTCGCTTTCTTCGTATTACTGTAGCTTAGGGTGCAATAGTCTATCAACGGTCGTGTTGATAGGTATATAGAGCTATTATCAGAGCTTACATTTTAAAGTGCAACCTTATTCTACGGCGGACTTTAGCCACCGAATTAGTGTTGTGCTCAGCAACGTTCATCGATCCAGAATAGTGGATGCCTAACTCTTTTATCATATTGTTGCTGGAACTTGTTTTATCACCGATGACTAGGACCACTAGGGCCATTGTACAACGAAACAGAAGGGCGCAGCACCTTTCGGCTGAGAAGGACATTCCCAGCAACGGCAGCACAGCACTACTGCTTTCTGGTCGAATAGAATTTCATCCGTGTTTTGTCTAATATCTAGACCCAACAGAGTAGTGTATCTTCAGGTCAAACGCGAAGAGATATGGAAAGTCGTTACGATGTGCGTCAAAATTGTAAATAAATAAATAAATATTTATTCTCCACTATGCGAGGTCTTCCCACAAAGACATAATCAAATAAGCGCAATTGTTTAGTGAGTCCATGGCAATTGTAACAGTGACAATTGGGGATTGTTCAGAAATTAATGGTTGAAACTGTACAAATAGGACCGGTTGGCCCGGTCTGTTCAAGTATCCAATTAATGCTCGCGGCTGTTTTTCTCAAAAACTCAGTATTAATCGCGCTCAGCTGTCGCGTCATGCAAGGTTCATCTGGCATCTTCGTCGTCTTAATGAAAAAATAAAAACAAAATATCACCCGTACTGATGGGAGCTTCCACGTAATGGCTGACAATCGTCCATGTTTGGTGCTTACAAAGTCTAAGGAAGAGGGAACATTTTCGCTCAGAATTCTAGTCTAAAAATTAACGCGTTGCTCAAATGTTTGATCTTAAACGCTTTGCTCTAAATCTCCTCCTACAGGTCTGCTTTGCCAAACGCATGCTCTCAGAGGCATGTAGTAAGTTAAGGCAACCAACTATTACAATGCTAGACGCTGAAGGAACGGCTCGTTTTAAAAACACGCTGTCTTTTTTCTCTTCCAGGTTCGAGGATTGGATGCGTTACACACAAACAAGCAATTCAACTCCACTTCCAAGGCATAAAAATTAAAGCGACAGGAACCCTGCGGTTGTATATGCTGTATGGGGCTTCTCAATGACAGGAGTGTGAACAACTAAGCAAAAGCACCCCACCTCTACTTTGGCCTCCAGGACAGTCTTCCCTGTATCTCGAGAATTCAGTAAGGAGACAAGCATTCAATGAATCATTCGTAGAAAGTCTGGTTTCGGTGATCCCCATCACAGCAACACCGCTGCGCCTCAACGCTATCCCTACCCACTTGTTGCTTGGGCTATAAGCATTCGCGTGCCATGCGTTTATTAGTGTCTGCCGCAGTCACTTTTCACCCTCGACAGGCCTTTAAAGTGTCTTCTGGCGCAGAACCCAAGGGGACAGCAAGTATTTTGGCGCCCGTGCAACGGGAGTAGCTGGACTTCTACGTGGTTTATTCACTATTAGATCGCCACCTGTCTTTGAACCGTCTTCTTCTCCCTGCCCACCAATTAGCTCCAACACCTTAAAATAATTCTTTGTGAATTGCTTACTAGAACCATGTTCTTGATCCTCATTCACATCACAGTAATTTGCGCAATAGGTCATGTTTCTTGTTGTATGCTCAAAAAATGTTTAGTGTAATACCTGATGCGCATCGTACATCAGTTTGCCTTAAGTCTAAATGTCTTAAGTTAGGCTTTACACGCCGCCAAGTTCCATGCTTATCCTTTTTGGTCTCGGCTTGGCCTATTCCTCATCTTCCCTGTTCTTCAACGTCAAGAAATTTATTGAGATTCTGGATGGGACCGAGGAACTGCCATTGTGTAAGATGGGACGGAATAACAACAAGAACGTAGATGGAACGTGGCCTTATATCACGACCAGCTGGATTGCCGAACAACCTGCGCTTGGTGCCAGCTGCGTGGTTCGGGATTTTCCCGTTCCAGCAAATGGTTCGGCAGCAGTGTTCCAGGATGTGGTGGTTTTTTGCCTGGCAAGCGTTCTCACTATAAAAAGCCGCATATGTCCGATTAGCAACACAGTTACGTGGCAGACGTGACTCGCCACTAAATAAAATCACTGCCCCTTGCTTCATCCTGGCGAAGCATTATATTCCAGCAGCCTTATGCTGTAATTGGGCCCCTGTTTGAAAAAGGAACAAACGAAAGACGTATGAACTGAACAATCCGTCACCGGCTCCCAATGGGCGCGATTCACTGAATTCGCTCCGTTGCGTTGCGGGCAGTTTATTCAGCCAAATGCTCAGTGTGGTGTCCCCTAAGCCAACCCCCCACTTTGGCTTGGGCAGCAGCGTAGTATCTCGCCCTTTGACGAAACCATGGACATCATTGTGTTGTATTTCCTTTTACTATTTCTGAACCTTCTTTTGAATCTCATGGTTTCTGATGGCTTTATGTCTATTCGTAGACTTTTGCAAAAATATATATGTCCAAACCAACCAACTGCAATCAACACAACGAATGATGTATATTGAGGAGAGCTGGAGATGATTTTCTCACACTTTAGCAAGTATACAAAATCAGAGGAATTGAGATCACAGACACTGGAACTTCTACTTACCTGCACAATTATTCATCCTGCTCAACTGGCCTCAATGTCTATGACGGGCCCAGACGGAGCTATCTGATCAGCCAACAGAAGAGTCGTCTGACTGTGAATAACTGAATGAACAAATGGTTGATAAAAGGAATTGCCAGAGGTACTTGACCGTACAAAACAATCGAGGAGAGGATGTTTGTAGGCTTTAGCCTGACAAGTGTTCTCCTAATAAAAAGCCACGAAAGTCCTTTTATTAACACTGCTTTGTGGCGGAGGTGACTTGCTATTGAGCAAAGTCCCTCCCCACAGTTACACTGGCATATAGTCTAGAAACATTTTCAATATTTTGTGGACCAGTACAACCAAGGTACTAAAGCTTCACATGTTGTCATCACTTCACCCACAAGGTGCTTTTCCTATATACTCTATCGCAAGCGAATTAAGTTTATCGTCACCCCGCTGACCAGTTTACTTCTCATGAGGACTGCTTCCGTTGTTGTAACTTCTACACGTTGGCCACAGCCAATTACATGCAATGCAACGCATCTGTTGCGCAACATAATTGCGTTCAACGTTTGGTCATGACTGAGATGGTGTGCCACGCTGAATTTGAGGATAAAATATTTATTTACTTAGCTTAAATATTTACAGGGTGAAACGCTCATATGTTTCACAATGTACTTGTTCAAAATTGCCGATATTCACAGCGAATTGATGCAGGATCTAAACCACCTACACTTTTGCGCACTTGGGCAGCATTTGCTTGCCTCCATTTGTGACTGAGTTAGACAGCCACAGATGTCCTCTTTTCTTTATATTCGCGGGCCGTTTATGGTAACCCGCTAGTGTGTTCTGTTCCATTAAGTATTCTTATTAGAGGAAATCAAGCAGATATCCTTTCCTTGGAGAGCTACTCACCGAGAATAACGTACCGCGACCATTTGATTCTTGGATTGGATATTCCAAGGCCAGATATCTCACATCCTTGACTTGTTGCTCTTACCTGTACCATCTGACACCACTAGATTAGTCACTCTCTCACCGACTGGTCATAATGATCACCGTGCTCTCCTCTGTACGTAGACGCGAAGAGTTTTCAGTCAAAACGGAAATGTTATTACTGAAACGCTTGGCATGCCAGTTTTATCTGCCTAAGTGAGAGGGTTAGCATGCAGGACTAGAACAATTCACAAAGCTTGAGCCCATAGATTTGGACAATTATTCTCTCCAAGGATGAACCAGCTTATTAAATAAGTGGTCCAAAAGTCAAGAAGGAAGTCCCATGGGAAAGGTTTTCCTTAAATTGCGCGGGAAATACGGCTGCTAAAATAACTATGGAACCGTTCCAAATCCACCAAAGTGGCCTCGGACTATTAAAACTACAAGAGCCTCAGAAACGTACGTACTATGAAACAAGCAAAAGCAGTGTCACCAATTTACTCATTATCTGGCAGAACAGTGTGTGTCAAAGTCCCAAAATCTATACGCTTATTTTTTAAAAAGGCCGAGGGCGGCTGTGGTATAAAAGCGTTGTTAACCAGTGCAAAGGATTTCTTACTCTACCAAGACGATGGAAAAGTTGTGTTTATGACCCGGCATTACTCGTATGGTTACCCATTAGAACACATCTTGCTTAACAAACTTGACTCTTCGGACCTCAATGATAGCAATGAGTAGCAGATTGGTGCGCGTCTGTTTAGAGAAGGAAGGATACGAAGGCCCATTTCTTAAGACTTTGTCCATCTGAGAATCAGAGTATGTAAGTTATAATGCAAAAGTCTATGTGAAAAGAAAACAGCACAAGTAGAGCAAATGCAGGACAAACTTCAAGGCCATACTATTCTCTCCGATGTGAAACGGATGTTGGTGCACAAACAATACAGTGTGTTACTCACCACGGTTAGGCATTGCATAGGCATGTACACGCTGTTTGTACAAGTGTTGCTGCGCGTTAGGCTCTAGATTCTTAAGGCTTTCCGTTTATTTGATGAGCGAATGTGGTTAGTAAATTAGTTGGAAGAAGTAGATGGCCCAAAAGCCTGATGCGATTACACTAGTTACATAAATAAATAAATAAACATTTATTTTCGGCTATGCAAGGCATGCCCACCTTGGCATGATCAAAGTAGTGCAATTGTACAGACACATCATGACAACTGTAACAATAGCGATCGGAGTGGGTTCAGGCGTTCCTAACTGAAACTGTAAGAATAGGACAGATGTAAAAGTGAGGAAAGCCCATTGACGTGAGTTCGGACACATTCGTATGGGCATCGGTGGTCTGCCATAACGTGCAGTAACAATTAACCACGGATAACTCAAGAACTAGAGCCGATCAGTTAGCAAAGAACTGATGAAGAACAAGAACAACAGTGTTTACACGATACCCTGGGTTCTTGTGAGTGTAGCGTAAAGAAAGACGGTGAATGCGCGAAAGAGACGTGGCGATGAAATATGCAGATAGGAAAGTGGCGGGGCGCATCAAGAACGGTGATATATGGTCCTGGTCAGCTTGCCAGTGTGAACTAATTTGCTTTGACTTTATTCATTGGCGCTCTGCATCCGCCACGTCCCAGTGTTGTTAAACGGATATTTGTGGCCTTTATAGTGAGGACGCTTGCCAGGCAAAAACCCACCACGTCTTGGAAACCTGTCAACAATAACGTAAAATGACAAACTGTAACTGGTAACGCTTCTTATTCATCGATTATTGATTCAGCTAGTTGCAGTCTGGATACATCCCTAATTTGCGATGGTGACGCAGGGTGGGCGAGGGACTGTTACATCCATGGTTCCTGACACTTTCTGACGAAATGTCACGGCCCGTTCGGTAGGGAAATCATGAATTAAACATTTTTGGAATGTTTCGTATTAAGCGCTCGTAGAACCGCGTACTGAATTCCAGGAGTATCCGAAGTAATATGGTGTTGAAGAATTATTAGAGATAGGAGAGAAGCTAACCGTTATTGTTCAGGCCCAAACAAGCAGCAAATTGTCCGGAATAGCGAACCAGAATTCCTCCCTGGGTAGCTTGTGTCTATGGGGAACACTGGCAGCTTCGGCCAAGTGGACGGTAAATATAACGTTAGCTGCTCCAGAGTTGGTAAGTGTAAAGAATTGGTCCAGTAATGAAAACGCCCGAATCAATTTGTTCTTGCCATAGTGACAGGTAGCATTGTGTTGAGATATTGCCAAATTAGATGCATAGCATTGGTAGGAAAGTCTGCGCTCTGAAAGCAGGTGAAATGTCCTAGCTGACTTTAAATGTCAGCGAGTGCACTCCGAGTAAGAATTAGGTGAATAAGAGGCTAGCTGAACCCAATTGTTCAGGCCTCAACATAATAGCATCCATCCAAGATAACTAATAAGTGATTTGTCAATCCGGTTGGCTCTACGGATTCGTTTACAGACTTTGCGCTGTCATGCATGTCATTGAGAAATACGTTGGTCATCACGGGGAGCAAAATGCTACAAGGAGACTGTAGTTTCACGTCTGGAAGGCTAGCACATATGCGCATAAAACGGTTTGCACACTATTAACTCTACCTCATCCACAAAATACCGGTATTTCCAGGCTTTGTGTTTCCTCTGCATATGTAGCTGATCCGGTGACAGCAACCAATTTGGTAACGAGGTACTAACGGTTGACCTGTGATTCAAGGAACCCATCCACTAGTGCGGTGAGACATTAGTAACGGTGCATAAATACGAGCAGAGAGAATGGTGCGCATATGGAAGTACTGTTGTTCATTGAGCAATGGGTAAACATTTGGAGTTTAAAATTAAAAGGATTGCCTTCCACAAGGTTGCTTTGAGACGCTGTGTTTGTCCGTTGCTTTGCGGAGGATATGCTATCGACCGGCTGGTGGCGAGGCCTTTACGGTGAAGGAATGCTTTCATTTCTTCGGATGTAAAGGAGGCTTCCAGCTTGAAAAACATATACAACGGAATTCCGTACAGTGAAAACAGTGAGCCAAACGGTGGATGACTATGTGTGAGGACATCTTAAAAAGGGAATACGAATGGGAATACTAATCGATTATTGTTACCAACTATTAGTGGGGTGACGTAGTCGGAATGGCACAATTAGAATCTATGCTAGGTATCTCGAATAGAGCTTTGGCTTTAATTAGTTTACAACTCCGTGGCTTGTAAAAACGGGGTCTTAATTCGGCCCAGCCCTTGCACCCTAGATGACAGATGACTTCTTCCACGGGAAATGGAACAATTTCGGAAAGCACGATATAGGGAAGCAGCTTAACTTCAGGGTAACACAAGTGGTCCAGCAGTTTGTCTATATCAGTGTACTACCTGTAGACTGCAAAACTGGTCCGTGGTGGCGTATCGCCTAGGAAGTTGTGCTTCCCTGGACGATAGATAGAAAAATGAAACCAAGCCAATCTCGTTCGCCTCCTCATAATTTTGCAGATATTGATTTTACGTTTTTGCTTGTTATCATGCTTAAGTGCAACGTAAAGCTGGTCGGAAACGAGCTTGAAATGGTTCGTGATGAGTTAGTGCTTTCACTACCTAAGGGCTTCAACCATGGCACAGGTCTAATTTCCGATTGCTGATTGGCTGCTCTCAAACATCGACAAGGACCCAGAGAAAGGTGCCACCGATCAAACGTTTTGGTTCATGGTTGCTGTAATAGCAATCTTAGAAGCAGCCGTTACCATGATCAAAGGAATTTTGGGAGCAAACTTGATCAGCGCTGCCTTCTCCATCCCCTGATCCTAGTCATCAGAAGCCTCTTTAACAGTTTCGGCGAAGGGAAACTTTTTGTTTTGAGCGATCCAGTGAATTCGAACAGAAAAAGTGGATATCCATTGAAAGTAATAGGACAATCTCCTGACGACTCGTCGTTGAGACTTTATGCCGTGAGGTGAAGGAAAATCGCTCAATAGGCATAATCGGTCGACATCCGGTCCGAGCTTGCCTTTGGCTACCTCTACTCTAAAGACGGTCGTTTTCTACTCTATGACGATAATTTTCCATGAATACAGGTTATCTCATACTTTTGTGCCGTAGCTAGAAACCGATCGGCAATGCAGTGATGTGTGTCGTGGTCCAAACCGCAAACGATGATGCTCTCTATATACCCAAAGTTATCTGACAGCTGCACACATTCAGCAAGGCTAACTATGGCTGTTTGGAAACACTCGATGCCGTTCGTACCCGCTGAATGCGACGAAACTGGTATAAGTTTCCGCAAACTTCAAAGGCAGTGTATACTTGACCTTGACCTTGACGCGTTGCCTCGATATTTTGACGTGCTATACTGTGACGTTTTAGATCATATATACAGCAAAACAGTGTTCCTGGAAATCGAATTCTGAGGCTATACTATTCCGTAATGACTAACAAAAATGGAATTAAATAGAAAGCCGCTCGAGCCAAAATCCGGGGCAAAAGCAGGAGTACTCATTCGAATACTGCAGTTGCTATTAATCATTGCTCTGCCTCATGCACCGCAAATGTGGTCAAGGCAACCGAACGGTCTGCTTCAAAAGACCACTGAATAAACTGCCCCGCTGCAGTGTTCTTCTTATAGACCCACTGAAAGATGCAGTTAAAACTATCAGTGCGCTCTCAACTGAAATAGCTGCTCTTAAAAAGGAAATGGCCGTTACCAGAGCTGACCTAGCAAAACTTATGCCATTGGCCCAACTGGCAATCATAAAGGAAAATGGCAACGCTTATGAGCTCAAAGATGCAGGCGCCATTCTTATTACCATCACTAGTGATAAAAACAAGCGCACCAGTCGTGCCCGAAACGTGTTAATCTTCAAAGTTCCTGACAAAACTCCTATGGAGAAAGTCACTCGCTTACTTACGTACATGCATTACATTCCTCTTGATACTGCGTGCGTAAACGGCTCAGAACATCTAAGGTCAATTGTAATTGCCCTATTCTTGTCGCTTTCAAAACCCAAGAACTGGCTACACACTTCACAGCAAATAGCTTAAACTTACTAGCAACAGCAAACCTTGCGCCTATTCTTATCAAGTCTGATCTAACGCCGCTACAAAAGCTTTACTGCCGGATACTAATACCAAAGCAAGACAGACGCCACCTGATTCGTTGTCGATTGCCAGAGCTACCACTTGCTCGACGACAAGCACTAACATGGATCTAGACCTAACCCACTGCGTCACGCGTCCACGACAGTTTATATACTCACTCAAGTCCCACAGCCCTGATAGATAAAAGTCAATCAACGTTCCGGATTAGTAGCAGCTAACGATACCAGAAGCTGAGTCAATTATCCGTTTATTGCATAACGCCTTCGACATGGGCGATAGATTCCGAACCGAGCAATGTAGACTTCAAGCTGATCAACTCGCTTCTCTCCCACTCGTGCAAAGCCGAAACCGCCCACGCAGCACAACAGATTTAGCATAAGGGTAACAGCCGAAACACGACACGTCTGGTATTACGAAACACACCCAGTTGATGCATCACCTTAACAATAATAACCATACACAAGCAATCTACTTGTGGCATAAGCGGATAAATGATAAGCACCAATCAACATCTGTAACAATGGACGGCAAGAGGTCGAAATCTTTCGGATCACAAACGTCGCCCTTCATGCAGGTTTTGACCCAACCCGCCCAATCACTGCGCAAGCCGTACCCACTAGAGGCGCTAGACAGTGTTATCAAGCCCCTGGACTATAACATACGCCGCGAGTTTGACAAACTGAGGACGTTCTACCAGTCACCATAGCAAAACGGAACTATGAGCTGCCCGCGCAGCGTCAACGTAGTGATTTCCTAGTAACTAACATGGCTATCTATCCGCCTAGTACGTTATTGCCCAGTCGGCCCTACAAAAAACGCTCTTCCGTCCACACATCAGGTACACAACCTCGCTACCAAACCCCACAACCTCTCCAAACACAAGGGAACAAAGCACCTTCCCAAGGACGACGCCTTTCTGATAATTTCTATCGCCCCACCAAAGCTACCCCGCGCTCCCCGACTATACGCTCTCCTGAACGCAAAATATATTCGGATGTCAAGCACTGCAACCGGGCTGTGTCCTCCACGGCCACTTTTTTCTGGGATGCAGCAGGACAAGACCCACCTCGCCCATTCCACCAAGGGTTCTCGCCAGCCCTCAATTACCTCCAACAACTCATATGCTCACTGCAACTAACCCCGCACGGTTGGTTTCAGCCCTTAAGACAGCCTCTGCGGTTAACAATACTACCAAAGCTTCATTAGCGGCCGACTGGCATCAGCTACCTATTCAACCATTTCCTGATCACATTCCTCTAACACCCTCTCCACTTTTTCTTACCACACCCATGTACCCTGCGCCAGTTGCACCCTATTATGCAACTAAACTCTCACAATCTAACGCCTTTAACTCTCTTTGCGTTGAATCATACAGCATGCGGCTTAGCAACGCGGGATCTATTACACACAAGATGCACCTTATTGGCCCATTTATCCTACTCTCATATCTATAGCTGGTTCTCATCACAGAAACTTGGCACCCTTCAAATACCTCTGCCAACCTACGACGCATCTCTGGCTACACCACATTCTGTTACTGATGAGACAACCGTCGGAGTGGCGGCTGCCTTATCTATGTCCGGAACTGCTATGGTGCACCCGACTTCGAACTGCTATCCATAGGTGACCCTGAAGAATCCAACTTGATCCAGACGACAGGAGGTCAACTTGACCTCCTTATCGGTTGCATATATAACCATCCACACATATCTGGCGAAAAGATTAATGAACGCATTGAGCTTTTCACTGAAATCTCCCTCATGCCTCCACGTCACCAGATAATGGGTGGAGACTGCAATAAAAATAAATAAATATTTTATGCTAGACTGTGGGAGGCACACTCATAGAGGCCAGGTTTCCTCACTTAGATACAGTGGTTTCATTGACACCGTCCACGAAAATAACTGGACCCAACAAATTCACGATCATACCAGGGTTTCTAACACCCTAGACTTAATTTGTACGCAATGTGTCTCTGATGCCTTTGCTGGTTTTCTAGACAACATACATGGCTGCGATCACAAAGTGGTCAAGCTCATATTTAAACTTTCTTCTACACACTGCATCACTGTTTGTTCTGCCAAATAGTTTCGGATGTTCAACCACATTAACTTGGACAGCTTTGCGATATTAGTGCGATCTGCGCAGTGACAACTGCTTTTTAGCTACTGATGTAGACGCAGCTGCATACGTTCTATATCCAAATTTCTTTAGCTGCCTAGATGTGAGCGCCCACCTCACTTGCAGAAGCCGATTAAAGACGAATGCACAATCAGCGACGACCCACGGTGAACCTGCGGAGAACAAAAATATGTGCCATCGATAAGCCAAAACTAAGGAATTCCACGTCCTTATTCACATGTACGAACTCCTATCCATCTGACAAACTGAAAAGGAAACAGCCAAGGTTGCTGAAGAAGATGCTGCGCTCAAATCTAACAATTAAACCAAGTCACTCACTCAACTACTCTAACAAAGAAGCAATCAGAAATCTATGCCTGTTGCCTCACTGTGACTTTCTTACACGGTATTAGCGATCCAACAAAAATATGTGAGACCCTCAAAGGATACTTCTGCAATTCTTTAATAGACGCCAGCGGAACCTCACCTGGTGTGCCATCTAAGCGCACCAATGACTCACTTGACACTAATAAGTTTGACGTACGTTCTAGCACTCGAGTACTCAGCTATCTCAAATGGCCATCACGTCCTGGTCCCGATGGTCTCCCCTCTACACTGCTGATACTCGGAGGCCAGGACATTCCCGGTCTACTTTTTAACTTATTCACGCTTTTCATGACACACGAGATTTATCCGGCCACATGGAAACATGCCAACGTCATCCCCAACCACAAAAGGGCAATCAGCAAAACATGGAAAATTGTCGCCCCATCAGCCACCCGCTTATTACTTCAAGAGTAATGGAACAAATGGTCCAAGAAGCCATGCTCACCCTCCTGCTTACTCCCAACCGCGTCAATCAGCAACAACATGAGTTTCTGCCGTCTAAATCCTGTTAGACCTGCCAATTTGACCTCCTCAAACACGTACCCCAACAGAATGACAAGAAGCAAGCCCCATCCATCATCTTCCTAGACATGACAAAAGCCTGATAGAGTATCACATGCAGAACTATTGTTGAAGCTTCAACCATGAGGTATCCCCGGCAAACTGCGCACGTGGTTCCCATCATATCTCACATCTCGCGCACAGTCAGCAATGGTTAAGGACTTTATGTCATCTCCAAAACCAGTCAAAAGTGGCGTAATTCAAGGAAGCTTTACAGGCCCCCTACTATTCTTGCTCCGTATAAAGGACGTGCTCCAGGTTTTTAAACATGGAACACCCCACCTGTTGGCAAGACATCAAAATGGTCCTTTCATTTATCCGTCAAACTTCCACACCGCCCTCTCCTATATACAGTACGACTTAAGAGACCTAGCCCCATGGTGCGACACTTGGAAGTTGGTACTCATGCCAGCACCATGAAATGTCCTTACATACAGATGCACCATGCCGCCCAATACCTTAATGCTACAAGGTACGTCATTAGGGAACTGTCTAACAGTGCGGCTTAGGCGTTCACTACTCCTGTTTGCTGAACTTCGCGGAACAACTAGCATATTCCGCAGCAAAAGCGCTCTCACTCATTGGACACATCCTCAAAACCATGACAATATCAAAATCTAGAACTGCGCTCTACAAAACAAGTTCCAGCCCTCTGCTAGAGTACTGCTCCATAGTATTCACCAACCTAAGAAAATGCGACAGCATAGCCCTCGAAAAGGTTCAGCGTACGTTCACAAAACGCCTCCTGGGGCACTCAAGTCGCTACTACCGTGATCGATGCAACGCACAAGCTCGATTCGTTACGGCTGCACCGAGTGAAAACCAATCACGCTTTCCTTTACTCGCTTATTAACAATCCCATTGGGAGATATTAACCCCTGTCTCAGGCTCATATAGCACATCCTACCTTCTACGCGATAGACCCCACTCCATTATCCTACCAAGAACGAAAAGTAGTATTCGCTCCAACTTCTACCTCTACAGATACGCACACGTATGAAATAGGTTACCTCTCACAATCATGGCACCTAGGTATATAAACCAGTTCCGCTTCTCTATAAGCAACTACCTCTCTGTCACACAAGTTTCTAAGCTACTCAATATTAACTGTCCAGAAGACGAGATTTTTGAAAACAGACCAGACCACTTGTACTTGCCTTTTCATACCTTCCCACACTACCTCCTTCCGGACTCCTAATATTTCTATCGGCCTGCTTGCTACAACAACCCCTTATGTCTTCTATCACATGGGTAACATCCACTGGATACCGAATGTTTCTGCATTCCCTCAAACCTCCCACATCTGGCTAGCTCGAGATAGCCGCCTCTGGCTAATCGTATTAACATAACTGGCTACCAGCTAAATGGTGAAGCCGACGTGTGTAGGACCTTATAGTAGAAAGATCAAACGGAAAGGGCTTAAATACATAAAATAACTTTGTCAAAAAATAAGAATGCTGGAGCTGACCTCAGGTAAAGCACGATCTTCGGTAGGCCGTCAGTTAGTCGCACGATCTGGTCGGAAGACGAAACTTAGTCGACACAATAAATCTACGCGCTAGATCCGATGATCGATGGACGAAGCTAGCAGAAGGAAGACGAGCAACGGCACAACACGCGTAGCCGAAACCAGAAGGCAAATCGAAACCCGAAAATGTGTTTTATCGGTTGTTGATCAGTTAAAACAAAACTGTACAATAATAATAGAAATGAGAATAGGAAAGTACAATTGGGAAGAGAGATATATACAAGCGCTACAGAACGCCCCCTAGAGTGTGAGTCACTGAGACGAAAGCTCGATACTTGTGTATCATTTACCGAAGTCTGGAAGGGAGAACAACTGTATGTCCGAAGCGTGTTCGATGATGCGATTTCGAGTTTGTGTCGTGAGATGCTTGGGGTGCAGAAGAGGGAAAAGAGGTGTCACACCTGGGCTGAGTAGGAGGCGTAGTTGAGAAGGTGGGCTGGTCGGTGACAGGAATGTCTGTGGGTTTCGGTATAGGTCGCGTCTCGATGTACGCCGGCTTTAAGCGGTCAATAGTCCCAGTATCCTGATAACCATTTCTACCCAACACGAAGTACTTCACTTTCCGGGTAACTACCTTGAAGGGGCCCACGTAAGGCGGTGTCAGAGGTTTACGAACCGAATCGACGCGCACGATAACGAAGGGGCACGTACGAATTTCCGGGTGTACCTGTTGACTCCGAGGACTGATCCGAGTGTACGTTGGAGGAATTGAACTAAAGTGTTGCCGCAGGCGTGTAACGTACAAGGTCGGATCACCTTCTCCAGTAACCCTTGAATCCAGCACCATTTCTCCAGGAAGCCTGAGAGTAGTGCCAATGACCAACTCAGCGGGACAACAGCCAATGTCTTCTTTAATGGTGTTACAAATACGAAGCAAGATAATTGGTAGACGTTCTGACCATTGTGAGTTCGACTGTGAAGCGGTAATAGCGGCTTTAAGTTGGCGCTGGAAACGTTCAACGATGCCATTAGCAGCTGGGTGATAAGCGGTTGTCAGTAGGTGGGAACAACCGAGGAAGCGGTTCATGTCCCGAAACAAGGCCAACTTGAATTGGGATCCTCTATCGGTAGTAATAGTGGCTGGTGTGCCAAAGACGGAAATCCAACTCGCAATGAATGTTTGCGCCACAGTTTCTGTAGCAGCAGCACGTAAAGGCACGGCAAGTGGCCAACGCGTATAACGAACAACACATGTCAATAAGTAGACAAAACCGTTGATTGGGGGCAAGCGTCCAGCGATGTCAAGATGAACATGTTTGAAGCGAGCGTCCGGAAGAGCAAACGTGCCGGGGACGGTAATCGTGTGACGGTGGGTCTTGCTGGTTTGGCAAGTGATACAGTGTTTGGCCCGCTGCTGGATCTCGGAGCGCATGTTGTGCCAAATGAAGCGATCAGTAATTAGCTTGACCGTGGCTGGGATGCTCGGGTGTGAGCTTCCATGCAGGTGGTCAGAGACGATTCGGCAGTACTGCTGAGGGACAAAAGGCCGGGGCTTGCCAGTAGAAATATCACAGCAAAGTATGGAGTCTGACTTAAGAATTGGCAACTGTGATAATTTGATCGACGGATTTGATCTTAGTTGCACAAACTCAAAATCTCCTTCCTGATTAGCTGCTATGTCTTCTAAGTTAATCTTCTGCCGTGAAAATTCGTGAAGACATATACGCGACGTGGCATCGGCGACAACGTTATGGGCAGCAGCAACATGGAGAATGTTGGTAGAAAACTGTGAAATATAATCCAAATGACGAATTTCTTTAGGGGAGAAACGGTCGGATGTACCACGGAAAGCAAAGGCAGGTGGTTTATGATCGGTAAGAATGGTAAACGTACGACCTTCAAGCAGGTGCCGAAAATGTTTGATAGTGGGGTAGATAGCTAAAAGTTCTCGACCGAAGGTGCTGCATCGCGTCTGTGCTGGCTGAAGTTTGCGGGAGAAAAAGGAGAGCGGCTGAGGTTGATCGTTGATTACCTGCTGGAGAACAGGCCAACGGCAGTCTGAGATGCATCAGTCTTGTGGATGAGAGTGGCGTCAACGAGAGGATTGTCCTGTTCTCCGAGCCGGCTCGGAGAACAGGACAATCCTCTCATCCACACCCCGAGCTACAGGTATTCTCAATATTGGCGCCAACATCCGTCCTCAAATGACTATTCGCGTTAGGTTTGGACAACGCCTGCTTGACCTTGTCGAATGCTGCAACAAATGCGCTACAACCTCAAGCACCAGTTGACGTTGCCCAATTATACCATTATCGCCAATCTGACATAGTTCTCTCTCATAATTGTTACCTATGAATCACGATAACATTGAATATTCTCTTTTAATCCTGCTTCCATCTGTCGCATATTTTACTACTGCTCTTACCTGTTTGGCTTTGGTTTTTCTCTCCTCCCAGGCACCATCTATCTACGGTCCTCCAACGACCTGTCTTTCACACTGTAGCTCGGAACTTTCTTGCTAAAGACCCCAAGTACCTGGCTATGATGCCTACCTATAATCTTATCTCGTCCCACTTATTCACCTAACTCTTGATTCTGGCTATCCTGTGCACTTATAGACCACCTACCTCTGATGCTCCACCGACAAATCTTGCACACTGTAGCGCCGCAGTTTTGTGCGTAGGACCTCAATTACCAGGCTAGGTTGCCCAATGATATCGTCACTGCGAAGCTGATATGGTTCTCTCTTAAAATTGTTGCGCTATGAACCACAACAATATAGATAATTCTCTTTTCCTCACGCTTCAATTTACCGTACATTCCTACTACTTTCCTTACATGTTTGGCTCTGGCTTGCCTCTCCCCCTAGGCATCACCTACCTACGGTGTCGCAGCTACTTATCTTTCACAATGTAGCTCCGCACTATTTTGCCTAACACCGCATCCATATCTTTTGACATTTATAAGAATATAGCATCGCTGGATCCTCTTTTCCAATTTGCCTTCAACTGCAGACTTAGATTATATAAATCGACGCTCCTCTTATCAATTGACAACTTGGCAGTGCATGTCCAGTGCTCTCTTAAATACGGTCTGATTCTTCTACTTAATACATCCCGAAACTTTCCTTTTAGCCATCTCTATCCATCTGACTTACCAGTGACACCGTAGAGCCCTACCTCTGGGAGGCTCACTTAGTCTCTTGAGGCACCGCTGTTCTATTTTGTTTCACAGTTAGCTCAACTGCTATGTTGGCACCTCCACGGTTCCATTGCTGCAGCTTTTGGTCTAGTTACTCAACGCTCAAATGAGCTAGGATTTTTGTCCCGATGGAGTACTGCACCTTCTTTCCTTTGATATACTGCTCCACATCTCATGGCACCTAGATTCTGAAAACGGATTTTCTCTTTTCCTCCCCAACATAAGAAGGCACGATCAAACAGAAGACGCCATAGTTTATGGATACACACATAAAGCAAGGAAAAATATTTGGCAAAGCTCGAGGTTGCTAGCTCTCTTTACCCCTTTCTTTACTTTCAAAGTCCTTTTCTGTGACATTTTCTTCCTTGTCCCCATGCAAGACCTGCATAGAAGTTGCTGAATAAACTTGCCTGAATCACGGTATCTCTAAATATGACCTATAGACAAATATGGACAGCTCAAGCCACCACCTCGGACATTCTGTCCCCTTGGTATGCATCACCTGGCGGTTTGAACGACTGCGTTCAAATCATTTTTACTTCTGAACATAACCACAAGAAAGTTTCGTCTACCGGCAAGTGTTCAACTTACTTGCGACGTCATGGCGTTGTGTTCCGTCCACCTTGACGGTGGATTATTTACGGTACCAGATCCTTCATATGCTTGACGTCAGTATCTGATGGATCCGTTACCCACCTCGCCAGTGGGCTTTACCATCAAGGCTACGCGTCTGGAAGCTTATCTATTATGGACGCTTTTTGATCCGTACTTTCCACTGATTGAACAACTTAGTTCAAATCATTAGTACCTCCGGAACATAACATAAACAGCTTCATCCCCTGGAAAAAATCAACATACTTGTGATGCCATGGCGCTATGCTCGCTCCACCTCGCTGGTGGATAATTTCTCCTAAAAGCTTTTCGATCCCTATCCTTCATTGATCTGGACAATTTGGAGCAAATTCTTATGACTTTCGGCCCATCAGTAAAACAAGTTCATCTCCCTGCAAGTGTTCAACTTACTTGCGATTCCATGGCGTTATGCTTCGTCCACCTCGCCACTGGATTACTTCGTCCTAGTTTCAGAACTATCATCTAATTCGCGCCATTATAAAATGGATGCTTCACCCACCTCGCCAGTGTGGTATGAAGATTTTATACCTTCCGGATGTATATTGTCTGTGATCTATACTGCTGCGCTTAACTATACCTGAGTCCAAAGACCACAGCAAGCTCCACAACCGTTCGAAACATCCTCTCTATACAAGCGTCCCAATTATCTGCGATGGTTACCTCCCGTGGACCTACCAGCGACAAACACCTGGCCCGTGGGTTATTTGCTCAGACAAAGATACTGCTTATGATTTGAGTTCCACACTCATTTGAATAACGCAACACCGCAATGTACCCAGCTAATCTTCGAACAGTACCGCTGTCCACGACCGTTCTGGATGAATCCTGACTAAGCCTTTAACTGAGCCAGCGGAAAACCGGGTGTCGCATGACTGCGATTAGCCGCTCAGAAAATCAGTCCTACAAAACGTTACAAGTACCTCAATATCACACACATTGTGGTCAACGGCAGCGTTCCATGAGGGGGTGAGTTAGTGCTTGGCTAGCGTTCTCCCTGTAAAAAGCCACAAATGTCTGTTCAGCGACACTGCGACGTGGCAGATGTGACTCGCCACCGAAATAAAGTCACTGCCCACTGCTTTACACAGAGGTTGAGCAAAACGACAGCTTGACCTAATGGCAAACGTCAGGGGTAATCCAACAGTGACCCTTCTTGGATGTAGCCTGCGACCTCAAAACCATATTACTTTGCTTGCAAAAGCGATGAATTTTCCAGTGATGCTGGTATGCTACTGTGGTTGAGACCTAACCCTCAGAGCCACCTGTATCGAGTAGTGCTGATAAAGCAAGCCCGTTGGTAGTAATAATAATCGATACATAAGCAAGACAATGTGGTGGAGCAGCGTTAGTTAAAGAAGGGAGTGGATCGTCGACCAAAGTTACAATGCGTTTACCGTGGTTGCGGGATCAGGATACCTTTTGAAGTTGGCCGACCTTAACACAAGCTTTCATGTTGCGTCTCTGGTAGGAGAGTGCGAACCTCGATCTCATTAATAACCGCAAAAGTATCAAACGGTGTTAGCATTAGTTATGGTCTTATCGGAAACTAGCTTTGTGAACAAATTTGTGTCCGTGGTACGCGCTCTGGGACCTACGTTGCATGAAAGTTGATCCGGCTTTGATTACTCCGGGAGCTGCGCATGTGCCAATTACAATGTGTTTACTTTTTCCGACGCAGGCTTGTAATCAAGTGACTTGTATTACAACAGCCTCTGTTGAATTTCCCCTGAAGTCATCCCAACGACGTTGACAGCCCGTATGAACTTGACCAGATGAGTTTCGACAGTAATCGCTTGAAAAATATAATCCTTCGCATATATGTGTAGCTCCTGCAGGAATTGAGCTACTGGTTGCCCGGAACCTTTTTCGCAGTACACAGTAGATGCCATGCGTACTTCACATTATACGAGCGTAGGAAAGTGGTGCAGTCCATTTGGCTGAATCGTAAGGGAGCAAATTAGCGATTCGATTGAAGTTGGCTGCACAAATGTAAGGTACCAGTTTTACGTTTGTCTGCTGTACATAAATAAAATATTTTCTTCTCAATTTCATCAAGGCACACCAACTCAGACATCTTCAAAAGTTACAAGCAAATATGTTGCGCAATGGATACGTTAAAAGGCATGTAATTGGCTGTAGCCAAAAGCTGTACAATTTGAAGAAACAGTCGAAGCACTAATGAGGAGCAAATTCATAAATGGGGTGACGATATAATGGTTTCGTGTGCCTAGAGTAAATAGAAAAAGCACAGTAGATGGTGTGTTGAGAATATTGTTATCACACATGTCAGTAAAATATTGAAAAATGACACTTTTCGAAATTCCATAGTGTAGCAGTGGGCAGGGACGTTATTCAGTTTCGAGGCACATCCGCCACGTCACATTGTTGCTAAACGGACTTTTGTGGATTTTCAAGAGAAGTACTCTGGCCATGCAAAACCCACCACGTCCGGGAACACCCTCCTTGAGTTCTTTGAACGGTCAGGTACAACTACCAAGACTTCTGAAGGACCATTTGTTCATTCAGTTTTCCGAGGACGAACGACTCCGCTGTTGATTAAACAGATAGCATAGTCCCAGCCCAACATGGACGTTGAGGCTGGTTAAGTAGAAAGAATGCGCTTGCAGGTACGTATAATTTCCCGTGTATGGGATCTTTCTCTGATTTCCTATACTTGCTGGAGTGTGAGAAATTCGTGTCAAGCTATCCTCACTGGACATTGGTCGTTGAAGTGTAGAGTGCAAATTGCTGGGTTTGCTATAAAGCCATGTTCCAGTTAAGTGCTTGTTGGTTATTTCGCCCATCTCAGACAGAAGCAGTTCCATATTTTAATCCCGGATCTCTGAGAAGTTCACGACCTCAGAGAAAATGGAATGTAATGAACAGGCACAGAGAGACCAACAAACACTCATGGTACCGGGCAGTGGAAAATTCCTACCTTAAGACATCTACTTGAGGCAAAATGACGTAAAAGTGTAACAGATATTTCGCTGAAACTGCTTTTGCTCGTGCAACGAAAGGTGTGGCCCAATGGGTAAATTATTGTTATGTACATGCGGAGGAATAGCATAGTTCCGGCAAGAAATCCACGAGGTATTAGCAAAAAGTGTTAGAATTCTACCGGAGACCAGAAGGTGACTACGTAATCAGGATTAAATGCGGTCGGAAACTAGAAGACACACTTACAATGTGATGAGGTTTATATGTACTTCAGTGGATGCGGATTATCCTAGGTCACTTTATAACACTTAGTAACGTAGGCATTTTAGGACAGAAAGCTGAACGTATTAGAAGACGGCTAGGATTTTATGGATATGGACAAGTGCATAGGCTATGAAGGTAGGGCGATCGATATGTGGCGCTAACGTACGGGATTTCAACAGCAAAAAATGCCATTTGGGTTAAGAATTCTAGGTACTAATGGATAACCACAGTAACAAAGAACTGGTCAACACACCAACAACGGCGTTTTTCATACAAGCAGTCCACGAGAATACAGTTGGAAAGATAAGGAGTAGCTCTTAACATTGTTGGGCGGAGCCTGGGATACTAGTCGGTAAGCAATGCCACGTAAGACGTGCCAAATACGACAGTAGAGAAGTCGGAGGAGACTGAACCCAACGTGTATTGTGCAGGCTACAAGAATAGGAAGCAAATCAGACAGAGCGAGCAACGTGCAGCGAGGAACTCACCAAAACGGTTTGTGACCATGGATGTGCAGTCAGTTAAACAAATGGACGTTTCTAAGGTTAAAACAACCATAAAATCCAATGTTATAAGATACTGAAAGAGCATGTTTTCAGTTGCACTACAAGGGCCTCCCCCTAGAAGGCTGAAGGATGGAAGCCTTCGATGGAGCTGTTAGTGGGGGGAACGGAAGGTGAGGGTGGATGCGAATGTTTGCAGGGGCTTGAGAATGGCTTCCAAAGTGGGGTGTAGCAGATTTCGCTGGGTCCAGGCTTTTGTTAGTTTTATTTATGACGATCGTGTGGACCAGAGTGCATCATCGGTGGGCCGTCGGGGCGGGCTGGTCGGACTGCAAAAAATCTGGCTAGTCCAGAAAAAAGGCCGACAGGACCTTCCCATTGCTGCAGACCCGACGGTGCGCTTGGGAGGTGTCACTCCCCCCACCGCACTTTAGTCCACGGTCCTCGTCCCACGAAGAAATCCAGGCGTGCTCGTCCCACGAAGGAATGCGGGGCGTCCTCGTCCCACGAAGAAATCCGGCGTCCTCGTCGGCAATGCCTAGGCGGCGTTTAGGGACCAATCCTTCGCGGGTGTCTGCGATCGAGGGCGGGGAATGGGGTGAGGATGGGGGCTGTGGGACGGCTGGCGAGTCACTCCAGGGTTGTGTTGAGCCGGTTGGCGAGTCACTCGAGGGTTGCCTGGGCAGTTCCGGCGGTTGAGTTTCTGGAAGATAGAACTCAGAGGGGGTTGGCAAGGGTCTGGGAAGTGGCTTGACGCCGGAGAGGGGACATGGCATGTATGATAAAAGCAAATACGCTTTTTAGGTTTTTCAAAATGTTTTGGGTTTTTTTATCGATTTTGCAAAACGTTTGTGGGTGAGACGCAGGATAACCATTAAATACGAAAAAGGCGTGTTAATGGAAATAGCAAACGCTTACAAAATCAGAAAAACGGACCGGACGTTTGACCTGTCTACCGCGTCGGTCGGTTGCCTGGGGTTGCGGCGGGATAGGTTGCGGGTCAAGGGGTACGGAGGGATCCGGGTTATCCAGTGCTCGGGAAGTCACCACAGGTGCGGGTGCTTGTGAGAGAGCATCAGGATGAGCTGCAAGTGGCTCGTCAAAGAAAGCCACTTTGAGGCGGTCGATGGACACCGTTGTTCGGTGACCATTCTGGTCTATAGTAAAATGTTTCGGAGTCCGTTGTAGAACTCTGAAAGGGCCAGTGTAGGGAGGCTGGAGAGGGCGCCGCACTGCGTCGGTGCGGAGGAAGACGTGAGTGCAGGTAGAGAGTCCGCTGTGCATTTGCACATCTCTAGTCTGTTCACGGGGCGGGGTCGGGCGTAGTGAACGCATGCGCTGAGCTAGGGAGGACGCAAAGTTAGGCGGAGGCATACCCGACGATGCGGGAGGTGAAACGAATTCTCCTGGTAACTTGAGCGTCGTGCCGTAAACCAACTCTGCTGGTGCACATTGCAAGTCAGCTTTGATGCTGCTGCGAATGCCTAAGAGTACGAGCGAAATGTTTTCGCTCCAGCTAGGGTCGGAGGAGGCGCAGAGCGAGGCTTTAAGCTGTCTATTAAAACGTTCAACTAACCCGTTGGCTGCTGGGTGATACGCTGTGGTATGGATGCGGCGACAGCCTAAAAAGTTGCAGAACGTATCGAATTGTGAAGATTCGAAAGGCGTTCCTCGGTCAGTTGTGATGGTGGATGGGCATCCGTAGTGCGAGACCCATCGGTCCAAGAAGGCCCTGATAACAGTCTCAGCTGTGCAGTCTGTTACAGGAATGGCTTCTGGCCATCTGGTGAAGCGGTCGACACATGTTAGAATGTATACGAATCCGCGCGACGGAGGCAATGGACCTACCAGGTCTAAGTGTACATGCGAGAACCGAGAGTCCGGGGCAGGAAATGAACCAAGAGGACTGCGGGTGTGACGATGTACTTTAGAGCGCTGGCATTGAAGGCAGGCGCGAGCCCAGGTACGAACATCTTTGTTTACGCGTGGCCAAACGAAACGTTCGGTGACCAGTTTCAAAGATGCACGGATACCGGGATGTGACAGTGAGTGCAGTGCGTCAAAGACTGTGCGTCTGAAGGAGACGGGCACGAGAGGTCTAGGACAACCTGTGGACGTGTCACAGAGGATGGTTCCTTCCGTGGTTTGGAGAGGAACAGGTTGCACATGCAGCGAAGTGGACTGCAGAGTGCGTTGTATATCCTCGTCTTGAGCCTGAGCCGATGCCATTGCGGCAAGGTCGACGGTAGGCAAAGACTGGAGAGTGAGGTTGACGCGTGAGAGAGCGTCGGCGACGGGATTGTCGACACCTGAGACATGACGTATGTCAGCAGTGAACTGCGTGACAAAGTCTAGGTGTCTTGTTTCCCGTGGTGAGTATTTGTCGCTAGCAGAGTTGAAGGCAAAGATAAGGGGCTTGTGGTCAGTGTAGACCGTGAAAGCGCGGCCTTCAAGTGTGTGCCGGAAGTGACGTATCGCTAGGTAAATGGCCAGCAGTTCTCTGCCAAACGTGCTGTAGCGGGATTCCGCTGGCTGCAGGCGCTTGGAGAAGAACCCAAGGGGTTGCCATTGCCCACCAACGTGTTGTTGGAGGGCGGCTCCTACCGCGACGTCTGAGGCATCAGTTGTAATAGAAAGAGGTGCAGTCGATTCGGAATGAGCGAGGAGGGCTATGTTGGATATAGCGTCCTTGAGCTCGGCGAAGGCTGCCTGTGCTGTGTCAGGGAAAGCGAACTTACGTTCATTTCCTCTGAGTAGGTCAGTCAGTGGCTGCATGAGCTGAGCGCAGCGCGGAATGAAGCGTCGATAGTAGTTGACCAAGCCACAAAATCGACGGAGGTGCTTGAAGGAAGTCGGAGCTGGGAAGTCCTTGATTGCCTGGATCTTATCAGGAAGGACTTCGATACCAGACGATGAAACGAGGTGGCCTAGGAATTCTACCGTTGGTTTGCCGAGTTCGCACTTAGTCGGGTTGACTGTGACACCGTGTTGGGTCAAGCGCTGGAAGAGAGCTCGAAGATGCTCGAGGTGCTCTTGTTCCGATGAACTGGCTACTAAGATATCATCGAGGTAGGAATATGCGAAGTCAAGGCCACGAGTAACATCGTGGATGAAGCGCTGGAAGGTTTGTGCGGCGTTGCACAGTCCAAATGGCATCCTTAAAAATTCAAACAAACCAAAAGGAGTGATTACGGCTGTTTTGGGAATGTCATTCTCTTCCACAGGGATCTGGTGATAGGCGCGAACTAGATCGATCTTGCTGAAGATCGTCTTACCTGTGAGGCATGCGGTAAGGTACTGCATGTGTGGGATGGGATACCTATCTGGGACGGTTAGGCGATTGAGTGCGCGGTAATCACCGCAAGGACGCCAGTCACCAGATTTCTTGGGGACCATCTGTAGGGGTGAGGACCAAGGGCTGTCGGAAGGGCGGATTATTCCAAGTTCAAGCATGAATACTGAATACTGAATACTGTATTATAGAGCAAGTAGAAATGGATTCTGTACAACTCTTTCGAGATATGGCGAAAAACGTTATAAAAGTTGTCAACCTTGAATATCATTGTCGTTCTCATGTAATATTTAAAATATTCGACTTACGATATTTCAGGATTCACAAATGTGATGTCATCATAAGTGTGCAGTCGTTCTCTGAATCAAATAGAGGCAAAATGCAAATCTAACAACGTTTTGAACTGTTGCACAGATGTTGCCTCAATCACATGTTCGGGCAAACTATTCCAAATGTTTACCACTCTCCGTTCGAAGCACAGTGGGTGGGGAACACGTTTCATATCCGGCACAACAAGTTTGTATCTGTGTCCGCGTGTGCTGCATGGCCCTCGTAAGTGCAGCATTGGCCTTAACATGGGGAACTCACCGAGATGTAGAATTCGGTAGGTCATAATGAGGTCGACTCGCACCCGACGGTAGGACAAGGTGTAGAGTCCTAGTTTCTCGCACCGGTCTTCATACCCAAAGCCACGTAAACTCGGGATGAGCCTGGTAGCAACGTGTTGGACCCGTTCGATCTTTTGTGCCTCGCCTCGGGTAATCGGAAAGTAGGCGGGCGAACCGTACTCTAGCATTGGTCTAATGATAGAAGAGAACAGGCGAGTGGCAACCTCTTCAGACCATGTGCAGAAGCTACGTTTGAGCGCCCAAAGCAAGCGCAGTCCGTTCCGATATAGCCTGTTCGTGTTGTCCACGGACTTCAAATCGTAGCGTGAGAGTACACCTAGGTCCTTCACGGAGGGTGTGGGATATAGCGTTTGGCCGTCAAGGGTGTAGTTTCGGCCGTCTGCACCCTTCCCCAGGCTCATAAATACCGACTTGGCTGGGTTGACCGGGAGAAGAACTTCTGCAGACCATGTGGATAAGCGGTTGAGATCTTGCAGAAGTAGGCCACAGTCATCGGCAGCGTCGATTTCTCTCCAAATCTTCATGTCGTCCGCAAACAAGGCACACGGCGACCGGAGAAGCTGCGGTAGATCGTTGATGTGGATCAGGAACAGAGTGGGGCCCAGCACAGTGCCTTGAGGCACGCCACTTGTAGAGAGGTACCAGTCAGTTAGATGGTCGTCGACCTGTACCCTCCACTTTCGTCCAACAAGAAAGTCGCGGATCCACCGGTGCAGTGAGCCACCGACGCCACACATGCTGAGTTTGTGAAGGAGAACCTCATGACTGACCTTGTCGAACGCTTTACTGAAATCGATGAATATCACGTCGACGGACTTCCCCTTGTTTATTGCCTTCAACCACTCATGCCTCGTCACAAGCAGGTTAGTAATGCATGAGCGACCTTGCATAAAACCGTGCTGTGCGGGCGTCAGGACCTCGTTTGACTGTAGCAACTGCAGCAATCTCTTCTTCACGATTTTCTCAGCAACCTTCGCCAATATAGGTGTCAGACAAATTGACCTGTAATTGTCTACTTTGCTAGGGTCGCCGCCTTTCGGAATAGGCTTCACCACCGCACATTTCCAGTCAACCGGCAACAAACCTTCGGAGAGCGACCTGTTGAAAAGGTCAGTCACGACAGGAGAGAGGATGGTTGAAAGTGACTTGAGAACCAGTGGGTGAAGCCCATCAGGTCCGGCAGGTTTGGTGCCGTCAAGGTTGGCGAGTAGTTGAACTACCTCTTCGACGCCACAATGCAGACTATCGAGTTCGGTAAAAGCGGTACACGTCGAACTCGGAACAGACACCTGGTTATTCGCAAATACAGAAGCGAAGTGCGCCGCCAACGCGGACGCACGCTCAGAGCTGGAGGTTAGGGGCTGTCCATCCGTGCCATCCAGCACTGGCACATCACCCGCCGGCTTCAGGCGTCACTTCACGTATGCAAAGATTCTCTTGGGGGCGGTCTTCGCGGCCAATGCGAGCTGCTCTTCAAAGTGTCGGCGTTTATTCTTTTTTGCACTGTTGCAGAGATTCCGCTGACATTTATACCCTTCGTAATCATTGGCAGAGCCAGAGAGAAGGAATTTGTCCCACAGTCTGCGCCGCCTCCGAGCCAGGTTTCTATACTCCTTGTCAAACCAATGAGGCTTAATCGGTCCAACCTTTCGACATTTCAATGGCACAAATTTGGAACACAATGATGTTAATCTCTCTTTTATAAATATCCAACAATGTGCTCAAACTCCGCCCTAGCTACCTTTAGTTTCTCAGGTGATAGTCGGCGTGGACGGCATGACACAGGTGGGCCGTTCGTCCGTATGTGGTGCGTGACTTGAGCTGCCACGGGCAAAGCTACGTTCATTGGCTGAACGAGCTTGGGATACTGAGAAAGGAGATTAGCGTAGGCTGACGAGGTCTGGGGAAATGCATAGACCGGGGATATAGCTGTCAAATCAGCGGTGATGCCACGTACGCTGAGTTTTGTTGCAGTGTCGACTATCATCTGGCGTTTCCCATCGACCAAGAGGTCGAAATGCCTGAGAAAGTAAATGCCGATGATGGCAAAGGGGACTGCAGCGACGGTGAATACCCAACGGAACGTGCGCCGAAGACCTAGGTCCAGGGTAAGTGACCGCTGACCATAGGTGGCTAGTGGCGTACCATTGGCGGCACTGAGGCTTGTCGACAGAGAAGCGGTAGGCTCACCTGGCATAGGGGGAATGACGCTGACTTCCGCCCCGGTATCAACTAAGAACTGGGTATCGGAGTCATAATTCCTAATGTAGATGAGACGACTTTGGGCCTTGCCGACGTTCGTAGCCACCACAGCCCGGCGTGGCGAATCATCTATAGCGGAGTAGCTACATGGCTGTACGCACTTACATGCTTTAGTACCGAAACGCGAGTGGTAAAAGCAGTAACCTGAGGCATCAGGTTTTGTGCGACGGTGCGATGATCCAGAGCGGTTGCGGTGCTTACGTTTTAAGGTGAGTTGTTTGATCTGGCGCTGAAGCGACGCTATCTGCAATGATAATGCGTCTATTGCCGACGGAGGGCTACTCGCGCCTGTCGTTGTGGTTGCGCCAGCGCAAAGCTGCTTGGGTGCTTTGGTTTTTGTCTCTGGTTGGTGCCGTTCGATGACGCGGTCTGCTAGATCTGCAATTGCCGTGATTGGCAAGTCACTTGCCACTGCAAGGATAGCTTGAGTGCTTGCAGGAAGGCGCTGCATCCACAGCTCGCGGAGAATCCCTACGTCCATGTTGGACGTGCCGATGAGCTGTTGCATTTCGCGCAACAAGGCTGAGGGCATCCTATCTCCTGGCTGCAGATCACTAAATAGTCGCTGCAGACGGACCTTGTCAGAAGGCATGATTCGCTGAATAATAGTATGTTTAAGTGTCTCTTATTTCATGACTAGAGGGGGCAAAGTATGATGTCTCTCACCTGCGAGGATACATTCTGAGGAAGGCAAGATATTAGCTGGTTATACATGGCGAAATCAGAAGAAATCTTACGAATATAAAATACGGATTCTAAATGTAAAAACCATAATAAAGGATCACTCACCCAAAAAGGGGGAGAGGCTAAGGCAACAGAATTGACCATGACAGGCTGAACAGCGTTAACCGCACATGAAGACGGCTTATCCTCTAGATAATTCATTGCAAAAAGCAGATAAAATATGTGGTAGGTGAGAAAACAATATGATCACAAGTAATGAATCACAAAATCACTGGAACGTGCTCACCAGAATGAAAATGCAAAATGGCGGGCGGCATGTTCCTGACAGGTGGTCACCAATTGTTGGGCGGAGCCTGGGATACTAGTCGGTAAGCAATGCCACGTAAGACGTGTCAAATACGACAGTATAGAAGTCGGAGGAGACTGAACCCAACGTGTATTGTGCAGGCTACAAGAATAGGAAGCAAATCAGACAGAGCGAGAAACGTGCAGCGAGGAACTCACCAAAACGGTTTGTGACCATGGATGTGCAGTCAGTTAAACAAATGGACGTTTCTAAGGTTTAAACAACCATAAAATCCAATGTTATAAGATACTGAAAGAGCATGTTTTCAGTTGCACTACAACATGCCCCGCATGTGCGCAGGGTGGCATGGAGCGTACGCCGAAGTACGCTAGCTAGAGGTGTTGAAGATGAGACAATCGAAAGATATTAGCGTTGGTGAAAATGTCATTGGTGGTCAACTGTAGCCACCCGATTAAGAAATTCGGTCCAAATTGGATACATACAGTGTCACGGAAATAGTCAACAAATCGGCACACCTATGTGATAAAATAATTTCAATGGACTAAGGGGTGGGGATAAGGAGTGGCCGCTAACAGGATCCGGACATGCACAAAGATGCATATTGCATAACACCACTCGTTGCTTCCAAAAAGGGGTGCTAAAATTGAGATTAGCTACAGATAACGGCGCTAAGCACGAGCGTCTCTGGCAAACCGTAGCAATACAAAGTAAAAGGTTAGTCACTAATGGATACCTGCAATATCACAGAATAAATCAACAAAGGTAAGCGATACAAACAGCCCAAGAGGCTAAAGGTTGATGAGATAAGTAGTAGCACCTACGTAGCGCCGGAATTGCGCAGCGCTGCATTAAACCTGCAATGACGAACAGCAGCTAAGTGGAGGAGAGGAAGGTTAGACAAATGACGGATAACGGCGCTAGGGGAGCGAGATCTGTGGCCCGCAATGGCATTCGGATTAAGCCTTTGGGTACTAGTGGATACACACGGTATCACAGAATAGGTCACCAAGCCAGCTGAGTTTTTATGCAAACAGTCCAAGAGAATAGTGGTTGCAGATAAGAAATGGCTCCTAGCAAGCTGTGAAGGTGCACAGTGATGCACAGAACCTATGGCGACTCGATGCTGCTAAACAGATATAAATGCGCTAAGAAATGAAGTATCAGTGGGCAGGTGTAGCCATTCGATTAAGGCTTTCGGTCACTAGTAGATGCCTACAGTGTCAGAATAACTCAACAAACCTGAGTTATGACATATTCCGTCAAACCGCATACAGGTTGGTGATAACGAGCGGCCCCTAGCAAGCTCCGGATATATGTAGGGATGCATGGTGCCTATGACGACTATCTGCTACCAATAACAGGTGACGAGGGTAAGGCAAACGACAGATGACGGCGTTAAGTGAGAGCGATCAGTGGCCAGCAATGGCATACGGTTTAAGTCTTAACTTACTAGTGTATACCTACAGTGTCACAGAACAAGTCAACCAACCTCTTAAGTTGTGACTCAAACCGTCTAACCGAATACAGGTTGGAGAAATCGAGTGGTCTCTAGCAAGTTCCCGATAAGCCCAGAGATGCATGGAGCCAATGGCCACACGCTGCTGCTAAAAGGAGCTAAAGACGCTCTGAAAGGGAGTATCAGTGGGCAGGTTTCACCATTTGATTAAGATGTTTAAATAAATAAATATTTTATTCTCGCATTCATCGAGGCACCCCAACTCAGGCATGATCAAAATTTACAGGCAATGGTGTTACGCAAAAATTGTTTACGATGCACATAATTGTTTGTGACCAAGCGTTGTACAATTTGCAGAAACAGTCGAAGCACGCACTGAGGCGGAATGTCATCAAACTGAAATGGTTTCGTGTGTGTAGAGTAAATAGAAAAAGCACCGTAGCTTGTGTGGGTACAGTATATGCAGACTGAGAGTATCTTTGTTGTAAGCGTCTGTAAAATATTAAAACATGACTCTTGTCGAGATTGAAGCGTGTACCAGTTGGCGGTGACGTTATTCAGTAGCGGGTCGCATCCGTGTTCAGTAGTAGATACCTACAAGATCACAGAAATAATCAACAACACATCGAGGATAAGGGATGCAACATGTCAGGCGAAGTTACTAACGGAATAGTGCAAAGATTGACTAAGCTAGGGCTGGCTAGTCAGGGAGCTGGACACTTGCAAGTGGAGTAGTCGAGGACGTTGCAGGTGATAAGAGATGACATGACATCTGGAAAGAATGGGCTAAGGAGTGGCTACTTGAGCGGGAACTAACAAACATTCAGCTTTAGAGCAGGAGCGATTAGGATATGGAAATGTCACCGCTGTAGCGGAATTAGGGTTGCAGTAACAGCGCTGGATAAAGCTATGGAGACATCTGCAGCTACTAAGCCCATGCGCTGCGTCGCGCTGGGTAATGAAGTCTTCTTGGTTATTGTGAGCGGAGAGCTAAAGCGCGCTGAGTAAGTGAAGGCTTGAGCAATATGTCTACATCCATACACAAAAAGCGAATGAAGAATTCATGAAAAAGAGTGTAAATAAGAATGGATGCAAACGACTCAAGTGAGCTGCCGCACGCAGTGAGATTCAGAGGTCTTGGATTATTAGAAGAAAACAACTAAGTCAGTCGAAGGGATGGGAATCTGTAGGTTGGACTGGATATCCAATAATTTCTTCTGGAATGCTTTTTACTATGATTTCGGATATTGTGGTGGTGCTTAGAACTCTGTACAGCTCAAAACCCTAGATTGGTCTTAGTTGTCAGAATGGTCATCGGCAGGTCATTTCATGCGCTGGCGTATTTATATCTTTGGGTAACCCGGAAGACTCTATATGGATTCAAGCAGATGGCGAGCACCTAGATCTCCTCATTGTTGCATCTACATCCGACCACATATCACAACAGCTGAAATCAAAAATTGGTTGAGCTCTTCACCGAAGTTTCGCTGTTACCTGCACGCCCTAAGATAATCGGCGGTGACTTTAATATGCCGCACATTGAGTGGTCTACTCAGTCCCCACCGCCCAAATATATAGCGTTTGTCGACCTTATCTTTGCGTACGACTGGACCCAACATGTTAACGTACCTACCAGGAAATCTACTGTCCTTGACTTAATATTCACGACAGGCGCCAACCAAGCAGAAGTTTGTTTGCTTGACAACGTTCTTGGTAGTGATCATAAGGCAGTGAAGTTAACATTCAGACTGCCCACTACTAAGCAGTACAACCTTTCCCCCAGCGAATTCTTTCGTCCTCTACAACGCGTCGATTGGGAAAGCTTCTCCACTCTTCTACGATCTCTTAACTTGGATGCCTTCTCTCTGGCAACAGACACAGATATTGCGACCCAAGAGATATACAACCACATTATGTTCTGTCTTAAGGTGGTCGCTCCTAAGCAGAACCGAAGGGTGTAGCTGATACACATAGAGTCCTAAATAAACTGAGAAAAATGCGCTCCAATTACAAGACAAAGGATTTCCACATAATACTGCGAATGAACGACACACTAACAAGGTGGAGAAACCTGCAAGCCACGTCTGCCAAATCAGCGGAACACGCTGCACTCAGCAGTAACGACAGGCTTAAAGCACTCACCCAAATGATGAAACGCAGAGCAAACAACAGAGGTCCAACAATTGCTTCATTATCACTTCCTAATGGCAATCTAATGACGGACCCCGCCCAACTCTGTGATTATATCAACAAGCACGTTTGCAACTCTTTTACGGTCCCTGATTCGACAACAGCGCCTACAACACCCCTGCTCACTGACGATAGACTGACCAGCATCGAATTTAACCTACGCGCAATCATGCGATATATTCGTACACTCAAAATGTCTCAATACCCCGGTCCCGATGGCGTTCCATCCGTAGTGCTGATACTAGGAGATCCAGACATTCCAGTTCTCCTCCTTAATCTATTTACACTATCCATGACGACCCATACCTTCCCCGCTGCTTGGAAGCATGCTGTAGTCCTACCACAACATAAACGAGGATCCCGTCTTGACATTGACAATTATCGTCCTATCAGCCCCACACCCATCGCATCAAGAGTAATGGAGAGACTGGTGAAAGCAGAAATTCTTAACTTTCTTTTGCCTCGTAATCGCATAAATAGGTCTCAACACGGGTTCCTGCCCGCAAAATCATGCCAGACATGTGCGTTTGAGTTTATAAACAACGTCACTGACGCGAAAAATTTAGGGCATAAAGTGGTGGTCATCTTCCTCGTCATGGAAAGCTTTCGTCCGCGTTCTACACTTAAATTACTGACCAAACTAGCCACTTTTGGCATCGCCGGGAAGCTGCTCTCCCGGTTTGTATCCTGCTTATCCAATGGAACACAATCGGTGTGCCTGGGCGACAAGTCTTCCAGTAAAGCTGACACCAGTGGAGTCTTCAAGGAAGTGTCCTGTGCCCCATGCTCTTCTTACTCTACGTCAAGGACATCTTCCAAGTCTTCCGTGGGGAACGCCATACCTATTCGCGGACGACATCAGAGTCGTATTTTCCTTCGTCTCCGATAATATGAGATATAATATATCCACAATACAAAGAGAACTTAAGGCGCTAGAAAACTGGTGCGCAATATAGAATCTCGAATGTTATCCAGGAAAAAACAACATTCTCTCTTATAGTTGCACAGTCCCACCGAATACCCTAACTAGCAGTGGCGCTGCTCTTAGCATCGGCCACTGTTCGTGAGCTGGGTGTTCAATACTCTATTTCCTCTAACTTTGCGGAACAAGTTAGCTAAAGTGCAGCTAAAGCTAAGTCGTTAATAGGCTATATTTTCAAATCCACGTCGCTTTTGGAATCGCGATTGACACTGTATAAAACGCGCGCCAGGCCTATTCTCGAATACCGCTCTATAGTCCTTACGAACTCACGCAAGTACGAGAGGATTGCACTCGAGAACGTACAGCGGTACTTCACCAAATGTCCATTGAGCTCAAACACGCTGAAACATCGTAGCCGAGGCAAACAACTGGGACTGGACCCGCTGTGGCTACGGAGGCTAAAGATAAACCTTACGTTTCTATACAAACTTAAACAAAAGCCAGAAATGAACCTGACACGACACTTCCGAACGGAAGAGGATACCCGATATCATCTGCGCAACGCGACCGTTTCATTCAGTCTGCCGGCAGCTCGTTGTGGCTTACGCCATAACTTCTTTCTTTATAGATACGCGGACACCTGGAACAAATTACCTCTGTAAATCGGATCATCTATGACCAGTACACACTTCAGCAATGCTATACGGAGATTCCTCGACGTAAACACATTTTCCGAACCATTAAGCCTCAAAGTGACGGAAGACGAGCTATGGGAGACAGGACCAAACAACCTCTAGCGAATTAGCCTACATCCCTTTTTAATGTTTTATTCCCAACAGTTTCCTACTTCATTTTAACCTCGCATCACGGCTGTTTCTGATACTTATTCGCACGTCTGCTCTCTTTTGTCTTTCCCATCCCTACCTAGACGGGACTGCCTTTAGACTTCCATCACTGATCTAAATATTACACTTACTGTTCCTTATAGAACGTTGAGATTTACATCCTTAGCCGCATCTTTGCCTACTCTACTCCTACCTTATGCTAAATCCGACTCTGTGTATATTGTATTCGGCACCTCTTCTGGTCCTTAGCACAACTTTTCAATAGTCGCCTAAGTACACATAACGCCAGTAACAAATCCTAGGCCACGTTAGATTCTCTTTACTGCTGTGGCACTCATTCTTAAACCTTTTGGACCACACCGGCCTCTCAGGCTCCAAATACACATAGTTCTCAAACCAATGCTTCTCTTCCTTTCAGCATCGATTTAAGTTCCCATTGGCATAAGTAACAGCCTCATGAGACTCGCCTCCGTCTGATACATTACCTGTATGCTTGGTCCACTGCAAAATTGCAATTTCAGGTCTCGGATTGAGTTTTGCCTCTCCGCTCCACTATCATGCATATCTGCTTACAATTACGTTCCACTCTCTTGTTTGGCCTTTCTTTTGGTCCATACCGCAACCGTTCAATGGCGGTATAGGTACCACTGGCGTCAGAGCAAAATCCTAGGCCTCCTTTGATTCTCTTTGCTACCTTGGCATTCATTCGTAAACCTTTTGGTCTAGTCCGGCCTCTCAGGCCCCAAATGACCGTAGGCCTCAAACCAAGGCCTCCTTTCTTTTGAGGATCGGCTGCAATCCATTAAGGTTCTCATTGGTAAAAGTAACAGCATTTTGATACTCGTCTCCGTCTGATACATTATCTGGATGCTTGGTCCCCCTACCGAAAACGAAATTTCAGGTCCCTGATTAATTTTGCTTCCCGGCTCCACCATCACACTTCCCAGCACACATCAACGTATACCGCTCTTGCTTGGCCTTTCTTTTGGTCCAAATCGCAACTGTCCAATGGTGGTATAGGTAACACTAGCGTTAGCGCAACTCCCTAGGCCTCGTTTGACCTCTTTGTTACTGTGGCTCTCATTCTTAGACCTTTTGGACCACACCGGCCTCTCAGGCTCCAAATACACATAGTTCTCAAACCAATGCTTCTCTTCCTTTCAGCATCGATTTAAGTTCCCATTGGCATAAGTAACAGCCTCATGAGACTCGCCTCCGTCTGATACATTACCTGTATGCTTGGTCCACTGCAAAATTGCAATTTCAGGTCTCGGATTGAGTTTTGCCTCTCCGCTCCACTATCATGCATATCTGCTTACAATTACGTTCCACTCTCTTGTTTGGCCTTTCTTTTGGTCCATATCGCGTCGGTTCAATGGTGGTATAGGTACCACTAGCGTCAGCTCAACATCCCAGGCCTCTTTTGATTATCTTTCCTACTGTGCTTCTCATTCCAAAATATTTTGGACAAGTCAGACATCTCAGGCTCCAAATGCCTATAGGTCTCAAACCAAGGCCTCTCTTAGTTTGAGCATCGGCTGCCATCGACTAAGGTTCTCATTAGTATAATTGACAACCTCATGATACGCTTCTTTGTCTGAATCGGTATCTCGATGCTTGGTAACGCCTACCGAAATCGAAATTTCCGGTCTTTAATTGAGTTTTGCCTCTCGGCTCCACTCTCATGCATCTCAGCTCGCATTAACGTCTCCTTCTCTTGTTTGGCCTCTGTCTTCGTCCATATCGCAACTATTCAATGGTGGTATAGGTACCACTAGCCTCAGCTCATGGGCTGCCATGCAATTTTAATTCTCACATCCCCGTCTATTTGACTGACGGCTTTCTTATTCCACCAGCGCCAGATGTCCAGCACTTGAATTTCTTTGGGTCTCATCCACTCCTATGTTTAACCATACTCTATTGTATACTTTTTCTGCACCTCCTCTGGTCATCGCAAATCTTGGGGTGAAAACTTAGCAATTGGCGATGCTGTCTGTATTATTTCCTTAACCTTGGTCACTTCCGGAGCCGGCACTACTGTCGTTTTCTCGCTACAGCTGTCGCAAGTATTGCTGTCTGTTCCCTCTCTCGTATTCCACACTGTACACCTATCAGACTATGTGTAGTGACCATGACATTTTACCCCATCAAACATCACATTCAGACTTGTGCACATTTTGTTTTACTTTGCACCCATCCCAAGCCTATATATACTGGACTGCAATTTTGAACCGGGTTCGCCATCTTGCCCGCGCGCTGCCGGCTGTTGTGCTCCTACGTGGTGTTACTCGTTGCTTCACCACTCTCTCCCATTTTCCTCAAGCTATATTCACATAGCTATTGTACATAGCTATTTTCTCAAGACAATCTTTATATCCCACCGTCTTCTGTCTCACCGGGCTACGGTTTTCTTGTGTAGCATTCGTCAAGCCGCTACATAATTGGTGACCCCAATCGCATTCCGGTGAGTTCGTTCCATTTTTTTGGTTTTTTCCACGCAAGCCATGACGTCAGTTTCTAAAAAGTGCGAAGATTCACAGTCGGTGCAAGCGGTATCTCTTGTAGTTCCACCATTTATTGAAAAAGATCCCGTTTTATGGTTCATGATTTTAGAAGCTGAGTTTACTTCTAAGCATGTCACTAGCGATTCTGCAAAGTTTAACCACTTGCTCACACGCTTGCCAACTGATATTACTATAGCGCTACGCGATCTTATTATTACATCTTGTCCTCCTGACCGCTATAATTCTCTCAAGAACGCTGTAATAAAGCGTGTTACTCCCTCATTGAAGTCCCGCCTGCACAAACTTTTTACTGGTCTTCAGCTAGGTTCTAGTAAGCCATCCGCGCTATTGCTAGAGATGCGTGGTCTTCTTCAAGGGTTGCATATGGATGAGTCGCTGCTTCGAGAGTTATGGCTTCAGCGTTTGCCTGAAAACGTGCAAGCTATGCTATCGCTTGCGAAATCGCAACCTTTGTCAGAAGTTGCAGATATTGCTGATGATATGATGGATCGCTTCACCGGACCACCGTGTCCGTCGTCTAGTTCTCTTCGCTCACCTGACGTAGATTTCACTGTTGACCCTTCGGTCCAGACCATCGACACCACTACTCCACCTTCCACTGGTGAGCTCTTAACAGAGATAGCCGCGCTACGGCAAGAAGTTCAAAGCTTAAAGTTACATCGGCACCCACGGGATTCTCCATCCCGTTCTCCTAGCCCATCTCGAAGCCGAACACGACTCCCAATTTGCCGTTATCACGCACGTTTTGGAAGTTCCGCTAGAAATTGTATAAAACCATGCTCATTTCCCGTAAGGAGAAAAAGGACAGGCCGACACGTATTGGCGATGAACGCCGTCGGCCGAAGTCGTCCAAGTCGCCTCTTCAATATCGTTGATAGGAACACCGGGATCATGTTCCTGGTTGATACCGGGGCGGAAGTTAGCGTGATCCCACCGGTTCCAGGCGACACGACTAAGCCACAGACAACTAACTTGAGTGCCGCTAACGGCACTGCTATTCGAGTCTTCGGTCAACGCTCTCTTACCATTGACCTCGGACTACGACGTCCCTTTCGATGGATTTTCACCATCGCTGCCGTTCCATTTGCTATATTGGGTATTGACTTCCTCCAACACTTCGATCTTCTCGTCGATGCGCGTCATCGCAAACTCGTTGACCAAAAGACCCAGCTTTTCACATGTGGAGTTCGCACACCTTGTGTTTCTGTCACTCCCATTTACATCCAGCCTGAAGCTGATAAGGAATTTTTAGATCTGTTCAGACAGTTTCCGCAGCTCGTCCGCTCAGCTGACGCTACTCTTCCGGTCGCATCTAGCGTTACGCACCATATACGAACCCGTGGCCCACCGGTTTCTGCACGGCCACGACCTCTCGCCCCTGATAAGCTAAAAGCCGCTAAGGCGGAATTCGAGCACATGCTCGAACTTGGTATCATCCGTCATTTTCGTCCTTTTCTAGAGGGCAGAAGCTTTACCGTCTTTACTGACCACAAACCTTTAGTTTATGCCCTCGACTCGTCATCGACCTTAACGCAATCTACAGGGCCACCTGTAACGACGCCCAGCTTTTCAGCTCCACCACAATCCCAGTCACCAGATTCGCCTCAAACTAATACCAGTCACGGTAGAAGAGTTCGTAAACCTGTTCGTTTCTCCGATTTTGTCGAATTCATCCACACTTCATGAATCATTTTCATTTTCTCACGTTGTTTGTATTATGCTTTTCCGTAAATATCTGAATCTGTCTCCCCGAGTTTTTTTCCCCCATCTATCAGGTAAAGTCATGAGGCTGGCACGTTTGGGTCCGTCCGTTCAATGCTTGGCTGTTTCTCAATTGTTTGGTCGTTTGGATGCTTTGGTCTACCCCCAACGCTTTGTCGTCTCGCCCGCCCACGTTGGCCTTTGGATCGTGGTCTGCTTGGCTCAATTTGGCTCGCCTTGGTCGTTTGTCTGGCTCGCCTTCCTGGCTTTGGCTGCTCGTGTGCCTGGCTCGTTGTTTTTGGTCCCCCCACGGCTCGCCGGTACGCACAGGATTTCAGCTTCGTTTTGGCAGTGGATTGGAATGCGGTGGGGGGAGTGACCTCTCCCAAGCGCACCGTCTTTCAGCAGCGGTGAAAGGTCCTACCGGCCCTTTTTCTGGATTATCCAGTTTTTTTGTAGTCCGGTGTGCCCGCTGGGACGGCCCACCGATGATGCATTCCAATCCACAAGAAGATTAAATAATCCAAATACAACCGAACTCCTGTGATTCTGCCTTTATACATTTGCAAGCCAACAGCGATCGAAGTCCTCGTCCCTCGGCCTTCTAGGGGGAGGCCTGTGTAGTGACCATGACATTTTACCCCATCAAACATCACATTCAGACTTGTGCACATTTTGTTTTACTTTGCACCCATCCCAAGCCTATATATACTGGACTGCAATTTTGAACGGGTTCGCCATCTTGCCCGCGCGCTGCCGGCTGTTGTGCTCCTACGTGGTGTTACTCGTTGCTTCACCACTCTCTCCCATTTTCCTCAAGCTATATTCACATAGCTATTGTACATAGCTATTTTCTCAAGACAATCTTTATATCCCACCGTCTTCTGTCTCACCGGGCTACGGTTTTCTTGTGTAGCATTCGTCAAGCCGCTACATATGCTGATCCTAATAAAGCGTGCCGCTCCTGTATACTAACTAATCAGGCTGCCATCAACTCACCAATTAGTGGGTTATAACTAGCAGTCTATTTGCTTTCAACCTTCCACCGTGGATGTCCACATCAGAGTGGCACACCTAGCACCCTTTGCGGCTGCTGCTCACAATCTGATATTCCAGGTCCTCTTTAGCGCTGGCCCTACAACCATTTTCTAGCTTAACCTGTAGTATTCAATTCCTTCTCTCTTCTATTATTAAAGTTGAAGGCCTGTCAGCAAGCAGTTTCTTTCACCTACCTAACCCGACTCTCAGTATCACCCTTTCCTGACGCATATTTGACCTGTTTGCTGCTATGTAGAAGTCCCTATCTTTTTCCGCTATTCCAGGTTCCTTTAGGGCTAGCTTTGCAACCGCACTGTCGCTACAGCTTTAGTACATAAATCCCATTCTCGTCCCAAATTTGACACTCCGTCTCACCCCTTCACCCAGCTGTCTAGCATCCGATTACTGAACATGTTACGTTATTATTTTCATGTCCTCAAGCCCGGCGTAATAACTTCACTGGCTCTCGTAGATGTTCGAACGATAAGCTCTAGCACTGTCAACAGATCGCTCAACCTATTTCTTAAGCGCTTATTAAACCACTCACTGTTCTTATGATTCCCTCAACTCATTTACCGGTTAACAACGCCTGATACTCACGGTTTCCAAACAGGACAAATTTTGCGTACGCTAGGCCACTTCGGCTAGCATCTTCTTCCGACATTCAGCAAATATGGGGTCTCGTGCTTGAAAGTAAAACTACGGATAGGATGTATAACATATACGGTCACTCAATTGCTTTCAACCAGCACAACTTTATCAAAAATTTTATATTTATACAATAACATAGTCCTGTTCAACTTTGTTGGCAGTTTGCTCGGTCGGTTTTTATTTCTATCCCTTCTTCTACAGCATAACATTACCTGCGCGGAACGCCGCTGAGGACATACCTGCGACGCTCCCATGGGCACGGAATCAATAAAGAACAAAGAAAAACGGCACCTCGTAATCCTGACACACTAAAAAACCTAGAAGTCTAATCAACTCAATACAAGTCACCTGAGTCTTCCGACTTCAACAGCTCGAACCACTTGCACTCGACTCCGAAGGTGACTACACGGTCATGGTAAACACGTTGGCGTTACGTGACTGCGAATATCCGCGAGGGTAATCGGTCAGATGCAATCTTGTCAATGTTCTATCACCAGCCGGCAGTGCTCCAGGACGTGGTGGGTCTTCGTCTGGCAAGCGTTACCCGTACAAAAAGCCACAAATGTCTGTTTAACAACACTGCGACTTGGCAGATGTGACTCGCAACTCAATAAAGTCACCGCCCCTAACACACATTGGCAAGTTTACCAATATCACATTTACAAGTTCTGTGCATATATCTGCTCTAGCACGAACACGCCTGCATATCTGATTAGTGACATGCCATTATCCTTAAATATTTTTCACCCGTTTCCTCATACTTCACTCACTTGAGCCACACTGCGTACGGGACCTCATCGGACTAGTTCCTCATCAACATACCATATTAGTGATCTGATTATTAGTTCTACCTCACGCATCCTGTGTACATAGACTTCATACAACCTTTGGGCCATATGGGCTCACACTACTGGCTCCAAATGTACTACTCCCGCTGTTGATGCTGCTTATTCTGCTATCATGTACAATATTGCAATATGCTGATCATGCCCAAAAGACGTGTCTCGGTTTGTCGAGAGTAAAATATTTATTTATTTATTTATGTAAAGCAATTGGAACAAATGCTGGGTCGAGCCCTAGGCAGGGTTATGGAAAGCGGTCTTGCTTGGATGGGGTACAAATCATTGTCTACCTGTAGAACGAACCAATTGGTATCAACCTCTTAGTTTTGTTTTACCTGAAGCAGAAACAGGAGATTAAGCTTGTGCCTGTGTATCCACAGTGGTACCAGTTTAAGCCGTTTGCATCTGCCTCGATGACCAAACTTAGACGATTCAGGGAGAAGTTTGGTTAAATTTCTTTGCACCCTCTCAATGGCTATACGGTCACTATTACGCGAAGTGGTAAGCACTATTGAACATCACTCCAAAACTGATCGGGCACAGGACTTGTAGGCGAATAACCCTGATTGCACAGCTAGCATCGGTTTGCAACTCATACCAATAGTCGATCGAGCTTCTGCGGAGCTATAGTGCACCCGCTGGGCGAAGTTAAGTTAACTGGAGTAACGTACGCCAAGGCCCCTGACTGTAGTGCACCCTGAAAGTGATGAACCGCGAAGTCTCAGCGTGTCGGGAGGCACACTGAAACGGTGTGATATAACTGCACAGTGCAGGTGAGAAGTCCAATTTCCACAGGCTGTACCAATGTCCACTCATCACTCTGTACACTGGAGGTTTCGTTATGCAGGTTGGCTGAGTCGAATGTGAAGACTACTTTGATGTCATCTGCAAATAGAAACGGTTTACCGTGGGAAAAGGAGTCAAGTACTTCTTTGATCTACAGGAGGAAGAGCACTGGTCCAAAGGCGCTGCCCAAAAATATTCCAATGTCTACTGGTCTTGGTTTTGCCTTCTTGTATCCTAGTCAAACCGACTGTGTGCGCTTAGAAAGATATGACGTTAAACAAAGCCATAGTTGGTTAGCGATACCAAAGGATCTAAGTTTGCTCAGAAGGCCAGAGTGCGGAACTCGGTCAAAAGCTTTCCTCATGTCGAGAAAGATTTTAATCAGTGCAGATCTAGTGTCAAGCTTACGTGTCACCATGTCCATGTCTGACATGCCTTAGCCGGCGAGAACTCATGTTTGGAACCGTTAATAAGATTTTGTGGTGGCATGGAGTCATGCATGCTTTTCCTAACCAGCCTCTCCATCACGCTTAATGCAAACGGCGTATGAATGATGGAGCGGTAATTGTTAACAACTAGCCGGCAGCCACCTTTGTGCCTTTGTAGAATGATCACATGCTTCCGGGATGTCGGAAAGCGTCGTTAATCTTTATAAACGTGAACATGTTAAGGAACAAGAGTGCAATATCAAAACCACCTTGCTTCAGAAGAGCAGAGGGCAGGCCTTCGGGACCCCGGTGGTAAGTCAACTTCAGTGACTTGCCTGCTCTAGTAAGCGAGCGTATGTCAAAGTCGACAGTGGATAGCTCGTCGTTGGTTAGCCTAGGTATATCTCTAGGATGTGTCGCATGGACATCAGCGAAGGAATCACAAAGTGCATGTCAACGATTTCGCACGAGACTTCTTAGCCAGTAGCCGCTATGCCGTCCGACATCAATAACGATGTCATGAAGTTTGTCGCTCCTTTGCTTCTGTTTTGCATCAGCTGGAAAGAGCTTTAGCGTTAATGTTGTCAGAGCACTGCATTCTTCAGTTAGCCTAATATCTAACTGTTTGTTCCTGCGTTCTCTCTGGAACTTCTTAATACGTATGTGAGGTGAGAATTCAGGCGTCTTTCGGTATTTCGCTAGTATTTTCTGGAGTTTGACATCCGCTGCATGCGCGGGAACTACACACAGTGCTCGTTCGGGTATAAGCACATCTATGCAGGATTTTAGAGTGCGGGAGAGGTCCTGTACTACAGCGCCGATATCCGTGGTCAGGCAGAAGCTTTCCCAATTAATCGACTTTCGAAGTGTTGAAAAGCTGTCCCAGTCAATGTGCTGCATTGGTCTGGACATGGGAGCTCGTTTGGTCGTAATGATCATTAGGTTTTCTAAACTGAACGAAAGCTGCAATCCTTTGTGTTCGTTAACTGGGATGCTATCCTGTACACTAGCGTACGCTGATTGCGAGCAAAATTACTTCAAAGTAAAGATACAATGTTATCATATGGCAACAGCAGTGGAACTGTCAGCATCCATATCGCAGCCACTACGTCGAAGGACACGTTCCGTGATATATCTTTAGAAGAGTAAAAGGACGCCGATGAATAGCAGACGTACGCTTCTGTTCAGACACGGAATAAGACGAAGGCCTGATGCATGTGGCGTTACTCAATTGAGAACGATAGAGCAAGAGACAGTAAGTATAAAAATAGATCACTTATAGCAAATGAAGGATAAAAGGGCAAGCTCATCACTGAGCTCGCTTGAGGATATCGCACTAAATGTGGTAACTGTTGCGGAAATGTTACACGAGCTACATTCAAAATCGTCATCTAGTCCCCTTTCTATAATGGGATGCAGGTTAAATTACCTCACCCATCAAACAGATTTTTCAGCTCAAATAAGCAGCTGTGCTCCTGCTCGCTGAGCAGAAACCACCAACTGGAATAACAAAAGCATAAACTTGGAACTGCTCTTGACCCCACGAACTATCGATCAATCTATCGGACATTGATAATTTCTAAGTTTAGAAAGATTATCAAACGTACTCTACAGAAGCACCGTTCTGCATTGAACATAAACCTCCTTATAAAGCACGGCTTTAAAAAGATATGCTCCTGCGCTAACAATTTGCTAGTGGCGAGAGGAAAATGGACAAATTTAACTGATGCACGGCTGACGCATAGATCTTATATAAGTAGACACCAGCAATGATCCCACATGAACAGTCACTGCGCTAGCTAGAATAAAACTGGTATAACTGGAAGCATATGTTCGTGAACCACCGACTCATAAGAAACAGAACCATTCAAATGCGAGTGAATGAAACCCTTGCTCAGCCAGAGCTAATCACTAGCAGGGGCCCGCAAGCATCTGCCCTCGGATCTGCACTTCTCAGCCTGTTCATCATACCTGGCCGATACGCTTCAAACTAATTGCCTGATGGTTGTTGGTGACCTCAAACATTGGTCGAAACTCTCGCACATCCATACTATTGCTAAACTACAGGCCAAGCTGGATCTACTACATGAATGCTCCACCAAGTTTGGTATAGCTATCGACTATGCTAAATGTTGTGTTCTGATTGATACTTCTGATCCACTTGGCAAGTATAATATTTGGGGTATGCTCCTCAAGGATGCCGCCCGAAGCAAAGACCTAGGTGTATTAGTTTCCATGGACCTATAACCCACACAGGAAACTAAAAGGAGCGTGGCTGCTGTTAACAAGAGATGAGGTGCTATAGGATGATCATTCGCGCCTATGACGCCAAGGAACTTCAGGCTACCACCCGCCATTCACGTCCTACCTATATCTGAGTACCGCCTACCGAGTACGTTTCCGCCTTCAATGCCAATATGTGCCCTAATAGAAAGGGTCTGGAGACAGGGCTCAACGTTTGTCTTCGGATTTCTTGCTCACCTTTACTCTCTTTGACTCTAAGAAAGGGATCTTTTCTCACTGGATACTGTCGCCGCCGTGGTGACCTCTTCTTTAGCAGGCGACTACTAAGAGGCAAAATTAGGACTGCACTGACACTTTCTACTTTTAATCCCCTTCTAATTTGGCGGCCTAGCCTCATAGCGCGGACGTAGCTGGTATCGGCTGAACGGTCTGGTGCATGCTGATAAATCCCGGAGTCCTTTGGCTCTGATTTTCACTTCAATATGCCCATATTGTTGTGCCTATATGCATCGAGAATAGAACTGTGTATGTATTTCAATATCTCCGAATATGCTTGAAACCTGTGTCGACTCTGATCATGCCTTGGTGCGCTGTCGTTTCTCCATGAACTTTGCCGGGAGGCGCACAAAGCGTCTCCCCCGATTGGCAACTGAGAAATTGTCCCAGCCCTCGGTCAGGCAAGCCTATCACGAAGCACTGCATAGCGAAATCTCGCTGTCTTGTCCTACTGACACGGAGCTTCAGTGGAATAGGATCTCGGCCGCTATGCACGACGCAGGATCATATGTTTGTGGCACTATCAGTCATCACCGCACCAGTCACTGGATATCCGTGAGGTCCGTGAACCTGTTGGAAGCTAGAAGACATCTCCCGGCTGGTTCTGAACACAATGTGACCAGAAGGGTTATTAGGCGTGAACTAAAGCGGAGCCTACGTGCTGACAAGGAAGCCTGGTGGACCAGGCGGGCTCAAGAAATGGAGGAGGCAGGAGCCGTAGGCAATTACCGGAAGCTCTTCCAGCTAGTCCGCACCACTGGTCCCAGAAAACCAGGCGTCAGTGAGACAATCAGAGACAGCGCGGGTGCGCTGCTGCACAGTAAGGAGCGCCGTATGGCTCGTTGAGCCGAACACTTTGAAGATCAGTTCAGCTGGCCCCCTGCTGCCGGACCTCTTCCTACTCAGGTGATGCAGGACGTGCCAGGGACGGTTAGTTTAGAGCCTCCGTCGGAGGCCAAGGTCCAAAAGGCGATCACAGCCCTCAATCGTTTTCGTGCCGCTGGCCCGGATTCCCTCCCACCTGCACTGTTTAAGGATGGAGGTGAGGTCCTCTGCAAAGCACTGACCTCCTTATTCGAATGTATCTGGAAGGAAAAGTGTCCCGGCTAATTGGTTTGGATCGATTATAGTGGCAATATACAAGAAGGGCAGTCGCACAGACTGTTCTAACCACAGGGGTATTAGCCTAACGCCAGTTGTGACAAAATTACTGGCTTCCATTCTCGTTCGTCGCCTCACTGCAGAACGGGAATCTCGGATTAGGGAAGAGCAGGCCGGTTTCCGCCCAGGAGGTGGCTGTATAGACCATATATTTACTCTGTGGCAGGTGCTTGAGCAGCGCCACGCATACCGAAGACCGACAATAGCTGTGTTCCTCGATTTCAAGAGTGCGTTCGATTCGGCCGATCGAGCGATTCTGTTCAACGTACTTGCGCGGAAAGGTGTTCCCACGAAAAATGTGAACATCCTTCGTGCTCTATACCCGAACAATACAGGCCGCGTCAGGGTCTACGGTGGCCTATCGGATAGCTTTTTGACTACAAGTGGCGTTCGTCAGGGTTGTCCGATTTCCCCATTTTTGTTCAATTTCGTCGTGGATACTATCATGGAGTGTTCCCTTGCAGCATCTCGCGATATAGGCGCTGAAGTGCTTCCTGATGAAAGGCTAGTTGATCTAGATTACGCGGACGATATCATCTTGCTTTTCGACAATGTTGAGGCGGCACAATCAACCCAGAATAGCCTGTCCAGAGTGGTCCCATTATTTGGTATGCATTTCGCACCTGCAAAGTGCAAAGTGTTGCTGCAGGACCAGCAGCCACTTGATGACCCTTTGACGCATGCTAACAAGGAACTCGAGATGGTTGAACATTTCGCTTATCTTGGCAGCTGCATCAGCAATGATGGGTGCACAAAAACTGACGTGAGCTCCCGCATTGAAAAGGCCAGAGCTACCTTCTTGAACCTGCGTCATCTTTGGCGACAGAAGGGGGTTTCCCTTCCTCTGAAAGGCCGGGTATACAAGGCCACTGTGAGGACCGTTCTGCCGTATGGTAGTGAAACGTGGCCCCTTCGATCTGAAGATCTGAGGCGCCTTCAAGTTTTTGATCATCGTTGTTTGCGAAGCATTGCTGGTGTCGGATGGCACCAGCGTGTCCGCAACGATGATGTGCGTAGGCGAGTACTAGGTGGTGATGATCATGCTAGCTCCCTAGAACAACAGATAGCACTGAATAAGTTACGTTGGCTCGGGCACGTGCTACGCATGCCTGGTTACCGCTTACCTAGGAGAGCCTTGTTTAGTCTGCCAAGTGTAGGATAGCGCAAGGCTCGAGGTGGACAGAAATTGACTTGGCAGCGGGAAATGAAGTCCCTGACGACCAAACTGGGTGCCGTTGGTCCGTCTCGCCTTCCGGGTTGGAGTCCACGTGACTCACCTTGTGCTTGGCTCGAGACTTTACAGGACATGGCTCGCAACCGACACCAGTGGCGCGTCTGCTGCCGTCTCCTAATCGGATTGTCTGTTTAATGTGTGTTTGGTGCTGAGTTATCTGCTGGGTAATGGCTGATTATGACACGTAGCAGTGAACGCCGCAAGGAAGCTGTCTCGCCGATGCCGCCTTATCTTTGCACGGTAGCCAGCTGTTTGTGACGGTAAGTTGTCTACACAAGGTGTAGGCGCCTTGACCCTGAATGTTTGCTTAGGGCATCAGGGTTTTCAGGTAAGTCACCCTTCTCTCCCTCTTCTTAATCCTTACTTCCTTGGTCCTCATGGTTTTATGGCAGCGAAGCATCAGTTCAAATGGCTGATGTACTGCTGTTGATGATGATGATGATGATGATTGGAACCGACTGGGATTTCATGATTTTAGAAGGTTTGAATACAACTCGGTTTTGGTAGGGTTTTATTGCGGCAACGTTTCACCTTTGACACAAGAGCTTCTTCAGGCCAGGCGAATCGTTATAAAATTGGATTAGCTCTAATGGGAACGTAAGTTGAAGGTTGCAAGACATAACATGAACCATTGGATAATAATGTTACAGATCAATAGGTCAAGTGGCCACGATAGTGAAACAACAAACATCGAGCGTTTCTCATTGATCCACATCACCGATCGTTCACATGTGAGGCATTCCTTTCTTGCAGCTGCTGATTCACGCTCCGACCTGAGTTCGTCCGCCGACAACTTTTCTGACTGACCGCGTTAACACAGCCAGCCACGCGTTCGATAACTCAACCCCGTCTGTTCTGTTCACGCAGTTATTAGTCTTAGTAATCTCGGTCGCCTCAGCAATTAACCTTTGGCCTGTTGCTAATAATCACCTCCTGAGTATCTCGACGTTGTCCCAATTAATCGCATGTCCTGCCTCTAGCGCATGTACGGCCACCGCAGAATCTTTTGGTAAGGCCCCGCATTCAGGCTCATTTCTCGGTGGACGCGAAACGTACCACTTGTGTTCTGCTATCCTCATGCGTAACTCTCTCGCTGTTTGACCTATATACACGTGTTCACAGTCTTTGAAATTGATTTTATAAGCACAATTCGTTGTCCCATCTCTTGGAAGTGGATCCCTCGAACGCACAAGTGCTGAGTAGAACATTTGATCCTTTTGAAAAACCACTCATATTTTCTCCTTGTTTAGTACTCGTCTGATTGCTTCTGAGGTTCCCTTTTTATAGGGGATTCCCACTCTCCCAGTCCATTCCGTTGTGCGTCGTGGAGGTGGATTTAGAGCTATCTGCAATTGGCGTTTCACTAACCGCCTCGAATATCCACTGTCTACTAATTTGCTCACCGTCTCCTCGCGAGCGGCCTTCGTGTCCTCATACTCTGTACACAGAGCCTGGGCTCTGTGAAACAGAGAGGATGCAATAGCGGCATAGACTTGTTTTGGATAACCAGAACTGTAATGAAGCGCTCCGTCCGTAACTGTCGGCTTGCGATATATCGTCGTTTTAGCAGTCCACCGATCCTGTGAACTAGGCAATCGTCGAATGGTAGTGTGCCACTGCAAGATTCTAGTTCCATAGTAAAGTTTATATTTCCATTAATGGGGTTCAGATGATGTAGAAACGCCTCCATCATATCTCGCTTTATAAGCACAAACGTATCATCCACGTAGCGCCAACAAATATTTGGTGAAGTAGTGGAGTTTGTTAGCGCCCTTCTCTCAAAGTCTTCAATATACAGATTTGCTAATACGGGGATATTGTTGACCCAATGACATTCCCTGTTCCTGAAAATACAGGATCCACTTCCAGGAGACGGGACAACAAATTGCCCCCTAAAAGTGGTGACAATTATCCGCTTAACAACAGTGCGTAGTTGCGGGTGTGACTTGCCGACGAATAAAGTCACCACCCATTACTTCATAGTAGCAGGTCAACGAGCGCAACCGTTCACTGTTCTTGAAACGTTTGTTAAACGGACACTCTTAGATCTGCAGATATTGTTGTTTCTTTTCTTCCTACGATTTCACCGTTGACCTTGGAGCTGCGTACACGGTAAGCCAGTAAACCGTCAAACCACTGTCGATCCTGCTCTTCAATTATCTTCTAATGGAGCGTGCAGGATTCTTGCTCTATTATTAACGGCTGTATTCTTGCAATATGGGGCAGACTGGTTACTTCCATACAAACGGCTCCTGATCTCATGGCAGAGCAAGTATTCCTTTTACATTTGCACCACTTTACAGTTCCAATCAAGAGCGTCTGAAAAATTTTCTATTGTCGCGGTTACAGTTGACATGAAACCACCGTACAGTGGCACTTACTTGATCACGACTTTAATGCAATGCCTCGGATAGTCGAGAATAAGTAGTTATTTAGTTATTTAATCAAATCTACATAGTGGCTTAGCACCAGATACACCTGGAAAAGTTTAAACCGAGGGTGCTCCAAGACCTCTCCACCGTCGCCTTTCTACTCGGGTGGCAAACGACTGGAACAGCTTCCCAGCAACCGTACTCTGTGCGTAGATGGAGGAAAGTTTCAGGCGGCATTGCGATCACCAACTGTGCAACATACTTGGATATCCTTGTTTTGCTGTGGCTTCCCTGGTCATTTGAACAATGCACAATTAACACTGTTTTATCACTGGCAGTAGTCATGTGCTTGACAATTTCTGTTGGGTGGTGGAGTAAAAGTATGAATGAAAGTATCACCGAATAAATTACTAGTCATTTTATTCGTCTACCGATTTAAATGCACTTCTGTATAACAATAGTTTTAAATAGGAATGCGATGTGCACAAACAATATAGTCCAGAGCTTTGTTGTTCGCCAAGGCACCCCGTCTTCTGGTGCTGATATGGAAGCCATAGGGCTAACATCAGACTTCTCTTTTACCCATTACAGATAAATGAACTTATTGTCAAGCTTATTTTTCAATTAAGTCTGCCAGCAGCACAATGGTTGGTCATTTAGGGCGCTCAAACTGTTAACAGTGTGAGCTGTAATTACGAGTTTCTTAAAAGGTCAGGCTCTTTAGGAAAGAATGAAGGTGCTAAAGACGTGTAAGTTTTATTCAACTACGCAGTTGGACAGTTTAAACGTAGGACTGCTGATAGCGTACTCCTTTGGGTTTTCTTTCGTGAACTATACATCAACGGAATAAGGCGGAAGCTTGGATTGCTAACCTGCCCAGAACATGGCATCTAAGTGGTTGGTTTGCGGTAAAAGCTGTACATCCAGATCAAAGGCCATTCAATGCCCTCGGTGCGACGGATAGAGGCACGTCTCTTGTTGCGATATAAATAAATACGTAACTAGTTAGTACTTGATAGCATCCAGGCAGGCCTTTTCAAACTTGATCAATGTGTTACAGACAATTTTTCATAGTATGCAAATTGTGGCACCTGCATAAATGTGGAAATTATATGCGGGGAAAACATCAAAGGTGCAGTGGCAATTGGTTGCGTCCATTTTGATGTAACGTAGCCCTGGTAGCACAAACGTAACACTAAACGTCGCAAAGTGGACATAAACTGGACAGATGTCCAGTTCAGGTATTAATGCATTACTTGCAGCTAAATGCATTTAGTTTGACATTTGATAATAAATAAATAGTTGATATGCATTATATTTGATGTTATTTGACCATAACTCCAGTGGTTTAAATGCATCCGCAGGTCTTTTTATTTGGCCAGTTTCGGTTTCGTAACCTTGGTCGCTGATACTGCTTCGTTCTGCGCTATTGTCTAGCTTCCTTGAAACTGCGTTTTCGCAGGTGTACCTAACAGGTTTTTCGGTTAAACCTTGCTCGATACGTAGGTGTTCCTTTTCAGCATGTCACGGCGACGAAGTTATCAATTAACTGCACAGTTTCCGTCTCGTAGCACCATTTACCGCGCAGCGAAAAGAATGACATCAGGATTCAGCTACGAAGAGGTGCTTCTGTTGTCAGAAGCTAAACGACAGAAGGGTAAGAGCATCTTTAACATATCTTATATATGATTGCTTACACAGTTCAGCCACCTGCACACGTTATCAACGGCAGTGAAGATGACAGGGACCCCGATGAATTGGTACATAACTTGAGAAAATTGATCGCAAAATCTCAAGTACCAGTTTCTTTTGTTCGTCCACTGTTGTGCCTTGTGCAGCCGTAAATGCCATTTTTGCCAAAGGATTACCGGACGCTGATGCGCACACCACGGACCTCCCGCATTCGCGTTGATTCACCGGGAACTTACGGTCACGTAGGTCTGCTGAGAGGTTTACAGCGTGCTTGCTCTGCTATTTCGCTCGCCGCTGATGACACTGCTGACCATCAGTTGCATATTGACGGGTTTAAAACTTTTAATGCATCCAAGGTGCATGTATGGCCAATCTTGTGCCGTGTCATAAAGCCAGTGATCACGAAGCCATTCATTTTTGGTGTTTATGGTGGGACCTCGAAGCCGAATGACGTGAACGATTACTTGCACGACGCAATTAATGAGTTACGTGCTTTGCAATGAGATGTGCACATATAAGGGTCAGAAGGCGTTTTGTTTGCGCAGCATTTTGTTTCCCACTGTGAAGCCGAATAACGTCTTCATCATCAATTCCAAACCCAGAGTACTTACAGATGTCTGTGAATGTGTCCGGGAACATTGTCGTGCAATGCCGGGAATTTATGAATCTCCGTAGTCTGTTCACGCATAGCATGGATTCCTCAACGGCGTACATCCTCCGTACATCGAAATTGTCAACTGAGGTATGTAGCTTCTCTGTCTGCCATATTCTATTTAAGTGCATTGCTTTACACTTGAACGATTTCCTGGTACTTTACCCTATGCCACACAGTTTTACACTTTAACTACTAACGTCTTTCTTTTTCAGCAATGATGTCTTTTCAAGGATACAGCGTTGTCAAACTCCTTGACTCCGAGGATTTAATAACTATTGTCAGTAACACTTAGCTTAGAGAAGAAGGTTCGTACGCTCAAATACCTTCAGTGCGGGGTACGCACTACTATGCAGCGGTGAAAAATCACACTGCCCCGGATGTCGATGTCGTCAGCACTGCCGTGTCCATAATCGTTAGCACGAGTAAGTATTTCTCTTATATTAACCCACCTTGTTAGTTAGCTTTCAGCATGCCCGAGAAATGGAACTGCAATCTGAGCGCGGGATGTTGCCATCGACAGACGATACAATTCCCATGGGCCTTCCAGCTAAGCGTGCAATGTGAGTATGGTGTTTATTATTCCCCTTAGACGCCGGCCCGTCCGTTCTAGCTCCGATGACGAGGATGCCGCGCGTCCCGGCAAACCCAAAAGGCCTTCTGCAACAACATACGCACGTGCGCCCTCCTCTCTGTTCAGTGGCATTGGTCCATCACGTCCAGGGCCATAACAAGCAACCGTAAGTATCGATTTCGTACTTCCCCTATTAAACAGTACTCGCGCCCCCGGTTATTGCTGACGTCGCGCCATGTAATCTGGATGTGCTGCAGTTCCTGCAGCACATAAAATGTAAGACGCCACAGATGTATTGCATTGCACTCAGCCTTATTTTTAGATGAGTTGTGTCTCATTCGATCAGAATTGATCGGCCATCGCTGCATGTCCGAAGCGACGTTGCAAATGCTACAACGACAATCCCAAAGTTTTGCGCCGGGACTATCTCTGCCATTCATCTCTCTCAGTGAGCTAAAGAGATATGATGAACGGCTGAAGGACCCCGATTTCAAAATCAGAGACGTAAGTTCGCCTTATTATTCAACTACTTTAGGTCAACCATTTATGTGCTGTGCACGGTGATAACGTGCAACTCACCGTCCGGGGTACCATGGAGCGGCTAATGACAAGATCATTTGCCGCGAAGATAAATTACTCCGACGCTAGAGGTTCGTTTGCCTTCAGGCGAACAAATATGAACGGCCTTGTACAAGGTAGGTTGAAATGCAGTAATCCATAAAAACTACCAAGGCATCCTTCGGCAACGCATGGGTGATGCAGCCTCGGATGCTGACATTACACGGCACATCAAAACGTGGTTGCATTTTGCAAGGCACAAAAGACTGCCGGTTGAGCAAACTAAAGTATGCAGTGCGAATGAGGTGAGTCCCCTGCTTCCTTAGGCACATCTTTAGACTCCTACGTTGACACTCGCGGAAGCGGATTAACAATATTGACTATGCCGCTTTCTGCTACTAACGTTCTTTGTACTGCACCCCTTCATGTATATATAGCATTCCTATACCTCGGTTTTAATTTTCTTTCGCTCTGTGATGTCAGGTGCGCGGTAAGAGCGGTTTTCTTTTCTGACCAACAGCTTCGAATCGCCGCCTAGGTGCGTTCCCAAGTCCAGCAACTACCGCAACAGGTAACGGGTGAACGCTAGGTCCGAGCCGTCCATATATTCGTTAGGCGCATAGTGCGTTTAAGTGTGGTGTCCTTAATCGGATGCCCATGGGAGGCAATAACGGGATCTGGACTAACTGGATTGTCACGCATAGTAGTGAAATTCTATTGGTCAACGCTAGCATCATCTTCATTGGTCCAACGTAAACTGGACAGGAACTCTTGTTATCCATCTCACGGTAATACTTCCTGTCCAGTTTAGCCTAATGCTTTCATAGGAACGTTTAGGATGCTAAACTGGACCGGACCTGGACATGTGCTACCAGGGAGTATGTCAACCCGTAGGCCGTGCTTTTATACATTAGCCAGTCACATCCGCCCCGTAGCATGGATGTTATACGAACTTTCATGCTTTTTATAGGAAGAACACTTACCAAACGAATACGCACCAAGTCCTGGAACACTGCCGTCGATCAGTTTGGACGGAAGTATACAAATATGGTCACATGTGCGTGGCATGACATCCAATACAGGATAAGGTAACTGCAAAGATGTTCACTAATTTGGTTAAAGGTTAAACTAGTTTTGCATTTCAGTAAGTAGGGCATATGGCGGCAGAAAGGTAACATGAATGGAACAAAAAAATAAGCATATCCTCCATTTGCTTACTTCGGATGGTATGTGTCAAAATTGTGTGGGTTAGTCCACTAGCTAGGTTTTAGCGGGATGGTAGAACGACGACCATGTGAATAAAGAGTTCGCTCAATGAATGCAAGTTTGTTCAAGTGTCAGATTGTAATGGCTGAAACAAGTTTCTGCTAGTCACAGTTGGCATTCCCCAATTTTGTGTAATACTGTGAGGCTCTCGGCTGGACCTGGAGACAACGATCGGCTTTGGATCATTCTCCGCTAACACAAAAAATCCTTTGCCGTCGCCAAAGTCCTTCAGACGTCTAGCAAAGGCCCTCATGAAACTAAGGACGGCTACTTAATATACTCGGTATTCAAGCGAGGGATATACATGTATGCGTATGGTACGTTAAATGCTAAATAAGCGTGTTATGTAATATTCGTATTAGTGTGTCGAGGGACTGTTTGATAGGCGGAAGAAAAATTTCTGTTGCTCCGTGATGTTCGGTGGTACAAATGTTACATAGCAACGGTTGCCTGGCGACATTGCTAAGGAGGATGAATGTGCAAATAGCTGGAAAATAGGTGGAGGGTGTGGGTGAGAATTGGATTGTGTGTTAAGTACGATGCCGTGCAAATGGTAACCTGTATTGGTGCATGTGCATGCTGTTTGTTTTGTTTTTTTGGTGGCCATACTTGTTTTTTCTGCTATCGCTGTGGTGGTGGATGATAGTGAGCTGTTCAGGTTATTGGTTATTGGGAAGTATGAAAGTGTTGAAGACCTTGAGAAGCAAGTGGGACGTTTTCAGATTGGAACGGCGACTTGTTTTTCCCGTGCATCCTCCAAGTCTGCTGCGGCGTACCATCGTGGAAGGAGAAAGCAGTTGCCGGATGGGGACTGCCACGGTTACATCATGTACCGTTGTGTTCATTGTAAACGTTCAGAATCGCGTGACAAGAGGTAAGTTAATATTTATGCAACATGGAGACTAACGCATATAGGTACCAATCCTACGATTGCAAGGCGCGATTCTCCGTGGTTTGCAAGGAAGGAAAACATGTCGTGCGAAGTTACTTCATGACGCATAGTCATGCTTTTCACTTGGGTAACCCCTGGTTGTATGCACGCAACCGTCGGCTTTCTCCGGAGCAAGAGAAGGAAGTTCTTCGTTTGATGGTCAGTTTCCATAGCACCCCTCCTTTGCGGCGGTTCATCTAGCAGAAATACGGGGAACGTGTAACCCGTTTGGACCTGAGCAATTTGCGTATTCGTCATCCGGATGCAACCGCATGTGAAGTGTCCGAGGTGGCGATGTTGGAAAGGCGCGGTGTGTGCCGATTGATGTCGGAGGGAAGTCAGATTCGTTATGTGTTTTTCTCTCCATCGGTTGTTCGCGGCATTGTGAAGCGTTATGGGGAGGTGCTATTATGCGATGCGACGCACCAGCTCAATTACGGTGGCTACATTTTGTGGCATTGCATGCTGATGGACGTCACAGGTCTAGGGATTTCCTTTTTCTCCGCCTTATTACCTGATGAGACGTCGTACAGCTAAGGGCAGGCGATGGAGGTTATGCGGGAGATGGTGCCTAGCAGCGTACGTTGCCACACTGTTGTGATGGATAAATGTGCTGCGCTGTTCCGGGCGTTTAGACGTTTTTATCCCAACGCGAAGCTCGTGTTTTGCAGGTACTTTGTTAAAGTGGACATGGCTCGACGCTGCGGTCGCTTACGTGGTATCTCAGATGCTCGCCGAATGCAATTACGCGGTTGGCTGCATAACGTTATATATACTCGTGATGCCTCCGTATTTGATAGAATATTGAACGCGGTGTGGGGTACAAATCCGGAATGCCACCATTATTTGTGCTCAACGTGGCTTCTGCACGCGGACCCTTGGGCGGCTCACAGACTAAGGGAATCCGTGCTTTTGGCTGCCACACCACGAACAGGGTAGAGAATGCGAACAAACATTTGAAGGAGTATTTGTCTGAGAGGTCATCGCTACTCACTCTGTTCACCTGCGTGGTTGATATGTTGAACAGTATCGTACACGAAAGGAACAGCATTTTAGGTAGGCGGTGCATGAGCGTAATTGCTGTTCCATCGGAGGTGTCTTCAGTGGCTTCGGTTTTCGCACACCTAAGCGATTTCGCAGGCAATGTGTTCATGGCGCATTTCCGTGGGTCAACAATTCTCCGTTGCAGGTCTGACGAGCCATAGTGGTTTGTTACCTGTCCTCGTTCCAAAGTACGTCGGGTATACAGCACACGGGGCAGTGAATGTGATCGTGAGTTCAATCGGCAGTGGCAGCTACCATGTGCTCACATTTTTATGTGGCGGCGCGTCACAGACACTCGGCGGAGGACATCCTACATGGATGTCGGTGGATCGCACCCCGGCAACCTTCCGCAGCATCCTCAGAGTGTCTTGCGTCTGATGGGGGTGTGTAGATTCTAGACCGTAATGTAGGGGACAGCGAGGCCGTTGCAAGCCGCACCATGAAACATCGCAAACCGCAGCACGTTTTGGCGGACATCGGCGCTCAATTGGTGAGCTACGGATAGGAGAACTTCTCCGCTGCCTTGACCTACCTTAAGATGGTTTCGTTGCTCATGTCCAAGGATGCCGCTTTTCAGTTGTATGGGCGAACGTCGAGGTGGCCTGTTCCCCTTCATTTAGATAACGAGGCAAACGTACAGATGTTATGCGGGTTGCGTACGGCGGGAGCGCCTGATTGTGGTGCAGCCTCCGCGGTAGCCAGCATGTCGGCAGGCGAAGTGCGAGCCCCTTTGCAAGTAACGCAGGTGAATGACATGCTGCCTGCAATTGCCCCCGCAGCACCTGTTCCATCAACATCGGCAGGTGGGTCCAGGAAACGTAAATTGCCCTTTAAGTGCAGGATGACGGAGGTTAGCCCCGATAACAGTGCGCTAAAGGGTAAAGTGTTCCGTAGCCTTTGCACCTGGACATCCTCCGTCTACAGGGTTCCGGTTAAACCGAAACACCGTACTCAGGGCTTGGTTTCAGAGGACGTCTGCGGAGTCTGTCAGCACAAAATGATGTAGAAGTTTGCGGTGAATCGGTGCAATAGGTGATGTGCGACGCCGGCTCCAAATGGTACCACGCCTCATGTGTGCGCTACGCTGGTGAAGAGGAATTCATTTGCTTCTCGTGCTTCTCTTAGTGTTAGCATAACGTGCCTGACCGGGGTGGCAGGTTAGCCGCTCCAGGTATCTCCAATTTCCGTGCCGTTATTCTGAGTCTATTTTGCTTAGAGCACACAGTGCTTCACTTTCCCGATGCTATGAACACCTGCGAATGCGAATTAAACATGGTGCCGATAGATTGTCAGCATCGATGAAACATTAGGCAACGGTAAGTTCCTACTACTATTCCCGTTATGAACGCTCATTTAGGCACCGTAATGCAACGGTCATTGCCACAGGGGAACTCAATACCAGTGAATGTGTTGCTATGTACGTTGCATCTCATTTGATGATTGCATGTTACCCATGCTTAGGTGACCTGAACATTCTTGGAAACATCATCACAGATATTGCATATTATGCATCATGAATGCTGTGTAACAGGTAAACGGATATACGCTGCCAGTTGTTTTTCGACTTTGCGCCCCTACGGAGCAACGTCTGACGCATTGCCTCCGCCATGTGCACCTTTAAGCAGACGCCCTCACAGGTAAGATTTCTGATGCATGATTAATGTTGTTTAACAGTGAAGCCGACATGCACCGCCCATTGCCTGCCTACTTTGCGCCGCCACTGAGCCACCTGCCCGCATTGCCTCCGCCATGTGAACCTGCAATCCTCCGTCCTCACAGGTAAGGTTTCTGATGCATAATTAATGTTGTTTAACAGTTAAGCCGACATGCACCGCCCATTGCCTGCCTACTTTGCGCCGCCACTGATCCACCTCCTCGCAATGACCGCTCTGACACGACATCACATATGCCGCCCCCATCTACTCCGTTGCACATCCCGTAAGGGTATGGGATATTAATAAATGCCGTTTAGAACACCTCTCTGTGATGATTACTGGAATCATGCGTCACTACTAGTTTCCCTGAATGTAACGTATGCTGCCGCGTGTATACTCCGTTGCACCTCTGGTAGGTGCATTGCTTGTTCACTTTTTGCTTTTAGAACTGCTGTGCATCCATGCTGCCCATATCTTATTCTGCAACTGGTGGTGAGCGTGCACTACACCTTTGTCTCCCCTATCAAGTCCGTAGCACCTCCGGTATGTGTATCCTCCTTTACCAACTACATTTCATAGCACACGTCTATCTGCCCTGCCTAAAGGTTTCATCCGGCATTACTGGTAAGCCCACATATCACCATTGCCGCGACTATTAAGTCCGCTTCACCTACGGTAATTGTCCGCTATTAATAACGTACTTTGATAACGGCTGTCCATCCATGCTACCTATATGGTTAATCCGCTGCTGCTGGTCACCCTACACGTCACTTTTGCCGCTGCTACCTGGCCCGTTTCACCGGTTACTTCATCCCTTGTCAACTGGTGGATTTTAGAGAAGCCGTCAATCTGCCCCGCCAATATTGTTAATGCGCCAATATTCGTTCGCCTCCACGTGACCTTTGCTGCAGCTTTCATCTCCGTCGCACGTCCGGTAAGTCTATCTCCAGTTAATGAATGGCTTTTACATCTGCTCCGTATGCACGCTTCCTATATGATTATCCGCCGCTAAATTTCCGACTCCAGGTTTTCTTTGTGATCTCTGTACTTCGTTGGAACTCCGAGAAGGTGCATTGACTCCTCAGTGCTGCCTTGTAGGACACCTGTGCATCCCTGACAGGTGCGCCATTAATGGTATTCCCCCACGAAATCTTTCCTGCAACATAGATACCCCGTCGCGCCGGCAGTCAGTTTGTTGGCTGTTAACAAATGCTTTTTCAACTCCTGTGTATCCGTGCTGCCTGCATGACTGATGGCCAACTAGTGGTCAGCATCTACATCACGTTTACCGCCGCTACGTACTCCCTTTCACCTACGGTAACCGTAGTGTGTGCCGTAATGCGGTTGTCGCTACGGAAGTCTATCCATCATTCATAAATGAGTGAATCGCAAGTACCGCTCTGACACGACATCACATATCCCGCCCCCATCTACTCCGTTGCACATCCCGTAAGGGTATGGGATATTAATAAATGCCGTTTAGAACACCTCTCTGTGATGTTTACTGGAATCATGCGTCACTACTAGGTTCCCTGCATGTAACATATGCTGCCGCGTATATACTCCGTTGCACCTCTGGTAGGTGCATGGCTTGTTCACTTTTTGCTTTCAGAACCGCTGTCCATCCCTGGTGCCTACTTCAGTGAACAGGCACTGCTGGTATGCCTCTAATTTACATGTGCCACGGCCGAAATGCTTCTTAGGACGTCAGGTTGGTGTATGAATCTGTAACACCTGGCTTTAAGAACCCGCGCATATTCCCTTCTTATTCATGGCTACTCTGACCGTCTCTTCGTTTCCGGAGTAATGCAAAAATCCATGGGTATGTTCATCACCGTGTATTTCACGACACTTTTTATGTCACTTTTGCTTTTTAACAATATTACATATTTATACTGCCTTACGTGCTCTTTTGTAGAATGTCCGGTTCATATTGATTTCGTATTGTCGACGTGGCCTGTGATGAGGCTTCCGAAACCATTTCTCAGTGTTCACCCTTG
>OX104069.1:82887974-82933311 GCA_944474145.2 Dicrocoelium dendriticum | reverse complement strand
GGTCGTGATTATGTGACCGCACAAGCACGGAAACGCGGTTTAGGTTGGTGCGTACATGTTATAGTCTGAGTCTTAGACGCACCAGCAAACACACCAATTAGCACGGTTACCAACAGCATTTGGATCACGTTCATCGTAAGCATTTCAATGAGATATTTAACAGGTGGTATGCAGCACCTGAAGAATAACTTGGCGAACACGGAAGGTAATTTTTGTATTTACTCAAACAGTCTACATATGAAGTTAGATTGCAGAAATGTACGGAGGTGTAAGGGGTTATGAAGGGCCTCCTTGAGGTTCTTCGCGCGGCCCTGCTATACAACCCTACCCTCCTAACCAACCAGGTTCCGAAACAACAACCAGCCATCTATGCTTGACCTTATCCTCAGCAATAAAGTACTGATGGTTGAGCACCTCAAATAGGATGCCCCACCGGTACGTGTTTGTTTGCTTCTTTGGGAAACCTAACGGCAAGCTGATTTATCCGAAACGCTGAACTGCTTGTTAAAAGTTGAGCACTCAGTTACAAAAACGTTTGGGTACCAAAACCTCAATTGAGCGTCAACAAAGCGTCGTGCAGTTCTGCGCCAAGCTAGGTGAACTGGGCTCCTTAACCACAACATTCAAACAGGTTTCTATAGGGAATCAACGTTTCACGCCCTTCCAAGTTAGGACCCGTATGTTTATGACCCACAGGGACCAAGAATGGGGAAAATATCGTTCATGTACACCGTCTAGTCACCGGGAAACCTGCCGCTTTCCCTATAAACACTGTTCCCAGCTGGTACGCGAAGGCAAAAGATAACAGCCGCGTCAGCTTCTGCGCTGAATTTCTGCTAACCTTAACCCCCTTTAGCTAGGTCGGTCGCCTTCGGCAAGCCAAACACGGTGTCACTGCGCTGACGACACCACAGGCTCACAAACTAAGCAAACGCGCGAGCAGAATTCTTGTGCCAAAATTATGCATCTGCTTTTTCCGTTCCCTCAGCCTACACAATGACGAAACATTCCCCGTTGTCAGCTTCAACGTCTCTGACAACTTTTTAACTAACTCCGGAGAGTGCCCTGAACAAGAGTTATTAGCTGCAGGCAAAATTCTGTCGATGCGCATGCCGTTTAAATCCAAGACTGACGCGAATGTGCGCTGTGGCTTAGTTTTACTCTAGCGAGGCGGTTCACTTATTCATTCTGGCATGGTGAATTCCCCAATGCTTGGCAATGCGAAACCATTACTCCAGTCTACAAAGTTGGTACGAGTGGGGAGCCCGTCAACTCCCGACCGATCCCAAGCATCTACGATTTTCAAAGTGATGGAATCGATCTCCTCTGATGCTTTAATGGACCAGTTTGAGGCGCCAGAACTCCGTTCCGTCTGCTAGCATAGATTCTGACGACAACGAGCACTCCTGAATAACATGCTTCCTAAACGGAACAGCTGGGCGACTGAGACTGACGCCGGCCTGGAAACGTAAGTCATCTCAGTTTTCCCTAAGGCTATCGACGACGTCGACCATGCTATGCTGATACATCCGCTATTTTCTACGGAATACCTACGGCCTTGATAGATTGCCTCGGGAACTGCCTCCACCAGCGTACCGTCCAAGTACGCGTCGAGGGCGTACTGACCTCCCTATCCAGGTGACAGACAGCGGTAAACAGGGGGTCGTTTCTTGGACCAGTATTCTTCTTATCCTCCGTCGCTGACATCCCAACACAAGTCAAAACCTTGATGCTGCTCAACGCCGACGACGCAAACTTATGGCGCGCGCTCAATGTTCCAGACGATATCCGCGCACTTCAGTGCTACATCTACTGCCTACGCCAGTGATCCCTTGAAAACAACCGCCCGGTTGATTAGTCAAACATCGCTTCCTCTCCACCCGCCCTTCTGAATCGCTTATATATTTCCTTAGCGAGTCTGCTCTCCAGGTATCGTCAGCTGAAAGTTAACGGGATATCATGACCCAAACCCAACTAGCAGTATCTGCTTCCTGCCGGAAAGCAGCATTTGCTGCTAACCGCGTGTTTGGCCTGTTAAAACGTACCTACGGCCAAATCAAACCGCGGAATTCCTGTCTCCTCTTAAACGTTTTGCAAATTCTTAACCTGGGGTTTGCTCTCCAGGTTTGGAGCCGCTGGTTGCTCAAAGGCCAGTGTATCCTTGAAGCCCCAAAACGTTTGGCGGCAAAATTAATTTGCGCTCTCAGACAACTAAGTTATCCACAGCGGCTCCATCAGCTTGGTCTCCTTTCCTTGAAATACCGACTGCATCGAGGCGACTGCATTCCTGTAGCTGTAAATCCATCCAACCCTGGACACTCCCGCCGCCACTTACTGAAACTGCACCAATCATGCTCTCATCGCGGTCACTCACTCCGGCTCACACATTGGCACAGCCGGGTTTACTGCAGACGACGTTGCTTTGTCCTGCTCCTCTGCCAACTGTGGAACCCCCTAACTGTAGAAGTAACCACTGCTTTTTCTGTGTGTGCTTTCGACTCGCCTGTACCGTCAACTTGTCGAATTGCATCGTGATGTCCCCTGCGCCTACTACCTTGCCTCTTGGGAAGCCATACTCCAGTGGAGCCCCAGTCATCTCCTTGCCGCTTAGCACCAGGCGCAACAGCTAGTTCCCATACCCCCAGCGCTCTTGATTTACATGTTGTAAGGATACTCAATTACTTTTCTTAGCTTATCTGGGGGCTTTTGCGGTGTGTCTTGTTTCGAGCCGGCATACATGCTGCTCAAATGGTACGTAGGCCCAAAGAAGCTACGGCTAAAGCGTGAAGCTAACCCAATGTCATTTTGTTTGGCCTTTCCAAATAGCTCAACCCTGTTTCCTTGCACGTTAGGTAAAACTGCAGTTTTTTGTTCACGAAATACAAGGTTCCAGGTTCAATTTCTTTAGGCGTATGGTCTCTTATTTATGAAACTGAATCGGGACTAAATCCCTTCTCTCCTTTTCGTCTCGTAAGGAGGCTTTGTGAAGCCTTTATGGCCGGTCTCATAAAGGTTGTTCGCAAAAGGAAGAGGTTGAGACAAGGATCGGAATATCAGCGCGGGAAATTACTACAAAATTATTGATTTAACGGCTTTGCCTCTGAACTTTCAAGTCGGCGCGCATGTAATGTGACTGAAGTAGAGAAAGCAAGAAAATTCTGTTAAACCTACTGTTCTTTACATTTTCTTTAGTGTTTTAGTTGTTCCACTTTATTGTGTCTACGCTTTGCGCAATGCATATTTTACTCCGCACTTGGACTTCGTACTTCGAGGTATGCCACAAAGTGGGGACCTGCTAGGAGCAAAAAGGTTGAAAAACAAGAAAAAAGTCAACTCAAGATTTGCACGTGGTAAACAGAACAAAGGAACATTAACATTGGATTCGTATGCCACTTCCAGTGCCCTAGAAAAGTTAGAGGTCCGAGCCCCGGTATTCAAGGTGGGCTCACGGTTTCGAGGCCTAAATAATTCTCCATCAGAATGCCATAAAGTAGGTGGGAGAAGCACGCAAATTTTTCCGTACAACACTTTTTTTGTCGCAACGTTGTGGTGTCTTCTTGAGTTTACTTACGAGAGAAGCTTCCGACGTTGCTGCAGATAGCGGCGTTTTCGAGCAGGAAAGCTCGAACCTTTAGTACCTTGCGCCAATTAGTAGATCATTCGTATCCACTATCGGAACTCCGCCAGTAGTTTTGCTCTCGATACCAACATCCCGGGGGAAAAGATCAGGACCACCGTCCCTGCGTTGAGGCACCTAGTAGTCCTTCTTTATGAGGAAGAAATGGTAGACCAAATCGAACAATGCCTTTTGGAAACAAGTACCGAAAGCAATCCAAAAGCGCTCCGACAGCAAGCAGTTTGTGCTACGTTTTCCTGATCAACTGGATGCAGCGATTTAGCAAGCGAAAGAGCTGAGACGTGTTGCAGAGGCCTTTGGCAACACCAACACTATCGATGCGCAATTTGGCTGCTCTGTTCGTAACAAGCAGGCAAGTACTGTTTATGCGACCAATCTAGAACGGGTTTGCTTGGAACAACGTGATTCAAGCGACATGATGGCGCGAGCTGACCCGCACCTAACCGATGTCCGGGGATGGAAAACCAACCTTTGCCAATTTCAACCAATTTCAACCCTCCACTTCCCCATTGAAGAGAAAAGGTGATCGTCTCTGGCTGTGTGTGAAGTATAGTAATCACAACCAGGTAACGCTGTTGGACACTTTTCCTATCCTAATAATCGACCGTTTATTTGATACACTTAGTGGTTCAACCGGTGTTAGCACGATCTAGCTTGCTTCTGACTATTGTCAGGTAAAGATAGCAATGAACGACCTAGCGAAAACTGCTTTCGTCTTGCCTTCTGTTTTGTATGAATTTCTGATTAGGCCGTATGGCTTACCAAACGCTCACGCGACAATTCAGCGTCTGAGGCATATTGCATTATGTGGATTGTTCCCACGGAAGTGTCTCGCTTACTTGGATGAAAGTATGGTGAATGAAAAGTCTGGGCAGGAGCATTTGAACAACTGGGTCTAAGTACTGAATTGTCTAATCTAGGTGAGTCTCAAACTCAACTCATCGAACTGCCACTTACTACGGGAAGGATTGGTGTATTACGGACACCTCATCACGGGGTCACATACACGAAAAGACTTCCACAGGACGGAACAAGTAAAGTTCTGGCTAACCATTACGTGCGCTGTAGTTACGTAGCTTTCTTCGGTTCGCTTCTTAGTACAAGCGATAAGTCAAAGGTCGTTCCACCATTGCCACTCACTTACATGCATTACTTCAAGATGGTAGAACATCTGTGTGGTCAGCCGATTGCCAGCATATATTTGCGTGGCCCCTTGAATGTCTCTGTACCACCCCTATGCCAGTAACCCTATATTATCACCCTTGGTGGGAGCATTTATTTTGGACACCGATGCGCGTGCCTTTAAGATTGGAGCTGCCTTATTAAAGAAGGGTCCTAAGCGTATAGAAAGTGAAGTATCCTACGTTATTAGGAGCCATAGTTCGAAAGCGATAAATTGTTGTACTGTCAGAAAAGGGATGCTAAAGTTGTGCTTTTTCAAAATCCAGTATCGGCGTTATCTACTTGGAAGGAAATTTGTAAGGACAAACCATCACTCCATTTGATGGTTGCAGAACTTCGGAGAATTGAAGGACAAATCGCGTGCTGGCAACCAAAACTAAAGGAATATGATTTCGTATGCAAAAGTCAGGCGGACAGCACGCTAACGCGGACGCTCTTTCTCGAATTCCGCACCTGGACTACGGAGATTGTCCTTCGTGCAACTCACAACACGTGGCTATGGTTAACCGCCAGAGCAGGAAGTGTAGACACTGGCAACCAGCGCCGGCGGACCATTTAGATATTGGGTTGATTTACGAAAGGGTCCTGATAGCCCTAACAGACCAACGCGTAAGGAGCTGGAAGGAAGAAGCTTTGAGGCGAGGTGCCTGCTGTCCAAGTGGGACAAATTGACTACCTAGCAAGGAGCGCTGATGTTTGATGTTGGTCCGACCTGCACTTGAATAATCCTAGTCCCTCAGCCCATGATCAAAACTGTGTTAAGTAACCTTCATAAAGAGTTGGTACATGCTGATTTAGAAAATGGATAAAGTAGCACAACGGCACTTCTAATGGTCGCACTAACGAAGAGACGTAATCAACTTTTTCAACCTTTCCAAGGGTTATGGTTTTTTAAGTACCCACCTTTCCCTAACGGGGCTGCGATGTAACGCATAAAGGCCGGAGATCCTAACGAGATGGTAGGTGTAGACATTATTGGACGGTTGGCCAAAACACCGCGTAGACATTGCTTTATTTTGGTCATGGTGGCAGGCTAGTCAGGTGCCAGCTTGGTGGTTCGGGGAATCGCGTTCCAGCAAATGGTTCGGCGGCCGTATTCCAGGTTGTGGTGAGGTTTCGCCTGGCAAGCGTTCTACCTATAAAAATCACAGATCCGTTTAACAACACTGTGAAGTAGCGAATGTGACCCGCCACTAAATACCGTTACTGTTTCTTCCCTTTTCTGGCGAATCATTCACACATCACGAACGTTCTCCGATTCGAAGCTTTCCTTTGATTTCTCCTTTGATGGCCAACCCAACGAACAAAACACACAGCGTCACCTTTACCTAATCACAGAACATGGCTAATTTCAAATAGACATAAACATACTTTTACATGTCAACAGACACATTTACTCCTATGTTATTTGCCAGCATATACTACTTAGTGCAATTGCCGAGCATACATGTCTGTATTACCATGATCACGCCCTTGATGATGTGTCTCGCAATGACGAAAATAGACTTTTTATTTATTTAGTTACCAAGTGGTACGAGGCTGTACAGATCGTACAAGCCGCTATGTTTACTGTGGCGACAGCAATTGCAAAGCACTGTGTTCGTCGTCGGGGAGCGTCAAGACAATTTCACGCCGACAGTGTTCCTGTCTTGAGGGTGCATTATTACAAGGCGTTTGTCGGGTTCTTGGGTTGGACAAGACGAGGACGACTGCATATCACCACCAATGGCAGGGGAAAGCTGGACGAATTAGTCGTTCTCTCAAAGCGTTATGGAAAGCCCATATAGTCCGCAATATTACTGAGTGAGACGCTGTGTTGCCGAAGTGTTTGTTGACCTACTAAAGACGTTCACTCCTCGACTAGAAAAAGCCTTACTTTATGTGAGCCGGACTGAAGTCGTTGTGGCCTTCTGCTTTACCCCTCCCCATGACTCGGCAAGCACATCCACCAGTAATAGAATACTCCGACAAGCGCATCAGACTGCACGGATGCCTCTAGAAACTGGCCAACGGCACCACAAGGAGTATTATGACATGGAGATCTTCGGCGTCCACCTAAGGTTTGGTAAATTTGCTTATCTGCGTCAGACGCAAACACAAGGCGTGCCTTCAAAGTTCCACCGTGATTGGGTAGGCCCCTATGTAGTGGAGCGAGTAGTGTCCGATACTAGGTGTATAGTAAATCATCGTGATTATCAAAACCTTCTTTTCAGGACGGTACCCTTTAACTGTCCTGAGCCAATCCGACAGGTGGCCAGCCGTCGATAACAAAGCGGCAGAACAGCACCGGATGTAGACGCTGAGGTAGTAGTGTCCGCAGCAGGTGAATGCCGTCAGTTACCGTGGACGTTGCTTGATAAGAGGGTACGTAGTGTAGACAACAATCGAAACAGCCCACCATTTCACACTGGCAGCTGCCTTTTAACTGCAGCCTGTGCAACCGATTTTGATATGGAGGATGTTTCACTGGCGCATCGGAGGTTCCTATCTTTTAATGGGCAACGACTGTAGCGAACTCTGACTTCGGATCCCACGCTCACGGATTACCACTTGGCAAAAACACACCAAACTGGGATATGGAAACAACAGATGTGCTTTTTTAATTACTGGCCCAACCCCATCATATACCTGGTCCCCCTATTCCCTGACAAAATTCTCACTCATATGAACTACAAAAATGTTGGTTATACTGTTCCTTTAAACGAGATGTTTTACTAGTCCAAAGCAGCGATGTTTGTATGCATATTTCATCGCGCTCGCACCCGTTTGCCTAGTTTTGTCGAGATGGTACCATTTATTTATTTATATATAAATGTCAGCGAAAGAACAACATTTAAACCGTTATTATAACGGCGTTTACCGCTTGCTTTTCATAGCCGCGCGCGTGTAGTGACTAAAGCGAAGAACGAAGGAGAAGAATGTTAATCGTGACGCCTTTTACATTTCCTTTGTACTTATACTTGTTCCCTTTATGCGTTGCGTACCTGGTGCGTAATAATTACCAGATCCGCCCTTGGACTTTTCTATGTGTTGTATGCCACAAAGGTATGTCGTTGTGTTCGGTCACCATTGACTAATGGAGTGACAGGAAACATTTTGTGGTAAGCGTCCTCAGCATCGGCTGAACGTTCAATGCTGGATATATATTATGAATGGAAATAGTGAGAAACTGAAGAAAAATATTAAAATTAAACTAAAGGAAACGCATCGTTGAGAAGCTAAGAGCTGAAATAAAGCTATACCCCAATTGAATTTAACATTGATGGGCCATTGTAGTGAAAAGCTATGACCAAACACACACTCACGTTTAACTGCAAACATACATAAATAAACAAACAAATATCTAAAGATTAATGGTGGATGTTTGTGAGTAGTGTAAAGTTCGAAAAAAGTAGAAGCCATGATTAAACTTCACGCACAATAATATGCCTCGACGGAGAGTCGAACCCCGGTCCACGAATTTCCGGTCCGCTGCTCTACCACCTGAGCTACCGAGGGCTGAAGATTAGGTGCGCAAATTTTAACACATGTCTTCTGCTTGGTGCGCGACGTGTTGCCAATAAGCTCACAGTACCTGTCCCGATGTTGCAGATTGGCTCACTCACCCGTCACTTCCCAATGGACCGAAGTTCCTGTCCTTCAGACGTCCAATGGGCGATGGTAGATTAATCTACGGGTGAGTTAGCCAATCTGCAACATCAGGACAGGAACTGTGAGCTTATTGGCAACACGTCGCGCACCAAGCAGAAGACATGTGTTAAAATTTGCGCACCTAATCTTCAGCCCTCGGTAGCTCAGGTGGTAGAGCAGCGGACCGGAAATTCGCGGACCGTGGTTCGACTCCCCGTCGAGGCATATTATTGTGCGTGAAGTTTAATCGTGGCTTCTACTTTCTTTGAAAATACCTAAAGATTTTATTCGCGAGAAAGCGAGGCACCCCTTTTGGGCATGCTTAGCATATCACAATATTGTACAGGATAGCACGCTTGACAGCACCAAGAGCGGAAGTAAGACAGATGTAGTCAGTTGTGTGGTCCCATCTGGCCCAAAGATTGTGTGCGTCTATCTTCGGAGTATGCGAGATGTAGAGATAAGCATTAAATTATTAATGTTGTGTATGTAGCTAAAGAATTAGACCAATGAGGTTGTGCACACCTTGCGGGTCAGGTAAGTGAAGCTTGAGTAAAAAGCTGCAAAAATAATTTCAGTATAGTGGCATATCACTTATCAAATATGTAGGCGAGTCGTACGAGAACAGATATACACACAGAATTAGTGAGAGGTGGTATCAGTCGACTTGCCAATGTGTGGTTAGGGCAATGACTTTATTGAGTGGCGAATCACAGCTGCCACGTCGCAGTGTTGTTAAAGAGATAATTGTGGCTATTTAGAGGGACAGCGCTTGCTAGGCAGAATCCCACCCAGTTCTGGAACACTGCCGACGGGTGATATGACATTGATATGATTGCATTTGACCGATTATCCTCGCGAAAATTCGCAGTCATTATTCGCAAAACTGTTTTCTATGGTTTTTTGCCTTCTTCAGAGCCGACATCATGTGGTTGGAGCTGTTGAAGTCGGACAACCCCCTGAATTTTATTGATTTGAAGAGCTTTACAGGTTCTTTTCGTGTGTTTGTCTTGCGAACTGCGGAAGAGTTCATTGGTCTTTGCTAGTTTCGTTGCCAGGTGAGGGTCGCAAGTATGTCCTCAAAGGTGTTCCGTGCAGCTAAGGTTATCCTTTAGAACAAGGGAGAAAAGAAAACGGACCGAGCACACTGCAAAGGAAATTGAACAGGACAATGTTAATGTATAAATACAATGCTTTGGCTACGTTGTGCTGGCTAAAGGCAGTGTAATGGCCATATACATTATACCTCAGGTCTGTAGCTGTGAATGCAGGTACGAGACCCGATGTGTGTCGAATTTGAGAGTAAAATGCTTTCCAAATTGGCCCAGCATGCGTAACGGTTGTCCAGTGCGGAAACCGGAAGTAGCAGGTATTGTCGACCGCTGAATGAGTTGAGGAAATCAAAAAATCTAGTAATTAGTGAAATATGCGACTATGATGTAGATTGGGCGCTCGGTTGACAGCAGTTGAGCTTATTCTTCGAACACGTATGCCAGCCAGTGGAGTTGTTACGCCGGGATAGAGACCCATGAAAATCATAACGTTGCATGTTCAGTAATCGGATGCTAGAGAAACAGCTGGGTACTGGTGTGAGGCGGAGTGTCAGAGAAGTTGCGACAAGATAGGAGAGACTAGATACTACAGCTTCAGCAAAATTACCGTTGCAGATCCAGCTCTGAAGAGGACCTGGTATTGAGGAAAAAGATGACAACTTCTACAGTACAGCATACAAGTCAAATGGACGACGGGAAAGAGCGCTACTGGACGTCGGATTAATTGTGAAGAAAAGCTGCCCGCTGTCTTATGACGCGTCAGGGACTTATAGGCGTTAAACGTCAAAAACGAGCCAGAGGATAAGGGTATGAATGCTACGGCTGTAGCAAGAAAACGATTGCCAACGACAGTTGTGAAATGGACTAGTAACATCAGCACAGTGTGTGCAGCGGCACTAGAAGACACTAGGTGTTCCACTCTACGTTGGACATCCAAGGTAGAACATAAAATTCAAATAGACGACTACGGAATGTGTAGCTGGCAGCGTGATAAATAACCAAGTAGGAGTGGCACGCTATTTAAGGCGCATGCCTGGACTAATAGGTATACAGTTTTGAAAACAAATAGGGAACAGACAGCAATACTTGCAACGACTTTAGTGAGAACACGGTTGTAGAGTCATGGTTCTGGCAGACCGTTAGGTCCAGGATGCACGAAAATAAAAGGTTGCTCTTCTCTTGCTTCATTTCTTTTGCAGAGGCAAGAAAGACAACTCCGAAGTCAAAGTACTAGGCGAAAGCCTGTTTTGTCCCTGGAAACTAACCTGACCTGAACAGACCTGACCATAATTGCTGTACAAAACCAAGGAGCTTATTCTTGACAGAGGCCATAGCATTCCGAAAATAAGTTGAGGTAATCTTCATTAACTACTACAAAGCCTTTGATACAGTTCTACACTTGCAACTGCTACAAGAACTCCAGGATATTTCCATTGCGGCAATTTTCTCTCCAGGATTGCCGATTGCTAAAAAGGTAGGACAACCTGTGTACAAGTTAACCAAACCCTCTCTGCTTCTGTGCCTATATTAGTGGCGTTCCCCAAAGATAAGTGCTTGGACCAGAGCTCTTCAATAGGTACATTAACGATCTCCAGACATATAGCGGAGTCGTACGGTCGCTATATATCAGGTTCGTCGCGCCTCAAGGAAAAGTCTGAAAAAGGCGGACATAGGGGCAATACAGACGCTTATTGTCTCAACTCGCAATCCTGCAGGCTGAAGGCACCATAAAATAGTTTTAGCTAGAGGAAAGATATAGCCGACAGCCTAGGCACAGCAAACGCACTTCGGGGGGAAAAGCAAAAGCTCGCGAATGCGCTTCGTCTGGCTGAGTCAACCACACGTAGTCATCGTGCGGACAGGCAAGCTTCCTAAGTTAGCTACGTACCGAATGATTTTACACTTTGATAATATCTTACACAGACAAACAGGACAATCTCCAGGACGTTACATAGCCCGCTCCTAGAAGGGAACGGTTAGTGGCCTTTCGAAGAACATGGGGACTGTCCGTAGCCGTTCAGCCGTCTGCGAGACAAGGCGGAGAAAGTTGATGCAGTTGCTGGGGTGGACCAGGCGAACGGAAACTAGCGGGCTCCTACCCTAGTCCTCCCTTAAGGTAAAGATAAAAGAAAAGGGAAGAAGGTTTGTTGCCGAAGCTCACTTGTTTTGACCACGAGTGAATGCTCTCAATCCGTAACATGAAAAGGAAGAAAGAAACGGGAGGTCCGGCATGCAGAAGAAGCGACAACAACGCACGGAAAAAGCAATTATTGAATAGGCAGCGAAATGGCAAGGAAACAACACCTTTTATCAGTTTTCAAATTGTTTTCTCCATTTCTTTTTTGGTTTTCAAAATATTTTGCGATGAGTTTGTGTATTCAAACCCTTTCGAATTTTGCGCTTTTCACAGGGTGTTGATGAGAATAAAAACCTAAAAACGCTGGTAGAATCAAACTGTTAAGCTAACGTCCTATGGAAAGTGTCGGGCAGTGAACATGACGACCAGGCCTAGTAACCTTTTTAGACGCGGCTTGGTCGGAGGGCTTAGGAGGAGGGTTTCTGGTCGTGGTATTTTTGTCTGCACATGTTTTCTCCACTCTTGGTTTGGTCGAGTAATCGTAGGACGAAGGACCGGAGTACTCTTTCGACTCTAATGCGACGCAAGCAAATTTGGGGCAGTCGATTGAAACCGTCTCACGCTTGCCGTAGTGCTTGATGGTGAAGTAAGGATCCTTGTGTCGTAGGACCATTAATTAGACCTCATAAGGTTGTTCGAATGCTTTGCGTAGACCATACATGCGAATGATAACAAGAGGCAGTGGTCAGAAATAATGGAAACGAAAGACTTGCGGTGCTGTTTCTGTACTGCGGTTGGTTTATTGCAGCTCATGCTCGCCGCCAGCCGCTGAGCGTAGTGCGCGTCGTAGTGCGGTGTTCGGGTTTTCAGAAAAGAAGTCGCCCGGTAATCGGAGGGCTTGTCCATAAACCAGTTCGGCGATAGACGTTTCGAGCTCGGCTTTCAGTGCTGATCGAATTTTGAATAGTACCAGTAGCAGAACTTCTGTCCAACCAAATGCACTGGCTGCAGTTAACAAGGCTTTAAGCTGTCGGTGGAAGCGCTCCACCATTCCGTTCGATTGAGGATGGTAGGCGGTTGTCCGAATGAGTTTACATCCGAGGACTGAGTAGGTCGTTGAAAGTCGACGATTTGAATTGGGAACCACTGTCGGTAGTCACAGTGACTGGACAGCCATGTGAAGCGACCCAGGGCTCGATGCGCGCTTCATGGTCTCAGCGGATACATCGGGAATTGGAACAGCTTCAGATCAATGGGTGGGGCGATCCACCATGGTCAGAATGTAGACCATGACTTTAGACGGCAGAAGTGGTCCAACGATGTCCAGGTGGACGTAAGCGAATCGAGTTGATAGCGATGGGAAGCGTCCTACCGGAGCGGCAACATGTCGATGAACTTTTGCTCGCTGGAAAGTCAGACAGTTGCGTGCCAAAAGTCCGACGTCGCGCTGCATGTTGGGCCAGAAGTATCTGTCTGTAATCATCTTGACTGAAGCGATGGATGCAGCAGCGAGGGATGTACAGCTTATCGAAGACTTTTCGGTGAAAGGTAGTTGTTACCAGTGGACGTTGATGTCCGTTAGAGACGTCGCAGATTATTGTGTCGGCCGGTGGCCGAGTGGTCCGCACGTTTGCTTTGCAACCATAATGTCACTGGTTCGAATCCGCGTAGGGGTGGGCATCCTCGCAGTATACTCAGCCCGCGCGCAACTGGTGGTGGTTGCGTGGCAGCGAAGCGCCGTTACGGCGTACAGCTGACACATTATTATTAGTATTGTCATTATTATTATTAGTAGTAGTAGTAGGCATAGGAAGTGGTCTAGGTACCAACTTTAACGTGGACTCTCCGCAAGATGACATTGTTTTTCGGCTTGCGGAGTAGCAGTCGTAGCTGACAGATCGAGCGACTGATCGGTCGGAGCCAGAGAGTTTACTTTTTGAAAGCGTGTCCGCCACGGCGTCATCCTTGCCAGACACGTGTTGGACGTTCGTCGAAAACTGAGACACGAAATCTAGATGACGAACTTCACGTGAAAGTTTCCGGATGGTTTAGATAATTAGTTGGTGCCCTGCAAAGATCGTAAAATGATTACTTTCGAGAACGTGACGAACATGGCGAACGGCGGAGTATGCGGCGAGTAACTTGCGGCCAAATGTGCTTTCGACTCAGCTATCTGAAGACGTCGGGAGAACGCTAGTGGTTTCTAATTACCTTGGGAAAACTGCTGTAGAACAGCGCCGACTGCGTTTTCCAAGGCGTCGACGGCTACACTGATTGGAGCGTTCGAGTCAAAATGATGAAGCATGACGGTGGAAGCGAGTGCTTCTTTGCTAGCTTCGAATGCCTTCCGTGCTAAAGGCGTAAGTTCAACTTTACCTTTGTTACGGCCATGTGGAACATAGGTGAGCAGTTCCATATGCTCGGCGCAGTGTGGCAGGAATCGGCGATACTAGTTAAAGCGTCTAATGGCAGCTAGACGTTGGATGAGGAAAGTCGCGAATTGCCTTGACTCTGTCTTGCAAAGGGTGGATACCCTCGGAACCAAGTTAGTGTCCGAGGAAGTTAATACGCAGCTGCACGAAACTGCACTTGGCGGGCTTGACGGCGACGTCGTGCGCTTTCAGCCGTTCGAACAAGGATCAAAGATGTGATCGGTGTTCCTCTTCTGAAGAACTGGCCACCAAGATGTCGTCGATGTACGGGTGGACGAAGTCGAGTCCACGTATGACGGAGTCTATGAAGCATTGAAAGGTCTGCGCGGCATTGCGCAGACCGAATGGCATTCGTAGAAACACGAATAGTCTAAATGGTATAATAACGGCGGTTTTCGGTATGTCCTCGTTGACGACCGGAATCTTATAATAAGCTCGTACCACATCTATCGTTGAGAACACGCGAGCGTCATGAAAACCGGCTGTAATACCCTGTATGTGAGGGATAGGATAACGATCCAGAATTGTCACGTTGTTAAGGGGCGCGGTAATCGCTACATGGTCGCCAGTCTCCTGACCTTTTCGGGACGATGTGAAGAGGCGAAGACCAAGGGCTGCTGGGTGGTCGGACGATCGCAAGTTCGAGCATGTGATCGAATTCCGCGCGGGCGGTTTTGAACTTGTCCGGAATCAGTCTTCGGGCTTTGGCGGAGACGGGCGGAGCCTTGGCAACTATGTGATGCGGCTGCAATTGACAGAGATGATGGTCGGAAGACTTCAGGGAAACTCTCAAGTAGCACTTTGATGGTCGGCGAGTGGGCCGCGGCGTACACCGGATTGGGCGATGCTACATCGGTGGATATTCCAGCGACGGAAAGTTTCGTTGTCTGATCGATAAGACGACGTCGTTTAGTATCGACAAGCAAGTAGAACTGCTGAAGAAAATCCATCCCGATAATGGGGTTTTGTACGTCAGCGACAAGGAACACCCATCTAAAAGAGCGTAGCAGGTCGAGCTTAAGCGTACGCGAGCGCCGACCGTAGACGCGTATGCTGGTGCCGTTGACTGCACGTAGAGAACCAGTCACCTTTACGGTTGCGTCGTTGGGATCACATGAAGGACGCTGAATTCTGCACCATCGTCAACGAGATAGCAAACGCCCGTTTGTCGATCGGTGACAAAAAAAGGCGACTGTGTTGACCAGCTACGTCCGTCGCCCCTACATGCTGGTCGGCCCGTTCCCTGCGCGTTGGGTTGGAAGCAACACGGTGGGTGGCACGACTTGGCCTGCGGGCCAAATCGCTGATGGTACCAGCAGTAGGAAGACGTTCGGCGCGGTGATCTCAACGGTGATTTTGATCGAGATGGACGTTGACGATTTAAAGATTGACATCGGCAGCTACTCCCAAAAGTTGTGAAATCGATAAACTTCTTGGTGATGGCGGCAACCTTCGCTTTCATTTCGGCAATATCGTCGTTCGGCGTAAATCGAACTTGCGAAATCTGGCCGTGGGATTCCCAAATTTGGTCTGCGACATCGGCCATCAGCTTCAGGGATGCTCCAGCGTTTGAGTAGAAGATATTGCACATTTCACGACGCAATATACGCAGCCGCATTGCGATCAGAAAGGTGTCGTCCACCATGTCGGGTTTGACTATACTTTGCATCTTTCGCAATAACTGCGATAGCTTGAGGTCACTTAACGTTTCGCTTCATGATACGTTGACGATCTGAAAGGCCTGTCCTGTTGAGAACCACTGCTTTAATTTCCTCGTAAGTTTTCCTCTCTGCTGGCAACTTAAGGATACCTTCGATATCATCGGCGACGTGCGTGGGAAGTGTGGAGATGACGTGGAGAAATTTGATCCCTTCAGATCTAAGGTCACGAAGTAAGAAAAGTGACTCTAACTGAGATACCCAATGTTTTGGATTTTTTTCGCGGAAGGGCGGAGTGACGATGGCTACATGTCCAACCTGGCCGTCGAGGACTGGGTATCACGTATTCCTAGCAGAAAAATGATACAACTTAGCTATATGAAATTCGAAATATGCGCACAAAAATATGAAAATGGATGAACGTACCACAGAACTGAGCGAACCTGGAAAGAAAAATTAGTAGGTGGCTTATCAACTTTTTGGTCGGGGGCAACAGTTATTGCGAAAGTGTTCGTCGGCTATATGTCAGGTTCTTGTTGTCTCAAGGCAATACCGGAAAAAGACTGATATGTGAGCGAGCTAGACGTTCATTGTCGAAACGTACAATCATGCTAATTAATGGCGCCGTAAAATGGTTCTAGCTAGGAAAAAGCTATACTCGCCAGCCTTGACGCAGCAAATGCTCTTCAGGATCATGTTGGTTCAGCTACGGGTGCGTTGGCCTCTCCGGAGTTTCCTTTGCGCAATGACCAGCAGACCAGCAATGATCTGGAAGCGATAAAACTGACAAGGGATCTCGCCCCTTCTCTCTCCTATCCAATCTACCCAAAGAGGCTGAAATGCCAAAAGCGCTCGAATGCGATTCGTGTGGATGTCTCAAACACACGTATTCATCGTGCGGACAGGCAAGCTTCCTAAGTGATCTGTGTACAGAATAGCAATATATTTTAATAATATTTTACACAGGAAAACAGGACAACCTCCAGGTCACAACTAACCGATGCTTGGTTTACACTGATGACCTCGAGCTATGGTCAGCAGTTGGATGGGCCGCTTGACGATACGCACAATTCCAATATAGTGGTTATGCTTTGAGGTACAAGTGATCTAGAGGTCTAGGCAAATATGGCGAATCAGTGCAGCATAAAGGTGGAATGTTAGCTTACAGCAGGCCTGTAACAGTCTGGAGATCCCCCGGTTTGCTTGTGTAAAATTCTAACCAAAATTCTATAATTGTACAATTAGGCAACCGGTGTGGTTTGTTGAATTGCTTGCTGAGTTCGAATGCTTTACTTGCTCATCGCTATTTTTGCTTGGCGCTCGTTTCGGTTGCAACGCGCAACTGCTCTGTTTGCTGTGTCTGCTCCGTTTCCCTAGCTAGAGCGTCCACGGTGTCGTTCGTTTATAGTTAGCTAACAGGGAATCTTTTGCTGAACCAATAAAAGTTTCCCTGCAACTCGATCCGTCTTCTGGAATCGCTCTCTGGGCTCCCGGAATAGGCAACCCTCTAAAGGCCTACATACCCTAAAAGCATTTATTTGACGTATATTTGATGAAAGGTAAAAGCTCATACTTCTCTTAAAGCTGCGAATGGAATACAAAGGAGGTGCTTCAATTTCAGTTCGAAAATGAAAAAGTAATTGTTGCGATGGGAGGAAAGCTCACGTCGGTTTATTGGTGCACATTAACATTACATTATTGGTGGCAATTGCATGTGTGATTGTGTGCGTGTGCGCGTGTCCTTACGTGTATGTGCCATTAACCGTGTACTTAAAATTGGAATGGAAATAGCTTTCAATATATTGCGTAGAAGACTTGATTGAATTACGGATGCATAAATCGATCTATGAGCGTACATGTGCGTAATGAAAGCCTGCAAGCACAAATATAAAAATATAAAAATAATATTAATTACATATATATATATAATCATTGCAAATGTAACATATGTTTTACTGTATTGGCAAATGTGTTAAACGTACGTCCACTTAAGTATAGTTAAGTAGTATTATAGTTAAGTGGATCTAAATATATCTATCTCTTGCAATATGATTTTGAAAATGAATTGTAAAATACTCAAAAATTACTTGCCACCAAATATGCAACGTAATAGGTACAGGTGAGTGTACACCTTGAAATATAGTGAATAGTGTAGTTGGCTTGCTCGTTTTATTAATAACATTATACAATTAATGTCACGAAACGCCAAAGAAATTTTTAGGTGGCGTAAATGAATGACTTGCATGAGGCATATGCAATGACCTAGTGCTCAGTGAGCAGTTGAGAAAAGTTATGAGCGCGGAGCAAAATAATTTCGTAAATGTATAGCACATACATACGTACGATTACATATTACTGGGTATTCCTGCGGACGTGATGGGTGCATATTAAGGTTATGTTAATGCGTCATTATGTCGCATAACAGTAGATAATTTACCGGACTCATGGTTGGCGTTAATTACCTGCATGAGCAATGCGTGGTAAGATAAAATAATTACTATAACGATAGTGTCATCAGCCCTTATGAAACTGTGATACTTTTGATGTTTTAACCAGCGCAAATTCCAGCGGCGTAATAAGGCTGTCCATGTCTCATATGGAGAAGTAGTTATTACCGGAATTGAAGCGTATGTCCTCGGCTGCACGAGCTTCCAAGCGTAGTGGTTAAGTACCACGATTATGTCCCATGAAATATGCGATAATATTACCAATAGGGGAACAATATGCATACATGAAACACGGTAACTTCTACAAATCAAGTCAACAGAAGTCGAAGTGGTGCATATGAGGTTAGTAAAGGTAGAGATTTCGGGACATAAACGGTTACGGGGGATTTGTACGGAAAATATTGCCAGAAATTCTGTTAGCCGTTAGACAGGACAACTGGTGGAATATGCCCGGGTGCCCGCCCTTAGAGCAAGAGACCGCATGCGGCGGTACTGTGCTGATAGGAACTTAGCCGTGCTGCACGATGTTTTTGAAAATGCAGTGGTATCAGTTTGTCTCTAAGGGAAATAGTGCTGCGCACTGTTTTGCGGACAAGCGGTAGATGCAATGCAAATAAATATCCGGTTACTGCGTTGGTAGTCATGAGTTTGCTCAGCTGCAATGGGTTACGCGGCGCGGTAGCTGTCATAGTTAGCCAAAAAACTCCTCCTGGTGCCAGCTGGGCGTTTCGATATCACCTACTTCCAGCAAATAGTTCGGCGGCAGTGTTCCAACGCGTGGTGGGTTTTCGCCTGACAAGCGTTCTCTCTATAAACTGCCACAAGAATCTGTTTAATAACACTGTGACATTGTGGTTGTTACTCGCCACCAACTAACGCCACTCACTGTTTATTCGGACAACCGCTTTAAGCCCACAGCCGTTAAGCATACAGTTCAAGGACGGTCCTACGGGCAGAAAAACGTTTACAATGTCCATAAATACAGCTAAACACGCCCTGCTGCACACTAATATACACTTTTATACCAACAGCTGCGGCAATGCTATTGTTCCATTGTATATTAACTGAGCACGTATTGTCCTCTTAACCTGATCACGCGTGCGCAAGCGTGTCGCTCGTAGTCGAGTATAAACATTTCATTCGATTATTTATTTATAATTGCAAAGGCAACAACTATTTATGGTAACGTGCTAGCCGATAAGTAGCTGTGAATTTAAATGGTTCTGGACCTTGGGAAAACGTATGCAATAAATGTGACCGACCTTTAACCCATTCAGAAATATTCACCACTAAGTAAGTGAGTCTGTATATAGCTCGGAACCCACCAAGGGTGAACCCTGCGAAATGGTTTTGCCTGCCTCATACGAAGCCACCATGACAGCCCAATATCAATGTAATAAAAAACGTGTTAGGCAGTATAAACATGTAAGTTTGTTGAAAATAAGTGGCACATGCAAACATCTGGCATGTAAGGTACGCGGTGTTGAATAGAGGCATGGCATTATGCGTTAGGCTTCAAGCGACGGCACAAGCAGATCATGCATACATGCGAAGGAAATATGCGCGCGTTCTTAAAGCCACTTGTGAAAGAATAATACACTGACCGGAGTTGAGAATTATTTTTGCTGTGACACACGTTACGTGGAAGCAGACAAGCAGTGGCGGATAAGTTAAATATGCACCACGGATAGACCTTGGTTCTGAAAGCAAAACACTTACAAGCAACAAACGTACCGAATGTGCAACGGAGTATATAGGCGGCAGCACACGTTACGTATAGGAAAACCAGTAGTGGCGGATCACCAATATGCATCACGGATGACAAAGCGTTCCGAAAGCCACCTAATATAAGCCGCTATAGCTACGGAGGTACAAGGGAGTATATAGCGGGGGCAATGGTTGCGTGGAGGTAAACAACTAGTTGCGGATCAGTCATCCAGGCAGCACGGATACACATGAGTTTAAAAACCAATTGTTAACAGGCAATACACTTGCCAGGGGTGCATCGGATTGTATATGCGAGGGCAAAGGTTACCTGGAGGATTACCGTTAATGGCGGACATATCATTTATGTTTCACGGCTACACCGGAGACTTAAAAGTTACTTGTTACGAGTCACTACACTTACCGGATGTGCAACGGAGTAGACGGCGGCGGCCAAGGTTACGTGCAGGCAAAGCAGTGGTTGCGGATCAACCATATTGGCTACACGGATACACAGCAGTTCTAAAAGTCACACGTAAACAGATAATACACATACCGCAGGTGCAACGGAGTATTCAGCGGCGGAAAAGGTTACTTGGAGGCTGACAAGTACTGGCGGATAAGTCACATAAGCAGCACGGATGGGCGGGTGTGCTGAAACCCACTTGTTAAGAACCGATAGACGTACCGGGGTGTAACGGAGTAGCTAGAGGCTGCAAAGTTTACCTGCAGGCAGACAAGCAGTAGCGGAGCATGTATATAGGCATCACGTTATGAGCCCGGGACCTTGGGGTATGCTGTGGAAGTGGCCATAAAGTACGGCATATATAATACCAGTCGCGGAAGTTTCGCTTTCCTAAACGGGTATGCTTCTGATTTTAGACAATAAAATAAATAATCTAGTTAATGGCACTAACGTGCGCACTGGAGCCGGACCACAAGCATCGATTGGCATTGCGAGCTATTCTACCGAAATCCCTCAGTCTCGTATTAAGGTGCATTAAATGAAAATTTTATAGCGGGACTTGGAATGCGTAGAATCGCATCAATGCAGATCAATATTTATGCAATCAGTTCGGATTTTTAGGATGAACTTATAGGTTAGCAGGTTGGTACATGTGCTCTCCGCATGCGCATATCGGTAGGTGCAGTCTTTTACTATTCCAAATACTACCTAAAATTACTGGTCTTAAAAAGTATACCGTTCACGGGTGCAACCTGACAATGGGTTTCTTCATTACATGGAATATGGAGCACATACATGCTGCAGAAAACGCATTCACACGTATCCTCATCATGATATGACGTGCAATTTTGATGGAACCACCTTGAGTATCTGCCCCACATCACCCAGAAACATGTTACCGCGCATAGCAAGGTCTTCCTCCTGCGGACGCAATTCATAAACGGCTGTTGGAACCTAGCCAATTGAACTCCTATGTGCGCCACGTTAGCTCTGCGTTCTGCATCTCGCAATCGTAGTCGTCGGAAGCTGACGAACTTGCACATCGCACATTGCCTAGGTACCGGCAGGCGGTATTACCATACGATGGATCAAGGGTTCTTTGCGCGCCCCTTTGGGATGCCCGGGATTCGCCACGGAGATCACCGTAGCGAAAGTTGAAGGGTGCGGGATGGATTTCTGACTGCCATCCATCATAAAGTGCATCTCAACATTTGCCGATATTTCAACTAAGCCCGCCGCAATGATTTGTACCTTGGTCCCACATGGAATTCCCAGTAAACGTGGTAAGTTACCGGTGCACAATGGTATATTCGCTGAATATTTCGATTTGTCGCAGCGAAGGTAGCAATCCAAGTTAGCGGAGATCCCATTCCTGGAATCACGCAAAATATCCAGCGCTTTTAGATTTCACTGAGCCGAGACTTTGGACATTCACACCGATTTCCGCCAGCACCTCTTGCAACCCTTTAATGTTTATGTGTATGTCTATAACACTGTGTGCACGCTCAACTGCGGAGACTATTTCAGCTTTGTTACTTTCCAAGTGCTCGGCCCCTTCATACTGTACCGCTGGATCAATCAACCATCGACATCCCTGCAGGATGTTATAGGCTTTCCGATTCTCCTCCGTCGCCACGTGTAACATGTGACGGTAAGGCATACGCTAATGACGATTAAAAGCACAGTCACAGTTACTGCCACGGTATATGCAAACGCGGTACAGAGCGGACCCGGATTCCAGCACCATCCGTTACTGTCCAACCGTCAGGACACCGACCATCGTCGTGCGCTGAAAATGCTCCATCAACAATAGCGTGCACATACAGTCAATCTACTTAAAAGTCCAGACACCATCAATATACCACCGCGTGCTGCATCATTTCGTATACATTCCGTGGCTACCTGCGTGCTATGCCGATCATCCATGCCTTCCGCACGATTAATTATCACCACGAAACGTGTCCATAAGGAGGAACGCTCGCTCAAAGTGCGTTTTACTTGCCTATTTTCATTTTCTACTTGATTAGTGGAATTGCAGTCGAACAGCTTGAGACGCTGTAATGATGCGCCGCTCAACTTCGCAACTAAATCATCCATGTTCTACGGAAATACTGAAAGCACACTATATTTCCCTGCAGATTGGTTTTCAGTATTCCGTAAGTACGCGTCTCTTCAGGTGTGAATATCGGGTTCCTTTGCAAAAAGATCAGAAAAGCTTTTTCCGCTGTGTCCGCACTTGACAGCTAAATGCACCGCACGTTTATATCCCGTAAAATATGGACACTGCACAGCACAAGGCAGTCTCTGGATACACTCCCTGAAAGCGTTGATTTGTTTTGCGCATTTGTCTACCATAATTGTTTGTACGGATGTCGTGCTTGGAACCATTGCACACATGGCTTTTCAATGCTTCCAAATAAGTCTCCGTCGCCGCATTTGATAACAAGGCGTAGAGGAATGACATCTTCATCCCCGTGTCGTCAACCAACAGGCAATGACATAGAATGTAGCCGTCGTAATAATACTGCTGTGTAGAATCCGCCAGTATAACTTTGCCTTATCGTGCAACCAATCTCCGAATGCACGCAGGTACGAAGAACAGGATTCACACCTCCAGGTGCTGCCTTGCAACAGTACAAGCGCCTTCGTTTATCAACACTAACTTACACCGCTTGACTCCGATGCCTTAGATAATATAAATCGCGTCCGGTAATGCTGACACAGTATTCCGTTAACACGAACTTCTTGCCTTCACTTGTCCGACGAAACGACTTCATCAAGTTTAAAACTTCCGCTTCCTGTCCGCATTAAGCAAGCGATTAGCCGGATAAAGCCAAGGCTTCCCCAACTGGAACACATGCGAATGCCTCAACAGGCGCGGCCAGTTTCATACTACCTGCCTTCCAGTACCACGGAAAATCAGTCCTTGCGGCCGTAACATCTGTGCCTAAAAGAATGATCAACAGTAAACGTTATCCTGCACTGTCTCGGTTCCCTTTCAAATTCTTACGCTTGCTATGCACACATAGATATTGGAAGGGTTGACAACAAAACCGTAAGAGAGATCGTTTCCAGTCTTCTGCTTTTGACCCGCCGCAGTAATCACCGTGCAGCTATAAAACGAGCTTAAAATTTTTCTTTGGAACCACATAAAAGCGCATTGGAAATCCTCACTTGGCTCGTACCCACCATTTATCATGCAAAGAAAAGTAGCGATATCATGTTGCACGGCGGAAGACACGAAAGGCGAAAAAATATACAACCTAAATAGCGCATATAAACATACCATTTAAAGAGTGCTCATTTATTTACGGTGCCTTCGGTTGACACTGCTACTGATCCTTTTATCTTATCCCGCTTTGATTGCCGTTCCACTGCACTTTTACCCTAATGCTATTTTAATGCGATGGTATGACTGTTTGATTTGAGTCACTTGTCCCACTCTCACTTCACTTGACTTGCTGATTGTCTGCCTGATGCGCTCGTCTCGCATTGCCTCACCTGTCCTTGCTGTTTCCTTATTCGCTTAGGTCATTGGGGCTTAAAAGCCTGGTCTACAGCAGAGTTTCTCGTAGAAATATTTATCTTTCTAATCTTAGCTAGGCCTTGGTTTAACTTGGTATGACCTGCTGTTCTTAACTTGCTTTGCGCTGAAACTATTGGGCTGTATGCGCGGCTCTGTCTATTGCTACATGACACCTAGCATTTTCCTTTCTACTGTCTTGTGCTCATTTCTAGGAAGCTGCTGCTGACTTTGAGTTTCAAAGCTCTTTTTGCATCCTTTTCTCACTTTTAACTTGATGTGGTAACTTGTTGGTCATTCATATCACTTTGATATGGACACCAACCACCTAGAAACGTAATTTTAGGCCAACTATTACCCGTACCTTTATCCCATTTCCAGGCTTTCCTATTTAGTTTCCCTTTTTTCTTTCGTTTGCCACCGTCTTTGCTTTGTCCTTGTTCATCCATTCCTGCTTCTAGTTATTAAGCAACCTTCGCCCACATAGATACTTTAGATGGTCGCGGAACCCAAAATACCAAATATTTTCTTTGCTGTTCATGTATCCTTTTCACCATGTTGCATAATATATGACTTTTACGTTCACACCACTTGTTATCACAGGTTTCCTTGATAGTCTCTGATGCTCCTCTTTTCGTTATTTTTATCTCTCTTCCCCGAGGTCTGAAGATATCAAAAGAAACTTACCATGGATCCCATCTTTCCTGTTTGGCTGCAATCAAACAAACGTACAAAGACAGAAGTGAATCAAATCAGATCGCCAAAACACCCCTTCCATCCTGGTCTAGTATCACCAGACAATTTGACCTGGATGTCCTTACCAAGAGGATTAGATCAGCTAGGGTGTCTCTACAAAAAGCCTTCAAAACAAACGATTACCATAACATACCTAAATCAATCCAAAACTACGTAACGCCTAGTCCCGCCTCTCAAGCTTCCAAGCGCTCGCTTATAACTTGTATGCAATCGCAGGCTGCTCAATCGACAACGAAAACTTGACTGTTCCGTGACACTAACTGGTTGGTTCGGGTCTACCCTGTCCCAGCAAATGTTTAGCGACAGTGCTCCAGGAGGTGGCGGGTTTCCGCTTAACAAGCGTTTTCATTATAAAAACCGCTGTTGTCTGTTTAACAGCACTGCGATGAGGCTTATGTGACTAACCTCTAACTAAAATCATGGCCTCATGATTACCCAACCAACCAACTACACTCCCGGCACGGACGTCTCTCAGCCCTTCTTATATTTTGCACGCGATCAAACACGATTGCAGTGGCACATATTCAAACTGAAATAACAAATAAACACATGCACTTCCACCTACATGTCTGAACTCTCAGCTCCAATGTTCATGGTTAACTTGCACCATGTTTTGTACATTCCCCGACCTTTAGTTGTATCTTTAACCTGCATATGCCTACCTAAGCTTGCCTTGCATTGCGCGAGAATAAATAATTTTATTTCTTTTTTTCTTACTCTAACTTGCCCTTACCGTTTATATGACTATATTAACGCTAAAACTACGAGACCGTGGCGAGCGTTAATGGCGGGATTTCGAATACGGGCAGTTGCTTATTTGAAAAACTAGGTTCAGTGTTTTCTAAATTTATGGGTTTTAATAGAATTATTTATTGCGAAAGATGGGTATAATGTGGTCAGGAACCCCAAACTGTCGAAAACTTACTGTGACTTGCTTAATTGCGAAGTCGTAACAAAGGTGAAAAGGTAATATACAACTGTACGCAAGTGATTAAAAAAGAAACTAAATGTAAAAATCGCTTAAGAAAGACAGCCTTATATTTCCATAACATGAAACAAGTGCTAGCATGTGTGATTACCTTTAAGAAATATATGAGTGTCAATATATGGCATAGGTTTTGTTAGTACCAACTGTTTTGCGGTGGAGGTTACCCATGGAATTGGTAAAGGTGTAAGCGTGCGGGTGAGCAGAATCATTGTAAAGCATTAGATAACAGATTATGTGTGTGAAACATGTACCCTTCCCTCCAGCGATATATATATTCTACTTTATAAGGAAACATGTTAGCTGTGCATGTCGGTATTGCTATACTTTTGGAATTATTTTATGTAAGGTAGAAGTTATGCGAAGGCACGTGTAGACGTAGAAGTAGGAAGCTGTGTGGGTATGCTGAGGTTTATACGTATAATTGTTTGTAAAATGTCAGTACGGGAATGCTTGCACACACAGAAATATGTGTAAATGGGTACGTATATATGTTTGGCAGCATCCGAATTCGAAGTTGCCTGTCACTGTGGCCAGCCACAGGACGCCTGGGCCTACAAGATGACCATGGGTGGCTTGCGCTGCACCACCCACAGCTCAAACCACTCACCCCATATCCAGTGTAAACCCGAAGGAATAAGACCGGGAGGCATGTGGATGGGAGCCACGGTTCATCAACGGAGCCGGCCAACACACCATCAAAGGCAAACACAAGCACGCTGTATTTGAGAACCAATCGCACACAAGGCGATGGTTGGACAATGGTCCGCTTCACACTGAGTGCATGGAACTACTCTTCAAGCCTAACACGCCCACAAGGACCGTGCACCCCGTCCCTTCCAGCAACGACCGCGTTTCTCTTGGAGCCAGTATGGACGAGGCAGTGGGTAATAGACAGGTAGGCAACTTGTCAACTTGCACCTCAAGCGCAGCCACACTGGGGATATCAAGCAACAGTCAATCACTTGCGAGAAAGATAACCAGGAAAATAAATCGAGTAATGCATTAAGGAACGGTGACAAAACTCTTAAATTAGTGAGCATTTGAAACAAGTTGGTTACCAACGAATACGAGGTAAGTTCACGAGGTCAGGAAGTTATTTTACGGGAATGTTACAAACACGAAACTGTTATCAAAATAACTGCAAGTGGCTTAAGCGACGTGTGTAGGTGTATAGAAGAGAGTATAAGTAGGCATTTATATGGGAAAGAAAAGCATTATGGCAAAATTGAAAACCCACCACCTGAAATAAATAGACTTGGCATGCAAGCATGCTGTTAGTACATCGAATGCAGAGTATCTACAAACACTTCGCCGGTCCTGCCTACATACTCTGCAGGACCCGTCGTCGCTTCGGTAGTGGTCGCGAGTGGCCTCGCTCATGGCTCACTAAGCCTGCCTGGCTCAGGCAATTGCAAACGCATGTGCTACAGCACCAGGGGCTCGATGCCAAAGGAGTACAACTCATCGGTGCTTGGCGCTGCCGCCCTTGCCGCTTCTACTCTGCATGCATGAGATCATTTTTCCACACTTCGGCAACTGCCTTCATGATTAGATCACGCCATACAGGCTGATCAACCGCCTTCGATTCCCATTGCCTGCAATCAAGCTTGGAAGATGAGAGGCTCACTCTGATCATGTCCTAATAACGTAACTTTGGTTTCCCCACATGCCGCTTCCCTATACTCATCGGACCATATAAGGATTGTTTCGGTATCCGCGTTGTATCCATACACCACACATGACCAGGCCTCCTCAGGTGTCTCAGTAGAAGTAGGCGGTCTACTGCACACATTCCACTTAGTCGCAACACTTCGGCGTCAGCAACTCTGTCGCCCCAGCCGATGCGTAGAATTCGTCGCAGACACTGCTGATGGCACCACTTGCAATATCGCACATCCCGACGGTACATCGTCCACGTTTCGCTGCCGTATTGAAGAACGGACCGCACCATGGATTTGTACACCATCAGCTTCGTGCCAATGGTAAGCTGATGGTTGTTCCACACTCGGTAATCCGGCTTCCCGAATGTGGACGCTGCCTTCGACACGCGGATACGAAGCTCACCGTGAAGCTGCTGATCAATCGACATCCCATTCCAAAGGTAGCAGAAGCGGAAGGTGGTTTCCAATAATTCAGCACCAATGCTGTTTCGCGGTAATGTCGAAAGTTGCATCTACCGTAAAGGCTGAAAGAGACAGAAAGTTTTGCTGGTGTTGAGCCTGAATTTTGCCACTGTCTAAGACAGAGCACAAGTCTTGCGCTGCAACTAATCCGCGCTGTGTGAAAACAACGCACACTCATCAACAAAGAGCAACATACGGACAGTTGTCTCAGACTAGAGTTCTCGCACCGAAACGACGGATATTCAGCAACCCACCATCAATACGGTGCTCCACACGAACACCGTAAGCACAAGCGGCATCAATGGCACAAGACAACATCGCATGAAGATATATATTAAACAGAGCAAGAGCTAAGACAGCCTTACTTCACACCAGAGACAACTGCAATGTCACCCGTGGTCTCTCCACTCAGCTGCACTCTCGCTCGCATACCACTGCGCAGACATTCAATTAAACTTAGAAACTTACGCGGACAACCAAACTTACCCAACACCAGCCACAACGCCTCGCGGTTCACCGTATCAAATGCCTTGGTGAAACCAACAAAAAGCGAGTACAATGGCTGGTGTCGTTCTCTGCACTTCTCTTGCAACTGACGAGCCGCAGACACCATATCTATGGTGTTGCGACCCAAACGGAATCCACACTGCTCTTCCGCCACGTTGGGTTCCACAACCTGACTGACGAGGCGGTTGAGCAGGATTCGGGCAATCACCTTGCCCACACAACTTAGTAAGTTGCTGCCACAGTAATCCGTGCAACATCGCTTGCTCCTTTTGTCCTTGTAGAGTTGTAGCTAAGGAGGCACCTCCTCTTCAATCCATATGCGTTGCACCAAGTGGTGCAGCGCAGTCAACAACACGGGCCCGCCGTGTTTCAATACTTCAGGCGGGATCCCGTCGACACCAGCACACTTGCCGTTTCGCAGCTGAGCAAGTGCTCTCTGCGTCTCATCCAGTCTCGGCGTGTCCGTCAGACTCGCGTTCACATCGTGCTGCATGCGGTCGTTCAATGTAGGCCAATCGATCTCTTAACGGTTGTTTAAGAGCCAGTCAAACTGATTTCGCCAGATCTGCATTATGTCTGCAGTCTGTGTGCAGGTTGCGCCTGAACTATCATCGCTCAGCGTCCTCAGCGGATCCAATCTCGGTTCCCACACCGCCATCAAGGAGTTAAAAAATCTCTTGTGTTGGCGGCGTTCGGCGTAGCATTCCATCTGCTTCGCCTTCTCCGTCCACCATGCATTTGTAATGCAACGGAGCTCTCGGGTCAGTCGCCGTCGAAGTTTGCGAAACTGACTACTCTTTCCCAAGTCACTGGGGTCTGCGACATGTGCAGCAAATGCTGCATTCTTCTCCGACACCAATGCGCCGATCGTCGCGTTGTTCTCATCAAACCAATCAGGCCGCTTGCAGTTTGCGCGCCCGATGGTCGCCACGGCAGCAGCTGTCACTTGGTCGCGAATGTGGTGCCAGAGGTCGCCCACTGTGGCTATGCAGTCCATCTCACACAGGCGTGAAGCCATCGCCTTCTCCAGCTCAGTACGTTTTGCCACAGTACCGAGGGAGAGAATGTTAACTTTACGCCGATTCACCGCGGGAGTGCAATACATAGATTTACGAAAATATATGTACAATTTGGTCAGCACCAATTTGTGATCAGTGGCACACTCAACTCCACGCAGTACACGTGTTATGTGCACTTCACGCATACCACGCTGACGTACGATGACATAGTCGAGCAGGTGGGCGTGACCACTCCGTGGCTGGGTACAAGTTGCCATATCACTTGCACTCAGTGCGTATTGTGTGTTCGTAATCGTCAGGCCGTGAGTGGCACACAGTGAGAGCAGCCTGTCACTGTTGACATTTAAAAAACCAAGGCCATGCGGACGGATGACGTCTGTCCACACGCATGCATTCCGCCCAACGCACGCGTTGAAATCATCCAGCATAAGTAGTCAGTCGCTCCTCGGCACAGACCGTATCACAGAAGATTGCGGAGTGTAGGATTGGTTACGCGCGTCATCAGGATAACATTTGGTCGGACCGTATGTGCTTATAAAGGTGGCAAACTTACCTCTTCCGAGTCGTAGGCGAACAGTCATCAGTTGCGCGCTGATGCCTGTTGGTTCACTCACCAGCTGGCCCTGGAGGCGATCGGATATTGCAAATCCGACCCCATGATCACGTGGTGTTGAGGCGGCGTTGCCCGCTCAGTAGAATTTGTAACCAGCAGCTGCTTCATGCAACTTACCTTGCTCAGCGATCCGGGTTTCACTGAGCGCCGCAATATCGAGGTTGTAGCGCGCCAGTTCCATCGCGACGAGTGCAGTGCGTCGCTCCGGGCGCTCGCTGGAGTTCCGGTCCAGTAGTGTGCGCACGTTCCAGCACCCGATGCTGAGTGCTTCGCGCGCAGGCATACGATTGCATTGGTGGGCAACCGTACTCGAGGTGGTCGTTGTGCCTCGGAGGTTTGCTTGAGGGTCTCCACCCGGAGCCTTTGGTTCAATAGCCTGACCCACAAGGCAGTGGGCGGTTTGGAGGTTTGCTTGTGGGACTCCGCCGGAGAATGCGTCTCAATGGGCTGACCATCAAGGCAGTGGGCAGCAGACCCAGCTCGGAAATGTAATTGCAGAGACAGATTGAGATGTGCTTGACGGCCGTCACATGCAGCCTTGGAGGTACTGAAAGATTTATATCTACTTTGCGACCGTAGTAGGATAAACCTGCGACCACGGCCAGACGCAGGTGCGTTTTGGCGGTGTTTGCACCAATTTGACCGGGGGCTACCTGGCTTGACGCGGGCAGTAGCAAACCGTTGCATACACGGAGGTGCCCACCCACCGTCAGAGATATTGCGTAGCGCTCCCGCTCTACGCCAAGCAGGCTGTGAGCTTAGAACCCGTAGACCTGTTGTCACCCATGGCTAGGTTTTACGGGAAGAGGGCCATCGACCACTTCCTAACCTACCAAGAGGATGGACCATGGTGCTGCCAGGGTGCCCACATCTTACATGAGAACGACTCGGGTCCTCAGCCGAAGCCTACGATTAAATGAACACCCGAAAGGCAGCTGGTCTAGCACATGGTCAGTTAGCCGACTCATGCTGATTGGTGTCCTGGATCTTGGCAGGGAAAAGGGCGAAACCCAACTCCCACCCAGCGGTCGCCACGAGGAGGCGCCCAGGACAAGAGCCAGTGGCACAACGGCAGCAGTAGTGGGTAGACCATCTGTCAGGATCTAGCCGCCACCAGCCTCAGCGCACCATAGGCTCTCCCGCCATATATACATATATATATATATATGTACGGCAACTAAACCAGATGGAGATGTAAGTGGGCGATTGAATCAAGAGGCGCAAGGTGTATAAAATTAATCGTATGTTGGCTCACTGCATATAAATGCCAGCTGCAAACAGACAAATAAATACTTTATTCTCTTGCAATGCAAGACACGCCGATGTAGGTTAGATCGTTAGTAGTACAACAAAATACCGGTGAAGGCATAAGGGATGGTGCAGGTTAGTCATGAACTTTGGAGTTGTGATTGCAAACATGTATGTGGGGGTACATGTGCCTAGCTGTTATACGAGTTTGAACATATGCCACTGCAGATATGGTTGATCACGTGGATAGTGTGAGAAGGGTTGGGGGACGTCCGTGAGGGATGTGGCTGGTTTGGTAATCATGGGGCCGTGAATTTAGTTCGAGGCGTGTCACATCGGCCTCGTCGTAGCGCTGTTAAACAGACAGCTGTGGTCTTTTATGGGGATACCGCTTGCCAGAAAAAAAACCACCACGTCCTGAAGCACTGTCGCTAAACAGTTGGTACCTCAAGGAAGTCATATTTTCGTTGTATATCGAGCAGCCTGAGTTTGCTGACAAGCCTGGAGCGGTTGTTTGGACGCTTGACAGTCGCAACAAAAGGTAGGTAGTTATGGGTTGATTCAAGTAAGTTGTGTTAATCAATGATCTTGAAGGCTTTTTGCAGGCAGGCCATGGCGGACTTAATCCTCTGGATAATAGCATCCAGCTATACTTGACCAGAGACGCAAGGTGTGATGAAGCAAGTGTTACTAAGCTAATCCAAGGCAGCGTGCATAGGTTCATAAGTTCAGGGTGAGGCGGACTCAAGAACAGAGTAAGCATGTAGGTTAGGGTAGGTGCACGATGGTAGGTCTTGGAAAGGTGGTGTGAAAGAGAATTAGCCTGTTTAAGGTTAGAAAAATAGCACGGGTGCCTCTGCTGTAAACAAGGCTTTTAAGACTTAATGGTCTAAGCGAGGTAAGGAAACAGCAAAGACAGGTAAGGTAATTCCAGGCGAACGCATCAGGCTGCCAAAATGCAGGCCGGGTGAGCTGAGGTTGATATAATTGGCTCAGACAGAAGGTATGTCATCTGGTTTTAATGGCATTTGGGGAAATGTTAAGGGAATAACAATCAAATCAGAGAAAGATAAAAGGCTCACTGAAAGTGCCAGACATGAGACAGTAGACCTCAGTCGCCTAGCAGCTGTCAGACGATAGACGAACCAGCTCAGACGAACTAGAGTAGTCAGAAAGAAGAGATTATGCGGACCGGCAGAGGTAGGGTAGACATTAAAGAGGCAAGCAGATATTCAGCATATGAAATCTGAGACAATGTTTCGGAAAAGCCACATGCCGAGGCAAGGAAGATAGAAGGGTAATGAATCGGGTTTTACTAAGCTAATCCAAGGCAGCGCGCATAGATTCATAAGGTCAGGGTGAGGCAAGTCAAGGACAGAGAAATCCGACAGGTTAGCACATACTCACGATGATGGGGCTTGGAAAGGTAGGGTGAAAGAGAAATAGCCTGGTCCAAGTCAAAAAATAAAGAATACCACGGGTTAACATAATGTAACCCAGGCCTTTAGGTCACACTGGTCTAGGCGAGATAAGGATACCGCAAAGATATGTGAGGCCATTCGAGACGAACGCAACAGGCAAACAACAAGCCAGCCAGGTAATGGGAGAGCTGGAAAAGCGGCTCATAAAATAAGCGTATCATCGAATTGAAGTAGATTTAAAGGAAAAAGCGGGGAAAAGCAACAATCAAAACAAGGCAAAATGAAAGATAGTTGGGGATGCCAAACATGTCTCAGTATAACTCAGTCGCTTAGCAGCTGTCAGAAAACAGGTGAGAGGGCTCAGGTGGGACTGGATTAGGCAGAAAAAGAGATTAATCTGGCCAGTAGATCTGGGGTGGCTTTTGAGGACGCAAGCAGAGATTCAGGACCCAAAATCTGAGACAACGTTTAAGAAAAGCCACAAACCAAAGTCAGAGAAGAAAAGTGAGATGGATATGATGTTACTGAGCTAATCGAAGGCGTCATACATAGATGCAAAGGGTCAGGGTGAGGCGGGATCAAGCACAGAGTAAGCATGCAGGTTAGCATTGGCCCACTATGATAACGCTTGGAAAAGGTAATATGAACGAGAATTAGCCTGGGTAAGGTTAGAAAAGTATCACGGGTGAACCTGCTGCAAACCAGGCCTTAAGCCTCAATGGTTTAAGCGAGGTGGGAAAACCTCAAAGATAGGTCAGGCAAAGCAAGACGAACGTATCAGACAGACAACAAGCAAGCTAGCTGAGGTGATTGTGAGATGGGTAGCTCGAACAAATAAGCTTGTCCCCTTGTTGTTACTGCTATAGAGAAAAATTTGAGGGATAGCAACAAGCAAAGCAAATAAAACTGAAGGAGCAGTGGAATTGCCAAACATGAGTCGGTATACCTCAGACGCCTAGCAACGGTCAGTAAACGGGCGAGAGCTCAGCCGAGACAGAATAAGGGAGAAAGAAGAAACTATACGGTCCAGCCGATGTGGGGGTGACGTTTGGGAAAGCAGGCTGAGAATTAGGTGCTATAATCTAACATTATCAGAAAGGGCACTTTACGGAGGTATGGTAGATGGAAGGTGTAATGTATCTGCAAAAACCGACGAGATTTTATCGAAGTAGTTGGAAAGCAGTCAGATAGTAGTAGGAAAGACAGGATACACTGGGCTAGACCAAGATGACAAGCAGAGAGTCAGGTGTCAGAGTGTAGGGGGTCAAGAAATGAATACTCAGACAGATAAGCAAATGTACTGGATGATATGGCTTGGAGGACTGAGAAAGAACGGCAATCCAGGTTAAGGTTAGAAGAAAACCCACAGATGAGTCTGCTGTTCCTCTCTGACCTTAACCCTGACTTGGTAATCTACAACCTGACGTTCATTACTAACGAGAATTTTAGCTAAAAACGGTGAAAACAGTGCTTGAGCAAACACTAACGAAAGAACTTGCCTTTTGTCAAATGGTTCAAAGAACTGAAACACAACCGAAAGTCCTTAGAGTTATGATCAACGGAAGACGCCGGATCGGCGTTCAGAAGAACAAGGGCACTACCAGTAACTGTCTTGCGCACACTGTGGTCTCAGCACTGACACCACCGGTAGTTAGCTATAACACAAAGAACCAAATGACAACCGGTAACTCCGCGGCTCTTACACCAGGAAATTTGGCTAATTGCTTTGTGCTTATTTCCGATCCACGGACGGATGCACTACATGAAGCTAAAATGTCAGGAACATCAATAAAATCGTAACCACCAACGTGTCCGTCGCCAATGCTTTCTGTCTGTAAGGCAACACCACAAGACCATCTCACAGACGCGCATTTAAAGTTCATAACACCGAAAATGCGTTAAACTCGGTGAAATCAGAACTGCAATATATCAAGCAATTGTTAGTAAAAATTATACCGCTGGCACAGCTATCGGATCGAAATAAATCAGACAGAGTGGAAGATCTTGACGCAGCGGGGGAGTTGCTCAACACGCTCGCCAAGGAAGTCAACGAACGAGTCATCCGCGCACGAAATGTAATAATATTTAATGTGCCAGATCGCATACCACTTGAGAAAGTGGCACGCTCACTTCTAAGGGTATGCAAAATTATCCAGGATTGCTGCTCATGTAGCCGCCTCCGGAAAAGAAAATAGCCCGACCCTTCCCAATTGTCCTCAACTTCAGTAGCAAAGATCATTCCAAAGGCTTTCTAGACCAGAAGTTCGTCATAAGACGGCAAGCGAACCTCGAGCCCAAATTGATTAAACAGGATATGACGATACTGCAAAGGGCGCTCATGTCAAATGTGCGAACCCCAAATAATGAGAGTCAGCGCAATTCCATAACCATGAAAACGTCTCCCAGCACTCCAGCCGCTATGCCTAACTGCAACTTAGATATGCTCCTGAAAAGTCTCCAACAGCCACTCAGACAAAACTTTACCGAGTGGTCTCCAGTAATCGATGGCACGACCTTTGCCAACGTAATTATCAATACGAGACCAATACCAGTCATGCAATTAACTGGTATGCACATGAACGCAACTCCCACAGCAAGCTCATCAATGGCCCACAACGTTGACATGGACTTGTCACAAAGACAATTAGATCATATCGCCTTATAGGTACCCGCAGATAAGACAGGTAAAAGTCAAGGCCACGTCGAATGCAATCATGGACAGAACAGAATGCAGTGAAAAGCCCATCAGCGTGTCTGAAATACATGACACGTACACGGAACTCGATAGGTTCTGCCGGGGGCTCTGGTTCGCTTACCGGTACAAGAAGCTGGACGCTCGTTAGGCGGAAGCCTGTATCTTCCACGGATTTTGACCTGACCTGAACTGACCTGCTTCTTATCAGCATAAATTCCGTTCTCCAGTATCGTAAATGATCTCGCGCAGCCCCACACTGACACGGTAACTAATCCCAGACGTCCAAACCCAAGTAGTTTGATTACCGTGTCTTCAAGGCTCCCTTCAAAACCACAATGTCATAATAAAGAATCGATGCCCAACCGCATCAAGATGGCCAAGATAACACCCTTTGTTTGCCAGAAAAGCACCGCCCCCAGACTACCCGCTTTAGGCTGAAGTTTAGTAAAGCGACAGCCAAAGTTGATCAGCCACAGCGTAAGAATACCTCCTGGTAACTCCTAGCCCAACAACGAGTAATTGGATCACACCCAAACCAACTACACTGCCGACCATTCTGCAACGCCACTCTGGCGAAACCCAAAGCGATACGTCGTCTGCATCAAGCGCGAGAATATAGGCAGGATGAATCGTCCGAAGACCAATTGGCCCCCACACCCACGTTACGAAGCGGAGTCTATTAAAATAAAGCCAGGATTGAGCCTCCGCAACCTAGGAATTACCTACTCAGAACCCCAAGCCCCGCCATGCGTAACCAAACCATGTATACACTTCACTCCACTACCGGTCAAGCTGCAATGCTGCACAGACAACGCCCAATAACATATGTCGTCCGGACTAATCATACAAATATAGCCAAAATAACTCCTGGGGACAAAACTAGGCTCTCGCCTCACGATAAGAAGCGAAGTCTCCTATAGCGACAACCAGTATTGAGCAGCCGCAACGTAAGAATTACCTACGCAGAACCCAAAGCCCCGCCGTGTCTCCAGACCCCACGCAAAATCCGCTATATTGTTGACCAAACAGCAACATCACCAGAGCGAAACCCACACGGGGGCAACTAACTGATGAATTCCGCAATACCCCGATCCTCATCGACCAATCCCACCACGCCAGACAAAAATCCGTCAAAAACACACCATATTGCCACGAACCATGACGACACCTTCCGCGGGCTCTTTTTATGGAATGCAGCAAGTTACGGGCCTCCTATCCTAACTCGCGAGGGTCAAGCAGCGGCTCTCTACCAACTGACTCGATTCCTAGACGTGGCACAACTGATTTCAATCAACCTATCTCTGGCAATCGGATGGCTCCTCTAAACGCCAAACTCGTGACCGACTTTGGGCTAGACCGCGCAGCTCATATACATCATCAATTAGCTCCACATTCTTCCCCTCGGATTTGATGCTCCATGCTACTCCCAAACTCTTCCATTGCTTTCCACCTACCAACCCGGCATGCATCTCCACTCATGCAAGCAAACAAGCTCCTTACCACATTCTGGATTGCCTGTGCTGCTGCCAGACGGTTTACACAACTTCAGTAATGCAACCAGCTACTATACACAAGTGATGCCCCAACACTCCCTACTAATCCCACTTCAACGAATCTAGTAAGCTGGGGATCCAAGGTATTCTTCTCATCAACGCCAGATCTAGTAACCAAAAGAACCACCTGCTGGGTCCGATTGTTACTATGTCCAAAGCACAACTGGTTCTAATCACAGAGACTTGGCACGATGCCAGTTCGCCTGACTCACCCATCCAAATACCTGGCTACTCTTCATCCTGCGGTGGACGCGATAAGCGACGGGGCGGAGGATGCCTCAGCTACGTCAGCGAAGACTTTCATGCATCCTCCTTCCAAGTCATATCTTTAGGTAACCCGGAAGACTTTATATGTATTCAAGCTGTTGGCGAGCACCTAGACCTCATCATTGACTGCGTCTACATCCAACCACGTATATCAACAGCGGAACTCAAAAATTTGGTCGAGCTCTTCACAGAAGTTTTGCTGTTGCATGCACGCCTTAAGATAATCAGCGGTGATTTTAATATGCGCACAATGGCTGGTCTACCCAGTCCTCACCTCCCAAATATAGAGCGTTTGTCGACCTTATCTTCACATACGACTGGTCTCAACATGTTAACGTACCTACCAGGAAATCTAATGTCCTTGACTTAATATTCACGAAAGACATCAACCGAGCACAAGTTTGTGTGCTTGACAACCTTCTTGATAGCGATCATAAGACAGTGAAGCTAACATTCAGACTGCCCAATACTAAACATTACAACCTTTCCCCTAGCGGTTTCTTCCGTCCTCCACAACGCGTCGATTGCTAAAGCTTCTCCACTCTTCTAGGATCTCTTAAAAAGAGGTCTTCTTTCTGGCAGCAGACACAGATATGGCGACTCAAGAGGTATACAAGCACATGATTTTCTGTCTTGACGTGATCGCTCCTAAGCAGAACATTAGGAAACCAACTAAACCGAAGGGTGTAGCTGATACACATAGAGTCCTAAACCAACCGAGAAAGATGCGTTCCAGCTACAACAAGACAAAGGATTTCCACCTAATAATGCGCATAACCGACACACTAACAAGGTGGAAAAACCTGCAAGCCACGTCTGTCATAGCAGCGGAACATGCTGCACTCGGCAGTAACAACAAAGTTAAGTACCACCCAAATGCTGAAACGCAGAGCAAACAACAGAGCTCCAACATTTGCCTCATCGTCACATCTTCAGCCTCATTACGGACCCCGACCAACTCTGTGATTATATCAACATGCACGTTTGCAACCCTTTTTCAGTCACCGACTCGACGACATCGCCTACAACACCCCAGCTCACCGATAATAGGCTGAATAGCATCGAATTCAACCTACGCGCAATCATGCGAGATATTCGTGCACTCAAAAGGTCTCAATACCCCGGTCCTGACGGTGTTTTATCCGTAGTGCTGATACCAGGGGGTCCAGACATTCCAGTTCTTCTTCTTAATCTATTTACACTATCCATGACAACCCATACCTTCCCGCTACTTGGAAGCATGCTGTGGTACTACCACGACATAAACGAGGATCCCGCCTTGACATAGACAATTATCGGCCTATCCGCCACGCACCCATCAGATCAGGAGTAATGGAGAGACTGGAACGAGCAGAAGTTCTTAACTTTCTGTTGCCTCGTAATCACATTAATAGGTCTCAACACGGACCTGGGGGTTTGAGTTTATAAACAACGTCACTGACGCAATAAATTTAGGGCATAAAGTGGTGGTCATCTTCCTCGTCATGGAAAGCTTTCGTCCGCTTTCCACACTTAAATTACCGACCGAACTAGCCTTTTTTGGCAACGCCGGGAAGCTGCTCTCCTGGTTTGCATCCTGCTTATCCAATCGAACACAGCCGGTGTGCCTGGGCGACACGTCTTCCAGTAACGCTGACACCAGTGGAGTCTTCAAGGAAGTGTCCTGGGCCCCATGCTCTTCTTACCCTACGTCAAGGACGTCTTCCAAGTCTTCCGCGGGGAACGCCATACCTATTCGCGGATGACATCAGAGCCGTATTTTCCTGCGTCCCCGATAATATGAGAGATAATATATCCACAATACAAAGAGACCTTAAGGCGCTAGAAAACTGGTGCGCAATATGGAATCTCGAATGTTTTCCAGGAAAAAACAACATTCTCTCTTATAGTTGCACAGTCCCACCGAATACCCTAACTATCAGTGGCGCTGCTCTTAGCATCAGCCACTGTTCGTGAGCTGGGGGTTCAATACTCTATTTCCTTCAACTTTGCGGAAAAAGTTAGCTTTAGTGCAGCTAAAGCTAGGTCGGTAATAGGCTATATCTTCAAATCCAAGTCGCTCTTGGAATCTCGACTGACACGGCATAAAACGTGTACTAGGCCTATTCTTGAATACTGCTCTATAGCCCTTACGAACTCACGCAAGTGCGACAGGACTGCACTGGAGAACGTACAGCGTTCTTTCACCAAGCGTTTACTAGGCTCAACCATGCTGAACTACTGTAGTGGATGCAAACAACTGGGACCGGACCAGCTGTGCTTACGGAGCTTAAAAATAAACCTTACGTCTCTATGCAAGCTTAAACAAAAGCCGGAAATGAACCTGACACGACACTTCCGAACGGCAGGAGATACATGATGGCATCTGCGAAACGCGACTTATTCATTCAGTCTGCCGGCTGCTCGTTGCGGCATAAGCCACAATTTCTTCCTTTATAGATACGCGGACACAGAACAAGTAACCACTGCAAATCCAATCATTTGTGTACAGTACACACTTCAACAATGCTATAAAAAGATTTCTCAACGTAAACACAGTTTCCAAACCATTAAGCCTCAAAGTGCCGCAAGAAGAGCTGTGCGAGACGGGACCAAACAGCATCTACCGTATAAGCCTATATCCCCTTTTTTATTCTTTATTTGCAACAGCCTCCTACATTATTTTAACCTCGCATCACAGCTGTTTCTGATACCTTATAATTCGCACGTCTGCTCATTTTTGGCCTTCCTATCCCCAACTATACGAGATTGCCTCAAGACTTCCATCAATTTGACACAAACAGTTCGCTTACGGTTCTACAACGTTGAGGTTTCATATCCTCACCCTCATCACTGCTTATTCCATAACCCAAATGGTTGCACTCTAATGACACTTTGAATACACCGTCAACTGTACTATTTTAGAGCGTCGCCTGTACCGGGAGCCCGGAGAGCGATTCGAAAAGACAGGTCGAGTCGAAGGGAAACTTTTATTGGTACAGTAAAAGATTCCCTGTTACCTAGCTATAATGGAACGACACCGTTGACGCTCTAGCTAGGGAAACGGAGCATGCACAGCACACAGGTCAGTCACGAGTTGCAACCGAAACGAGCGCCAAGCAAAATTGGCGATAAGCAAGTCAAGCATTCGAACTCAGCAATCAGTCCAACAAAGCATACCTGTTGCCTAGGTGTCCAATAAAATAATTTTAGTTAGAATTTTACACACCCAAACCGGGAAATCTCCAGACTGCTACAGTATTCACATTCCCCGTATATCGGACCGATATCTACATTATTCCACCAGCACCAGCTTATAACCACTTGTAAATTTTCAGGTCTCATAAACCCACATGTTTAACCCTACTCTGTGTCTATTCCATTCGGCACCACTTCTGGCCCATATGTCAACTCTTCAATAGTGGCCCAAGTACCCATAGCGCCAGCGCAAAATCCCACTCCTCTCTAGATAACCATTGCTGTTGTGCCTCTCATTCTTAAACCTTTTGGACCAGTCCGAGCTCTGAGGCTCCTAATGCCCATAGGTCTCAAACCAAGACATCTCTTCTGTTGAGCATCGGCTGCCATCGACTAAGGTTCTCATTGGTATAAGTAACAGCATCATGATAATCGTCTCCGTCTGATATATTATTTGCATGCATGGTACCGCCTACCGAAATGACAATTTCCGGTCTCTGATTGAGTTTTGCCTTTTGGCTCCACTATCATGCTTCTCAGTTCACATTAACGTATCTCTCTCTGGTTTGGCATCCATTTTATCCCATATCACAACTGTTCAATTGTGGTAAAGTTACCACTATCGTCAGCGCAATATCCATGGTCTCGCTAGATCCTCTCTCCTAAATTGCCTCTCATTTTTAAGCCTTTCGGACCAGTCTGGTCTCTGAGGGTCCAAATGACTATAGATAGCAAACCAAGGACTCTCTTTTATGCACCGGCTGCCATCGACTAAGGTTCTCATTGGCATAAGTAACAGCCTCAGGATAATCGTCTCCGTCTGATTCACTATTTGTATGTGTTGTCCCCTACCAAAATTGAGATTTCCGGTCCCTGATTGAGTTTCGCCTCTTGGCTCCACTACCATGCTTTGCAGCTCAAATTAACGTCTCTCTCCATGGTTTGGCATCTCGTTTCGTCCATATCACAACGGTTCCCAATGGTAAAGGTACTTATGCCGTCAGCGCAACATCCATGACTTCGCTAGGTTCTCTTTGCTTCTGCGCCACTCATTCTTTAACCTTTTGAACCAGTCTGGTCCCTGAGGCTCCAAATGCCTTTAGGACTCAAACCAACGCCCCTCTTCTTTTGAGCATCGACCAGGGTTCTCCTTGGTATACGTAACAGCATGATGATACTCGTCTCCGCCTGCTTCATTATTTACATGCTTGGTCCCGCCTACCGAAATAACAATTTCCGGTCTCTGATTGGGTTCTGCCTCTTAGCTCCACTACCATGCTTCTCAGCTTACATTAACGTCTCCCACTCTGGTTTGGCATCCCTTTTGGTCCAAATAGCAAGGGTTCAGTCGTGGTAAAGTTACCACTAGCGTCAGCGCAACCTCCATGGCCTCGCTAGATTCGTTTTTTTATGGTACCTCTCATTCTGATACTTTTCGATGCAGTCCGGTCTCTGAGGCTCCAAATGCCTATAGATCTAAAACCAAGAACTCTCTTCTTTTGCACATCGGCTGCCATACTCGTTGTCGTGTTCACATCTTCATCTATGGCACTGTTGCCTTTCTTATTCCACCAACATCCGATGCTGAGTACTTGAACTTTTGCGGATCTCATCCACTCCTCTGTTTAAGCATACTCTTCTCTATACTTGTTCGGCACCTTTTGTGGTCAATATCGCAAATATTCGGGTGAGACGCTTAGCGCTTGGCGGCGTTGTCTGTATTATTCCCTTACCTTTTGTCACCTCCGAAGCCGGCACTATGGTAGTTTTCTCTCTACAGCTGTTGAAAGTATTGCTGTCTGTTCTCTCTCTTGCATTCAACACTGTACACCTATCGGCCTATGCCGAGCCTAATAAAGCGCGCCGCTCCTGTATATTAATTAATCAGGCTGCCAGCAACACTAGTTGGTGAGTTATACCTAGCGGTCAATTTGACTTCAACTTTCCACCGTGGATGTCCACCTTAGGTTTAAACACCTAGCATCTTTCGGGGCTGCTGCTCACACTACTGACATTCCTGGTCCCTTTCAGCGCTGGCTCTACAACCATTGCTCGCTAAAGCCGTAGTATTCAAGCCCTTCTCGCTCCTGTTGTTATCGTTGAAGGCCTATCAGCGGGCGGATTCTTCCTCATAATTAACCCGACTCCCAGTATCGCACTTTTCTATCGTCTAGTTGACTTGTTTGCCGCACTGTAGAAGTCCCTATCTTTTTTCGCTATTCCAGGTCTTTTTAGGGCTGGCTTTGCATCCGTATTCTCGCTACAGCTGTAGGATATAAATCCCATGCTTGTCACAACCTTGACACTCCACCTCACCCCTTCACCCAGCTGTTTCTCTAGCATCCAATTACTGAAAATGTTACGTTATTATTTCCATGGTGGCAAACCCGGCGTATTAACTTCACTGGCTCTCATGCACGTTCGAACGCTGAGCTCTACCACTGTCAACAGATCGCTCAAGCTATACCATAAGCGCATAATAAACCACTCACTATTTTCTGATTCCCTCAACGCATTTACCGGTTAACAACGCCTGATCCTCACGGCTTCCACCCAGGACAACTTTTGCGTACGCTAGGCCACTTTGGACGACATTTTTCAGTCACATTTAACAAATACCGGGTTTCGTGCTTGCACGCAAAGCTAAGGATATGATGTATAACATATACGGTCATTCCATTGCTTTCAACTAACACAAAGTTACCACAAATTTTAGGTTTATACATTAACATAGTCCTGTACGATTTCCTTGGCCATTTGCTCGGTCCGTTTTTCTTCTCTCCCTAAAGGATAACAATACCTGCACGGATCACCTCTGAGGACATAACTGCGACGCTCCCATTGACACGGAATCAATACAGAACAATAAAATCACCCGCACTTCGCAATCCTGACGAACTAACGGAACCCAGAAAAAATCAAATCAATTCAAGTCACTTGAGTCATCCGACTTTAACAGCTCTAACCACTTGCGGTCGACTCCGAAGTAGGCTACACAACCATGGGCAACAAAGTGGCGAAACGAGACTGCGAATATCCGCGAAGGTAATCGGTCAGATGCAACCTTTTCAACACCATATCTTCAGTCGGCAGTGTTCCAAGACGCGGTGGGTCTTCGTCTGTCAGGCGTTTTCCTTACAGAAAGCCACAAGTATCTTTTTAGCAACACTGCGACGTGGCGGCTGTGACTCTCCAATCCATAAAGTCACCGCCCCTAACACACGTTGGCAAGTTTACCGATACCACATTTACAAATTCTGGGCGTATATCTGCTCTCGTACGAACACGCCTACATACTTCATTAGTGATATACCACCATTCTTAAATATTTTTCAGCTTTTCCTCGTGCATCACTCACCTGACCTGCACTGTGTACACAACTTAATCGCACTAGTTCCTCATCGACCCTCTCCACATTAGTGGTCTGATTCTTATCTCTACATCTCACATTCTGTGGACGTAGACTTCGTACAATCTTTCAGTCTTTTGGGCGCACACTGCTGTCTCCAACTGTAGGACTCCCGCTCTTGGTGCTGCTAATCATGCTACCATGTACACTATTGCATTATGCTGATCATGCCCAATAGGCGTGTCACTTTCGTCGAGAATAAAATATTTAGTTATACTTTTATGCTTCCATCCTCTAAGTGAGGTAAGGAAACATAATGTGTCTGCAGTAAGCCAGACCTCTAATCCTCTATGGTCTTAAGGCGGTTCCGAAGCAGTGGATTTATGCAGGCAATGCAACCAAATTCGAGAGAAAAATAACAAGCAACCCAGGCGAGCTAATGGTTAAATAATTGGCACATACATTTGAGCAACTGATTGGATTGTACTGGCTTTAAGAAAATTGTGAAGGGTATTAACTACCTTAGTTGAGGAAGAAGAAACTTACCGGTCGAAATGCGATACATGTGGTGTTATGCCTCAATGGCCTGGGTCTAATCAGAGTCGGCGAGACAGCTCAGACGAGCCTGGACTAGGTAACGGTGAATTGATGTACAAATCTAAATTATGCGGATCAGATGCAGTACGTGGGTAAAGAGTATACAGTGTGAATGGAAGGTAACCTACTAAAGTGAGAGAGCAAGATAGTTTTTAGTGACAGGTAGACGCAGCTCAGTTTTGTTGTGCAGCTGTATTTGGGTAGGGCCGTTTTCCCAGAACTCTTCTGCAGGTACACAGATGCCCAATATTTCCGCCACCTTGGGAACTGTGTGTAATCTCTGTGTAGACGCGGAGCATAGGATGACATTTTCAGACTTGCGGACGGCTTTTGGCAACTTATTCCATATGCCAGCTTGTCTGTAGTGGAAGAAGTTAAAACTTATAAAACAGTGCGCTTTAGGTAGAGCTAACGTGTGCGGCCTTTTACGTGAAGGGTATCTAGTATCGCCCATGGTTTGGAAAAAGCAACTAATATCTGAGTTAGAGTCTTTGACGGGTATATGGAGGGAGATAAGTTTGGGTTTATGTCTGCTGAGCCAAAGTGGCTCTAGCCCGAGTTGCTTGCACCGGTGTTGGTAAACAGTGTGTAGTACGGCCTAGTAGAAGCTTACTAAACGAGCGCAGTACCTTCTCGAGCACAAAACTATCGAATATGCTTGCGTAAGCCATGACTACCGAAAAACATTCCAGAATGCTTCGGGCACATAATTTGTAAAGAGTGAGTCGTGGTTCCCTTAAGCCCATAGACTTGAAGATGTATCCAATAATTGCTCTTGATTTTGAGGAACCAGAGCTAGTTTGTTTAGCAAAACCTAGCCAGTTTGGGTAGTGCATACCGAGGTCACGAACAGCAGAACAGATATCTAGAGAAGTACCGTCAAGTATTCGCGTGTTAGGTGGTACAAGACACCTGTAGGAGAGAACGTTGCACTTTGATGGGGAGAATACAAGTTACCATATATCACACCAGGTTTCTAGTGCACTGAGGGCAGTTCAAATGCGGAATAGGCTGCAGCGCATGCCGGTAGGATGTAATGGAAACCACCTTCAAATCTCAGTAAACAGGTATGGTGTGTCGTGAGTGAAAACTCGAAAAATGTCATTCAGGTAGAGTAGAAACAGCATGGGAGCAAGGACATTACCCTGGAACTCACCGCTGGTTACAGAAGACCTTTTCAAAGTGATGCTACCAAGTTGCACGGACTGTGTTTGGT
>OX104069.1:82831783-82887483 GCA_944474145.2 Dicrocoelium dendriticum | reverse complement strand
CCATTTGGCCAACAAACGAAACATTTTGGCTGTCAACCGACTGCGAATAATAGAGTGCAAAATCGGTCTATACGATGTATAGCCGACTAGCACTACAGTTCAACGGAAGCTACGACAGTGTTCCAGGACGTGGTGGGTTTTCGCCCGGCAAGCGTTCTCCCCATAAAAAGCCACAAATGTCCGCCTAACAACACTGCAACGTGGCGGATGTGACTCGCCACAAAATAAAGTCACAGCTATACATTTCACACTGACGCAGTCCTCAGCCTCCAACATCGAACCTGTGCAACTGATTTTACTATGAAGAATGCTTTAGTGGAGTACCGATCATCCCGGCTTCGTAATGGTCATTGATTGCACTAAACCTTGTTCGGGCTCCCGTGCTCATGGATCACTACATGTCAAATTTACCCCCCACTTGTATCTTGACGCAACAGTTGTTGCGCGCCACGGCGCCATTATGATCCTTGGTCTGACTATTACCTGACAATATGCTCGCTCTTATGGACTAAATTTCTTCGTTTATTCCTTTCATTGTAACGAAATGTTTTAATATTCCAAAGAAGCTGTGTTTGTATGCATATTTGATCATGCCTTTTAGAGGTGTGTCTCGTTTTACAGAGAATATACTATTTATTTATTTATTTATTTAAGCCTGTGGCGATGAAGCAGTCACAGAAGTGATTGTTAGCGTAATGACATACATCGACTGTATCAGTAAGTAGCATTTTGTCAGGGAATATGAGAGAGGAAATAGGTACATAGGTGCGGTCGCTCCGGTTTCATACCTCATGCAAGAGATCGTCCGTTGCTGTCGGTACCAAAGGGATGTTTTTCAAGAGGTGCCTCCTGAGCTGAAGGATGCCCTTGTGTTACCACTGTCCAAGGGTAAATGGAGCAAGCAATGTTGCGCGAATTATCGTGGCATCAACTTGCTGAGCTGTCTGGGCAAGGTGATTGCCCGAGTCCTGCTCAACCGCCTCGTCAGTCAGCTTGGGGAACCTAACGTGGCGAAAGAGCAATGCTGATTCCGCTCGGATCGCAGCACCATAGATATGGTGTTTGCGACTTGTCATTAGCAGGAGAAATGCTGAGAACGATCCCAGCCATCGTACTCGCTTTTTGTTGGTTTCACCAAGGCATTTGATACGGTGAACCGTGAGAAAGTTTGGTTTTCCTGCTTAAGTTTGTAATATTAATTGAATGTCTGCACAGTGGTATGCGAGCGAGGGTGCAGCTAAGTGGAGAGACATCGCGTGACATTGCAGTTGTCTCTGGTGTGAAGCAAGGCTGTGTCTTAGCTCATGCAATGTTATCTTGTGCTTTTGATGCCGCTTGTGCTTACGGTGTTGGTGTGGAGCACCGTATTGATGGTGGGTTGCTGAACATCCGTCGTTTCGGTGCGAGAACACTAGTCTGTGAGACAACGATCCGTATGTTGCTGTTTGCTGACGACTGTGCGTTGTTTTCACACAACGCGGATGAGTTGCAGCACATGAATAGTGCTCTGACTTCGACAGCGGCGAAATTTGGGCTCACCATCAACACAAGAAAATCTCTCTATCCCTTTCAGCCTGAGGTGCAATCTTTGACATTGCCACGTATCAGCATTGGTGCTGAAGAGTTGGAAGCCACCTTCCGCTTCTGGTACCTTGGGAGTTGGATTGTTTGCACCACAGCTCAGCTGGTTTGTTGGCCTACTCTTTGCCACGGTAGGATCCACTAGTAACTGAAGGCTTTATCCGAATTCTATTGCTGGCCATTCATTTACTCCTAGCCTGCTTCTAGTATGCTCAGCTTCTTATCTTCATATACCCATGTACATAATAGTTATTATGTGGCCTTAGCTATTCCTCATCCCGTGGAGTATATATAAATATGAATACTTCGTCACCGTATCCATTGGTTTCCGACTAAAACCAATGGTGTCTACATACCCACCTTCTGGTCTCAGGTTGAATTCTATCGTCGTAAGCTAATACCTCGTGAATTTCGTACCGGAACCCTGCGTCATCCTCATGTACATGAAAGTAATTTACCCAAGGAGCAATGTCTTCTGCATAATCAAAAAGCATCCTCACCGTAATATCTGTTAAACATTGTATATCAGTTGCCTCAAGTACATGTCTTAAAGTAGGATTTCCCCAATGCTTGGTACAATGACTGTCCTTGCTGGCCTTCTCTCGGCCTGTTCCTCTCTTTCCCATTTCTTTGAGGTCGTAAACATCTGAGAGAGCCGGGAGTGAACTGAGGAATTGCCTGCATCTGGGATGGGACGAAGTAACCAACAAGGACTTACCTGGACCATATCTTCACTTCCAAACCAACCATCTGAACCCAACAACTCAAACATTGGTGTCCAGTGAGGGTAGCTGGACACGAATTCTTCGCACCCCGGCAAATATACATAATCAGGGAAGGTGAGACCCCATACACTGAAAATTCTACTTACCTGCAAAACCATAGTTTTTATCGACTGACATCAAATTCCATGTTGGACTCTGACTGTGGCATTTGTCTGGCCAACAGAGGAGTCACTCGAATGCGAATAACTGAAGCAACAAATGCTTTATATCCAGCTTTGTCAGCTGCACATGACCTATCATAGCAATCGACGACAGTGTTCCAGGACGTGATGGGTTTTCGCCTGCCAAGCGTTTTCCCAATAGAAAGCCACAAAAGTCCGGTTATCAACACTGTGACGTGGCGGATTTGACTCGCCACCGAATAAAGTCACTGCCCACTGTTACACACCGGAATATCGACTAGTCATTTTTCGATATTCTACTGACACGTACAACCAAGTTACTCTTTCTTCATATACTGTCCCCACTTTAACTGCTGTGAAATTATTTTAGTCTACGCACACTTGCAACCAGTTTACTGGCACTCCACGGTTGACTTTGCTCCTCATGAGTGCTTCGAATGTTTCTGCAAATGGTACAACTTGGGCATAATAACTTACTTGCTTTGCAACCTATCTGTTGCGCCACATAATTGCTTGTAAATTTTGATCATACCTGAGTTGGTATGGCTCGATGGATACGAGAATAACATATTTCTTTATTTATTAATGCCTACTGATCAGCAGATACATAGTGAGCTTCGTATCCGCGTATCCAATTCAGCGACAGCAATCGGGAAGCTTGGGTACTGAGTGTGAAACAATCATCAGCTTACCATTGACCCGAGGCTGATGGTGTACAAATCCATGGTGCGGTCCGTTCTTCCATACGGCAGTGAAACGTGGACGATGTACCGTCGGGATGTGCGATATTTCGAGCGGTTCCATCAGCAGTGTATGCGACGGATTTTGCGCATCGATTGGGGCGACAGAGTTGCAGACCCGGAAGCGTTGCGATAAAACGGAATGTACGCAGTGGACTGCATACTTTTGCTTAGATACCTTAGGTGCATCGGTCATGTGAGCCATATGGACTCGAGGCGGATATCGAAACAACCCTTGTATGGTTAGCTGAGTATTGGGAAGCGGTACGTGGGGAAACCAAAGTTACGTTACCAGGACTTGATCAAAGTGAGCCTCTCACGTTCTAATCTTGATTGCAGGTCATGGGAATCGAATTCGGTTGATCGGCGTGTATGGCGCGATCTGATCACGAAGACAGTTGCTGTGGTGGAGGAAAAAGCTCTCATGCATGCAGAGAAGAAGCGGCAAGTGCGGAAGCTGCAAGCAACGATGGGTTGTACTCCATCAACCTCGAGCGCATAGTGCTGTAGAACGTGCGGCCGCGAGTGCCTTAGTCACGCAGGCTTGTGAGCCATGAACGAGGCCACTCGGGACCACTACCGAAGCGACGACAGGCCCTGCAGAGAACGTATACAAAATCGGCGCCGCTTTTGTAGGTACCCTCCTTCAAGTTGGTAACCACTTGCTTGCATGCTAAGTCTATTTCAGGTAGTGGGCTTTCAGTTTTGTTCTATTGCTTTTCTTTCTCAAATAAATGTCCACCTGTACGCTCGTCTATAAACCTGCACACGTCGCTTAAGCCACTCGTAGTTATTTTGCTAACATTTTCTGGTTTGTACCATTCCCGTAAACTATAATTTCTAACCTCCTGAACTTATCTCGGATCCTCTGTAAACCACTAATTTCATATGCTCATAAATTTAGGATTGTTGTCACGTTTCCTTATGCATTATTCGATTTATTTTCTGTTAGCTTTCTCTCAATTTATTGGCTGTTGCTTTATATCCCCGGTTTGGCTGCGCTTGTTGTGCATGTTGACAAGGTGCCTACCTGTCTATTACCCACTACCTTGTCCATAAGGGCCCTGGAGACAGTTGGTCGTTGCTGGAGGGGACGGGGTGCACGATTCTCGTGGCCGTGTTCGGATCAAAGAGTGGTTCCCTGCACTCATTGTGGAGCGGACTACGGTCCAGACACAGCTTTGTTTGTGCGTTTGATTCTCAAATACAGTGTGCTTGTGTTTGCTTATGAAGGAGTGTGGTCCGGCTCCGTTGATGAAACGTGGCCCCCATCCACATGCCTCCGGTATTATTCTTTCGGGTTTGCACTGGATATGGGATGTGTGGATAAAGCTGTGGGTGGTGCAGCGCAAGCCATCCATGGTCCCTCTGTAGGCGCAGGCGTCCTGTGGGTTGCCACAGTGACAGGCAAATCCGAAACCGGATGCCGACCACCATATGTATATATATATATATATATATAAATGAAATTTAGAAGGGATAATGGTTTGTTCCTAAGTAAGAAACACATATGTGTATGCGTGTTTGTGTGCATGTGTATTGAGTCTTGCAGGTTTGATGCATACTAAATGGAAAAGTGGAAATGGAGGTTATTGGGGATGTTATGTTGTTGGAAAAGTGCCCGTGTTAATTTTTAACCGCTTTGGGGTACAAAATTGCGGACGCGGTGGAATGTGATGATTATGAATGGGGACTGCAGCTGTTTGTTATCACGGTCGTCATCCCCTTGCCTGCCAGGCATCCTAAATTTTACTCGCTTCTGTTTAACAACACTGTGACGTGGCGGATGTGACTCGCCACTCAATAAAGGCACCGCCCCTAACACATTGGCAAGTTGACCGACATCACATTTACAAGTTCTGTGCATACATCTGCTTTCGCACGAACACGCCTACATATCTGCTTAGTGACATGCCACTATTCTTAAGTGTTTTTCACCCGTTTCCCCATACTTCACTCACTGACCCACACTGCGTACGGGACCTCACGGGATTAGTTCCTCATCAACATACCATATTGGTGATCTGATTAATATTTCTACCTCCTGCATTCTGTGTACATAGACTTCGTACAACCTTTGGGCGCCATGGGCCCACACTACTGTCTCCAACTGTACTACTCCCGCTGGTTGTGCTGCTTATTCTGCTAGCATGTATAATATTGGCATGTGCTGATCATGCACAAAAGGCGTGTCTCGCTTTGTCAAAAATAAAATATTTATTCATTTATTTATTTACAAATGCAGCGTAATAGATTCCTGCGATGAAGATGCGCTTGCCTAGGGTAACCGTATTTATGCATGGAAGAGGATAGTTAACCAGTGCGAAAGTGAATAGGATTGGGTGAACAGCGGTTCTTTAAACACTTAAAAAGGTTTAAAAATGTTACCTCTTGAAGGTTAACCGAGTTAACCTGCTAAATGCAGTAAAGTAAGAAAGCTGGAAGCCGGGAAGTGTTACTTTAATAGATGAAGGAGAAGTAGACCTCAGCCACTGATGTTACCTGTAGATGCAGACGCTATTAGGTCACTTTTGAGTATGTCGCAATGTAGTTATAAGGTAACACGCTGCTGGAAAAAGTGATTTAAATAAATAAATAAATAAATAGTATATTCTCGAATTTCCGAGACACACCTGACCAGGCATGATCAACGTTTACAAACAATTTATGTTTCGCAACAAACACGTTGCTATGTATGTAATCGGCAATAAGCCGAAAGTTGTCCAAGCTTTGGAAATTGTAAAATTAATCTTGAGGTATAAATTCGTCAAAACATGACGACAAGTTGGGTTATAGTGGGCGTAGTGTAAACAGACTGGGCATTCCGTTTGTAGAGAAAACTTGTCAGGAAAATATTACATTAGGATTCAGGTCGGCTTGCCAGTATGTAATGAATAGCATGTGGGTGTTGGGACTAACAGAACGCTTGTGTAATAGGAACCGGTGCACAGGCACACGTGATACCGATATACGCAATGTGGAAATGAGGGTGTATGCTTTTATCAGGTGGACGAATGGACGCTTAAACGGTGTGCAAATATTTTCGTCTTGGTAGGGTGTGTTGCGATTGCTCAACACTCACCAGGTTAGACTAATGAAAATGGTTTCTTATGTGGTTTCACAGGGCGAAATGCGTGCGCAAATGAGTACACATCAAAGCTTTAGGGACAACGTACCCTTACAACCGCAAGTTCGTCTTTGAAATTAACTGCATAACCGTAAAATACCACTTTCTTAATGGACGAGCAAGTTGTCCGCACGGCTTGCAGTCTTGCGTTGCAATTCATGATGAAGCCTTTGACCCATATATCGGCGGAAGATTTCGGAACCACCTACTGAACCGGTGGCATTGTAGTCAGCTTCAAGGAACCTGCGGACTTTGCATGTTTCCTTTGCTATGTGAGACAAAAAGAAACAGTAATCTGTGGTGGCTATGAAAAGGCCGTTGGTCCGTTCTCTAAGTAAAGTAAGTGAAACTGGAAAGCGAAGAAAGACCGGACGCTGTGTTATGGCAGGAGGCGGGAAATGAGTGTACGTGAAAGGGAGGTGAAAATAGGCAGTCCGTCGGTACAGTGGCAGTGGTACCCTGGACGGCGGCGGACAGCGCGTGTTTGCCATGTCTCTGAAAGCGAGGTCATCATTTAACTAGGATCTAACCTTTGGCTAGGATTCACTGAAGCCTCACGTCGTGGTACCAGTCAGTGCGAGGAGGGCCAGTGTCAGCGTTCACTCGGACGGCGGAGAGCGGCGCACGTCTGCTTACGCTCTGAAAGCTTGGTGACCATTGAAATGCAATCTTACCTGTGGTTACGAACCACCCATTCCTTACATGGTGGTACTAAGCGGTACGAGTATGGGAAATTGCAGCGGTAAACAATACTTTTATGACTTCATTACCTTCAGACTTTGAGGGAGCCTTACTGACTTCCCTAGCCTTCTTCCACTTGCTTTTACTAGGCACAAGGACTATAAGTTCGGTCGCGCTTTGGACAGCTTCCAATAGGACAGCAGAGGCCTTTTTAGAGGCACTCTGGACCGCTGGCGCACACTACAAGGTAGCCAACACCTCGGTCGGATTTTCATCGACAACAATTAAGGTTAGTTTCGTGGCTACATCCAATGAACCCACATCAATAGAGACTCCAATTTTTCTCTTCAGTCACTCCAATTTTCGATCAGGAAATGTGAGGAAAGACCACAACTGCTGATTACCCAGCCCGACATTGCTCAATGTCTCCTCAGTGACCTCAAGACGTGTAGCTCGACGGCGGCGGCATGGAAGACAATTGCATAGCATACTTTCCCCAGTCGAAAGCATTGCGTACTGATCAGGGCACAACTCGTTACACGTCTCATGGTACCAGCAGGTTCATACATAGCACTGCATGCCACCAGGCTCGTCCGAAACTGGATCGGAGCAGCTCACGCTGCAACCTAGCATTAGACTGACTGAGTAATGCAGTTGAAGACACATTAGCGCCGGTGTTCGGTGCTTCCGACATGATGCTTGCAACGAGTGTGAAACAAGTAGCAAAGGCAAAAACGGACAAGCTGTTACCTGCAGGGCAGTCAACATAAACCTTTACGGGTTAAAACAAGTTGCAACACGGATTGCAAAACAGAAAAATGCCGGAAGACTAGTCACAGGCTGAACCTGAGAAAGTTGGACGACGCTTGGTAAGTACCCGAAAACAGGTGCGACTTAATCCGGGGACCACGATGATCCAAAATTATTTGAATCATGCGAAATTTGCCAACGTCCAAATTTTTCACGACACTTGTAAACACTGTTCCGAAACTGTCCTTTGAAAGTAAAAACCTCAAAAAGACTACGCTCAAAAAGTTCAATTTACCCCCATGGAGGAAGAAAGCTTGAGGAAAGCAAAGGGTAAATTGCTTTGCCTTCCTCCGGGTTGGATAAAACTAAAGGAACTAACGGTCGTCAAGCTTTCGGTGCGTTAACCGGTAGGTTACCCTCTGTAGCCAGTTCCCCGACAGTGACTCGGGGAAAGGAAGCTGGAGGAAGCTTCCATATGCACACTTTAAACCGTCTTAGGTTGTGCTACGTGCGTTCAGCAAGAAGTGCGGCACTTAAGCTGAAGGGAATTGCCTACCTTCATACAATGAATAGGCAGAACGGGAATACAGCAGGAATAACTAGGCGGGACAAATCGGGTTAAAACTTCACGGTCCAAAAACCGTTCCGTAGAACGAGGACCCCTCTAACCCTCCAATAAGTAGCGCTGAGCAAGTTGGGATCAGTGAATGTAGCACAAAAGCTTGCTGAATGCCGCAAAGGGTAGCTATCGAAAAAGGAAACCCCATTCCACAGCAATACCCTGCGCCCGTCCATCAAGGAAAGCGTCAACCTTCTGGAGAGTACCACAAGGTATTCCCAGATGATGGCGGAAGAAGGCTCCTAGCCGTTATGCGGGTTCTCGCTATTAAAATGGCTTTCCACTATGTGTTGCGTAAATGTTACAGGGAACTGGACTATCACTCCGGTCAACCGGACAGGCCAGCGATTGTCGGCAGATGCATATCAAGAAGAACGTCGCTTCGCACTCCGGCAGGCCACCGAAATTTTCTCGCAGCGCCATGTTCTGTCGATCCTCTTAAACCTAAGCACTTCTGCTTAGCAGCAACTAGTAATCGTAGGCTCCACGCATTTCTGGAGCTTGCTAAGAGCTGCTCTCTTCTATCTCGAACATACTTTGTGGCTGTCTGCGTGACATACATCCGCTTTTTGCTGATTTATTATGGGTAATTGTAGGCATACGTTAGCAACTAAAAGGCTTCATGCAAACTCCATTGCTGATCGCTGATACTCACACTTACAGCGTCCCTAACTGTTCCTCGTCTTACCTCTGGCTCCCGTGTTTAGCAGCAGTCCTTTTTCATAAGCTACTATCATCTTTGCGCATATACTGAGCTGCCAAGTTCCACACTTTATCCCTCCAAGCTTTAATCCCTGGGACTGCATGCATCACGTACACTTGCTGTCTGTTGCCCTAATCAGGCGTCCACTAGCAATTATAAGGCCACACCTAAATGCCATTGCTCATCCGCGACACCTAATTGGCCGTAGTACAGCTCTCTCACTGGCTTCTCCCGGCTCATGCCTCCTTAATTATACTCCATTAACACCACCGCATGATATGATTAGCTGCACGTCGATGCGTCGTAGTCAATTATGCTCTAACTATCTAACAACCTCTTTGTATGCTTGAGCTTTACTTGTCCGTTGTCATTCTATCACGAAACCTCTCTTAGCTTTCTTCTGTCGTGCAAACATATCCAGGTATTCAGCGTAAACCGCACTTCTGCCTCACATTTCTTGACCTTTATCTACCCATTACTTGCTGTATTGTCTTAGGCGTTTTTTTTACCTGCAATACTCCAAGTCTCGGGCTAGCAGTCCATGGCTCTATCCAGCTTGGCACTATTGCCCTAGCACTCTGGCTGCTGCGGTTAGGCCTCAGGTTCTGATACCCTCAGCAACCTTAATGTACGCATGTATTCCGGCTATTCGCGGTCCCTCCGTCAATTAGCCCTTCTTAGCTTTTTAATTCGGCACTCTCTTACCTGGTCAGTACAGAGAAGCCCCTTAGCTTCTCATTCATAGGTGTTCATTCCTCAATTATTCGCTGCTATTTTTGCCAAACTTACCCATGTATGAGTCCAAAAGACTCACTGGCTTTCCTTGGGTCAGCATATTCTACGCTCCCCAGCGAATCTTCCCACGCAACAGTTGCATCATAGCAAACTGATCCTGTGTTTTCTTTGCTTAACGGCGCAACGCTCGGCATCCAAGGTATACAGTAGCAACCAACCTATAGGGCTTTGCTTCCGATGAATATTCAAAAGACACTTTTAGCATAATCATTGTTACACATTGTACATCATATGTTTCCTCTAAATGTTAGACCATAGGACATAAATAATGCTTGTTCCCACGTCTGTTCTTTGCGGCCCTGTTTGTCTCTCACCTTCCCTTTCTCCGAGGTCTGGAACTTCTTGGGGATCTGGGATCGGATCGTGAAAGAGCTTTTGCCTGGGACAGGACATAAAAACCCCCAGGGACCTTGATCATGCCTGCGTTGGTGTGTCTCTATGAAACTGAGAATAAATTATTTATTTATTTATTTACATAGAACACGGCTGTACAACAAGTGGATAAAAATGCACTCACTACCATGACCGTCGTCCAGTAATGGTAGCTGGACATGACGCCTTCATACTCCTGCGAAGTATACATAATCCTGTAAATTCTAGAAGCAAGAATCGGAAGTTCTGCTCACCTGGACACGAAGATGACGAAGGTCTAACCCTCCATAGGCCTCAGCCATTATGGCCGCCCCGGCTAAAAATAACCTGTTCAGCTAACAGAGGAAATTAGAAGGCAATTGACGGCGGTTAACCGAGGGTTATATCAGTCGACGAGCTGCTCTGCCAGTTTTATATTAGTGTACAAACGGATTTCCGACAGTGTTTCAGGATGTGGTGGGTTTTCGCCTGGCAAGCGTTCTCCCTATAAAAAGCCACAAGTGTCCGCTTAACAACACTGCGACGTGGCGGATGTGACTCGCCACTGAATAAAGTCACTGCCCACAACTACATACGGGCAAGCCGTCCAGAATCCTAATGAAATATTTTCCTGACAAGTTTTCTCTACAAACGGAATGCCCAGCCTGTTTACACTACGCACACAAGTACCCAACTTGTCGTCATGTTTTGACGAATTTATACCTCAAGATTCATTTTACAATTTCCAAAGCTTGGACCACTTTCGGCTTACTGCCGATTACATACATAGCAACGTGTTTGTTGCGAAACATAATTGCTTGTAAACCTTGATCATGCCTGGTCAGGTGTGTCTCGGAAATTCGAGAATATACTATTTATTTATTTATAGTGGGCTCACCCCGGTATTTCCCTACCAGGAAAACATATGATGGTTGGGCGGAATAATGCAAGAGAGCTTAGCAACCGAAAAAGTAACCGAACATTGACATTGTTCACCGGTCTCGTGGTTCATGTGGTCGTCATTGATGGACTTTCAGTTGCACGTTATAGGCCAGCGGAACGCTTGGCTGAACTTGAGGATGAGGAAGGCGTTGAAGTCCCTGTGAGCAGGCCAGATATCCCATGCCATTTTCGCACCCATGGAATGCCGCCGGATGGATTAAAGCCGTATAGGTTTTACTCCAGAGCACACCGTTTGAAGTGAAAACTGCAGCGGCATGCAAAAAGGAATGAATGCAGACTAACCTTGAATACACAGATTGAAAGCAAGAAAGGGTACGGTGATAAAAGTGGGAAAGTTTGACTCTTACCAATTGTAAGAAAAATCGGAAGGGGAAGTTTACGAACCACCATTTGAAATACCGAGAAGTTCACCTCCAAAGAAATGTAATGTAATGTGTGCTAAATTTAACTTACCCGCGGCAGTGCATGCACGTGTATGCGGACTCACCTTGGTATGCCGCACAAGTCTGATGAAGCCATCTTGCGTCGACATCACAACTTATCCAACCGACTTGGTCCGCGCACGGCGAGTTTTCCTCCTCCTGCTGACGCGCAGCGTATACCGCGCTGTCCGCATCCTCCGCATCTGTCGTCCACCTTTTACGTCACGTAGGTGCGCGGTGCTGAGCAGAGGTTCTGGTTTTCAGAGTACGGAATTTCAATCCCTATGACATCAACTGGGAGCCTCAATCTCCCCCACACGGGGTAGCAAAGGTGAATTGCGTTTGTTACGCCTGCCGTCACTGTCAATCCGCTGCGAAACCCCAGTCCCTGCCTTCCCCAACGGGAGCCCTTGGTTACTGTCGGTCCCCGATGCAAACCTCCTGGACTAAGAAAGGCTTCGAAACCCCACTCGGGCAGCAGCATCGGAGGATGCCGCATCCACTCGTTGGAATATGGACAGGTCCTCCCATGATAACCGCTGCAATTGTTCCACACGAGAGGATTGAGCTAGCACTTCCACATTACTATGACTCATCAGAAACTCCCGAAAGCATGCTTTAACGCCCATCGTGCGGGTGAACTCCTCCGTGCCCATACTCAACAAATGCGCCTCCAAGTCACCAAACATATCACGAGCGATACGAATATTTCCAGCGCGGTCCATGACACCACCACTACGAGATGGCATCTGCGTGACCGTGACCGTTCCCTCCGGGTCATCCGACAAGTCCGCCTCTCCAAAATTTTCCGTTGGCAGCACCCAACGGCAACCACGAAGAACCACCTCATCGTCGTACGCATGCAGGCTGGCAACCTGCACAATGTTCGCACATGGAATGCACCACTGACGATTAAACCGACATCCCCATGCGCCGCCATTCTCTATGACCATATGCTGCATGTCCAACCGCTCCACATCCACTAGCCAATACCTGCAGTCCGGGTTCACACTGCGGATGCGACCTCTTAGACTGTGCCGCACGTACCGCCGCCGGGCGTATGAGGATTTCTTCCTCAAAAGTAATTGCCCACTGGTTGCACGCCGCACAACCTCACACATACCAAGCTTATCTCTTAAACTAACGCTTTCCCTACCCGCTAAAATGCCACCGCAGCGCTGCACTATCACCTGAAATAGATGCTGCAGAGTTGATCACGCATTTAAAGTTTCTTTCCGATGCTTATCCACAGTTTCAAAGATATTGGTACTGTCGCAGCCAACTAACCCAGCTTGGCTCAACAAATAGGCCGCTCAGCTAAACCGAAATGAGAAACACGTGCGACCGTGGTATTGGAAGCATACTGCGATGTGCACCGATATATGCCTCCCTAAGCAGATGATAATGCGCGCAATCGTGCGGATACAACAAGGCTTGCAACATGTTGAGCAGAGCCTTGTATCCTCCGTGTTACCGAAGGGAATGTGAGCACAAAGCCGCTATATGGCACGCATGTGCACCCGAGAGGAAGCTGGGTTGGCAGTGAGATACGAACTGCGAAACGCATTCCCCTGCGCTGCGCACTTGTACATGACCAGCTTTCGAGCACGGTCAACCCCGGGGGCCAACTCCAGCAAAATTCTCACCACCGATTGGTAGCTAGCCTCCGTCTCATTGGGCAACGGCGCATAAAATACACACACACAAAGGACGCTGACGGCCACAAACATAACACGCCATAGGATATAACCGCAGTACTTGAGCTTACATGCGGATTCCGCTAACATTACCACCCGTATTGGCCCACCAATTTCAGCATGTGCAAAGGGACGAAAAAGAGGAACCGGATATCATTGCCCTCATGCATTATATCAATTGATAAGTACATCGCAATAGCTGCGTAACCTCCTCCACTTCCGTGCCACAGGCGTTACGAGGACTCCGCCGAATGTCATACAAATCGCGCCTGGTTAAACGGACGTCGTATTGAAGACGCACAAAAGCACACATCTCCTGCGTCCCACGAAACGGCTTAATCAGGTTCAGTAACCTACGTTCCTGTTCCGCTGTTAGCCGACGATTGTTGGCATACAATCAAGGTTTCCCCACATGAAAATTCTGCGAATGGCGAAGTTAGGCGTATCCAATCTCGTAACATTCCCCTTCAAAACGACTGGGAACCGAGCAGTGTAAGTGTAGCACTCGTAACTGTTAAAAATTATCAGGCGGCTGATCAACACTTACCGCATTCCAGCAACATTCAATTGTGTACTCTGCACGCACGGAAACTGAATATATCTGTGCCGTCAGCCTTCCAGTAGCAGCTGTCCAGTCTGTCTTTGGTAAGCTTTCGCAGTAATAAAGCTCAGAAGAACAAATGATGTCGCCGTTTAAATCTGATCCTTAAGCATCGCTCAAAAATCCAGATATGGACCCCTGCAGATACGTCGGAATGCGCTAGTTATCCACCATCGCTGTTGTCACTGGAAACGGGAAATGATTAACAAATTGACGCATTTAAACCATTTCATATAATGATGTATAATTCACTTTTGAGCCTAGTAAAAACCACCTTCACATAATAATAAACGTACTTGTTAATCGAAAGACCCATATTTTCTTTTATCAATTAACAACATTGTGTGCCACAATCACATTGTCGGAATCGCTCTGATCACTGGTTACTGTGAGTGCTACGCGGTAACTTGACTTTTTGGCGTGCCATACTGATCGAGATTTTTAGTTGAATTGACGTGGAAAACAGTGTTTGAATAAACACTTGAAACGAAATTTGACTATTGTCAAATTTCCTCTGATCCAAGATATCTTGGATCGATTAAAGCGGTTCTGGTCAAAGCGTCTTTGGCGCTTACTGGTAATTCTTCCAGTTTTTCCCAGTTTTAACCCCGTTTTGCACCCCGTTTTTTTGCCTTTTTATTGTGGTCGTTTAACTATTGCATACGTGTTATAATCACTCTGTTTTCCACTATGTCGGTCTCGCAATGCACCGAGGCTGTTGTTCCTGATGGCTCGGATTCTGAGGTTATCGCACTTTGTGGCGGACCGAGCTGCAATGTACCAGTAACTGACGATTCAGGCGGTATGCAATGCGATGTCTGCAACCGATGGTACCATCAGCTTTGTACGGAGCTAAATACCGAGCAGTACGCAGCGCTGGCCTCTAGCGAAAAGTTGCTGTTCCGTTGTGCCAATTGCTGCAGCCGCCGGCAAGGCCGCACAGTCCTTCGTACGAGAGATGAATCTCTTGATACCCGGCTGCGAAATGTAGAGCGTTCGTTCTCGATGCTCTCTGATCTTCGCTCAAAGATTGATCTGCTTATGACGACGCTTCCGGTCTCCAACAAAGCAGATTTGATCGCTTACACTGATGATCAGCTTGTGGCACCTATCATTATGTCACCGGTCCAGATGGCTACCGACCACAAAAATGAAGCAGCTTCGGACGTCGTATCTATACCTACGCTGATCGATGCCGAATTGCTGGTTCAAGGGTCACTTCGAGTTAAGCGAAGAAGAGCCAGGAAACCTCGTAAGCTCTCTGCTAAACAAGAAGTTGTCTCGGCACCGGTAACAGGCCAAGTGTCGTTACTTGGCAAACCGTCTGACGGTTGTGCGAAGGCGAAGATCACAACACGCACTACTTATCAGCCGAAGTTGCCGGAAATCTTGGTTCTCACCGAGAAGACATATTCTGAAGGTGTGCTTGATTCTGCTCAAAGCGAAAAAGCCCCACGGGACCCTACTCCTGTTATCAAGAAGAAAAAGCAGACAAAATCTGCTATAAAGCCTTCCGGTGAAATCGATGACCCTAACAAAAGTAAGACATCGACAATGGAGCGAAAAACATACGCTGCCGTTGCTACATCATCGGAGGGGCTAAAGACGGTTCCATTACCAGTAGTGAAGCCACCTGCTCCGAGTGCCGAATCAAAGACCCGTGGGGTTAATACACCCCGTCGCGGCGATTCTTTCACGGATAGTAGCGTTATATTCCGTAACGCGGCTGAATCTACTGCTGTCCTTCCCGCTGATCGCATGTTGGACGACCTTCAATGGTTTAAAATGTGCGTAACGAGGCTTCTTCCGCCTGGTTTTCCAGGCGTTACTGTCAGGAAGCTGATTAGACTGGGGAACGTCCCAGTTAACGTACCAAACCCGCGACCGCGGCTACTTCGTGTGGTACTCTCTACCCCGGAGGAACGCAATGCTCTCATGCGGTTTGCGTTTAAGCTGAAAGGTACAAACATTAGCGTTCAGCCGGACCTTCCGCTAGCCGATAGGCTGAAGCTAAGGGAGGCCATCAAGGACCTCAAAAGCAGGCGAGCGGCCGGTGAACAAGGTCTCCGGTTAGTGGGTTTTCGGGTGGTCAGCCGGCGGTCCTTTTCCGCCCTACCAGTGCCAGTACTGGTAGCGCACGACCCAGGTCTGGATCTAACGAAAAACTTCAGATAGTGCTAAGTAATGTGCGCAGCCTAAGGAATAAGGTGTACGAGTTAGGTCTGCTTGTAGATGGGTCTCATCCCGATATACTCGCATTCACTGAAACGTGGCTGTCTCAGGACATCACGGATGGTGAAGTACATCTATCGGGCTACGCACTATTTAGATGCGATCGCTCTGCTGGCCGACAGGGAGGGGGCGTCGCTCTTTATGTGAGCTGTAAACTTGACGTTTTGAAGACTTGCCTATTTCAGTCAGCAGACAAAACTGTTGAAGCTCTGTCGGCTGTTATTAGCACATCCTCGGCTCAGGTTACAGTTGTAATTGTGTATAGAAGCCCTGGGAGCGTATCCAAAGAGGTACTTGACTTCATTCGCTCCCAGTCCGCAAATAAGTGTTTGGTGATGGGCGACTTCAACCTCCCAGAGATTTGTTGGGCAGATCTTTCTTGCGACTCAGCGTCAGGCACATTCGGCGCTGATCTGCTTGAACTTACGCTCCAAGTATCTTTGCACCAGTTCATTGACCTCCCCACTAGGTACATGGACGCCCAAGTACCGTCTATCTTAGACCTTGTATTCGCTAAGTCACTCGACTTTGTTGGTGACATTACTTACGGACCTCCACTGGGTTCCAGTGATCATGTTTGTTTGCTCTTCAATTGTACTCTGTCTAGACGCTACCAGAGTACTGTTGAGTCTCGCCCGAACATATGGCAAGCAGACTATCAATCAATGAGAGCCAAGGCTTCTGGTTTCCATTGTGAGATCTCAGACGACGATACTGTCCAGGTTGCCTGGGATAAATTTAAGTCCTACCTCACAGAGGTCTCTGCTCCCTTCATACCAGTCACAAGGAGAAAGGAGGCCCGAGCACAGCCGCCCTGGATAGATCCCACTGGCAGGCATCTGCTCACAAAGAGATCTAGATGTTGGCGGACTTACCGAGACGCTCCGTCTACCGATACTTATGACAGGTACCGTAAAGCTAGAAATAGGTGTAAGCAACACCTAAGGGATGCTCGGCTCACTTTTGAAAAAGGGTTAGCGGACGAAGCTTCAGAGAATCCAAAAAGATTCTTCGCTTATGTCAAAAGACGCTGCGGTTCGAAAATGTCAATTCCAGTATTGATGCGTGATGACGGTACTCATGCGCATACGGATTATGACAAGGCCTGCGTACTCAGTGGGCAATATGCGGCAGCGTTTGTAAGGGAAACCTCTTTGACAGGCGTTGAGCTGGTTTGCAGGACTCCAGAGGGTTCAGAACTATCTGAATTTATTGTAGCGGAGACTGCAGTTCGTAGGCTGTTACAAGGGCTGAACCCTTCTAAGGCCTCTGGGCCTGATTTAATTCACCCGAAACTGTTGCATGAGTTGGCTGCGGAACTAAGTGGACCGCTCGCTATTGTGTTTCAGAAATCGCTTGACAGTTGTGCATTGCCTTCCGAATGGAAGGAAGCTGTCATCTGTCCCATCTTCAAACATGGGGACAGGGGTCTGCCTGCAAATTACAGGCCAGTTAGTCTGACGAGTGTAGTAATCAAACTCCTCGAGAAACTGGTGAGAGATTCATTAGAGAGTCATCTGAGTAGATTTAATCTACTTAGCAATGTACAACACGGATTCCGGAAGGGATTTTCGTGTCTGACGAATCTGTTGGTGGCTCGCGAAAATTGGGCGGATGCAGTGGATAACGGCCACACGCTGGACGTGCTTTTCGTCGACTTTTCGAAGGCATTTGACAAGGTACCCCATTTGAGGCTCGCGCAAAAGCTGTCCTCCTACGGGGTATCTGGCCGCGCCCTTCATTGGGTGACTGCCTTCTTGGAGGGTAGAGAACAATGTGTACGGGTAGGCCGGGGTCTGTCATTTAGGCAGTCTGTCCTCAGCGGCGTGCCGCAGGGCTCGGTCCTTGGACCGCTGTTGTTCTCTATCTATGTGAACGACCTACCCACGGAGCTTGAGGTACCATCGCTGCTATTTGCTGATGACCTGAAGCTGTGGAACATTGTTGATGTTCCTGGGGGTTCCGAAGCTATTCAGCGAGCATTGGATAAGCTTTGGGACTGGTCTACTTTATGGTTACTGCCCATAAATCAGGCAAAGTGCTCCGTTCTTCGAATTGGAGGAGGTTGTCCTCCTGCGAAGTACTTGGTCGGTGGGGTCGAACTCCCCCGTGTATCTAGCCAGGTTGACCTAGGCGTCGTACACTCTTCGGCGTTACACTCCGGCGACAACTGGAAGAAGGCCGCAAGCAGAGGTTTACGCATGTTGTGGTTAATCCGACGTTCTTTCGGAGTCTTGACGGGCGGCATCTTTACGAGGCTGTTCTCGGCTTTCGTTCGCCCTCATCTGGAATACTGCGTCCAGGCTTGTCCGCCCTGCCTCGTCCGGGACAAAATGGAGCTAGAGAGGGTTTTACGAGTGGGTACTAGGTTAGTCGAGGGATTACGGGGACGGACGTACCCCGAGCGTCTACTTAGTTTGGGAATGCATTCAATGCACTACCGAAGGCTTAGAGGAGACCTAATCCTAACCTACCGTATCTTGACTGGGAAGGTTGGTCCAGATTTGTCTTGGCTATTCAGTCCCGCTAGATTGTCTGTTCTACGCGGTCATTCGTTGAAGCTGGACAAACCGCGGTCCGATCGGATTAGGGCGGAAATCCGGCTGTCACGCCGAGTTATCGACCGCTGGAACATGCTTCCGGAAAGTGTTATCAGGGAATCTACGGTTAAGGGGTTTGAGCGGCAACTTGACGCTCTTGGGTGGCAACACGAAACCTTTCCATTTTCCTGAGTAACTCACATCTTCGTACTTCGATTTTCTTTTCTCTACTTTTCTTCACGTATTGGTATTATTTTCTTATTTAAGTGCACTTCCCTATTCTGTACCTTCGATTTCTCTTCCTATCCTTTGCTTACTTCACGTGACTGCCACAGCAGGGACTGCTAGGGCAGGAAACGTGGGCATTAACTGGTTGGCCAGGGTGCGATACGGGTGTTTCCGTTTTAGATCCATCAATAACTGAGCACTTCATCAATTCCTGGCTCAACGATCCACTCAAGATGGAACACTCACGGGATTTTCCTATCGTTCCAGTCCCCATCTGAACTGAAGACCTGCTGTCGCACTACTCGTACATTCAGTGTGAGTGAGGTCTCTGCATCACTTAGTGCTGGCGGAATTCGAAAGTAAAACTCATCGCCGGTTTGAGCCGTTCAACTATGTATTTTTCGGCCGCAACATTTATGTGCCTAAAAACGCTCGAATTCTCTTGACTATCACTGTTGGGCATGTAGTTCCATTCACATGGAGTGACTAGGAGATCGTGGCTAGGTGTGACACCTAGATACTTCACCGTTATGGAGGAGCTCAACACCCGTTTACGTGTAGTTATGGGTGGTCCACGCGAAGTTACCGATAACAGCTTGCTTTGTGTGAACAGAGAAGAACCTCGGCGTATTTGATGCATTAAGCGATAAATAACGATCTTTAAACTGGGATGCAAGATTCCTGGCTGGTAATTTAACAGATGAAGCCGTCGCAACGATACTGGATCTTATCGTGGTGCGACGGTTTTTGTACCCTATCAACCCATCGAGCTACACTAGATGGGGCCCTAAGGCCTCTTGAGAGCCACTCCCCCCACCAGGTTGGTCAATGGCTAGTCGGACGAATTCAGTCTCCTGGTCATTCGGGTTACGGTTTGGAAATGGGATGGCGTCCACTTCTATAAAATCAGATCACTGCCTTGAGTATAAGCTTTTGAGCCAAAACCTTTGGTTGAGGACCCTAATCGTTCTCCTGTCTAAGTTCGGGCGCCCTAGCAGTATCTCAGTCCAGGTACAACTATGACTATTTCTTCAAATTTCAACCACATCTCGCATCGGCCGTGTCTCAGCTTTCAAAGGGTCGAATTATCTACCGCACACAGCAAGACGGATGAACGAAAACATGTTACTGCTGGCTCCTCCCTACTTCCCTTTCCACCTGTTCCTCTAAATCACCTCCCGACCCACATTACTAACATTCCTTCTGTAATTCCAAGCTTATCTGAAAACAGCTGCAAAATCTCTGCAGTTGTACTATCTGCAGCTCTGTTCCCGTACCACTCACTGGACGCCTCTCGGCAAGAGCCCTTCATGAGGCCACGCCGTCCCGTGCATGTTGTACAGGATGGATAAATATAAAGAGTACGCTATGGCGGTGAGCTAACATCACATTTTGTTAATTTCTCGTTTGTTTCGTTATGTGCTTTCCTTTTTGGCATATATTGTTGCAGCAGTCCTTTGTTTTCCGCGCTGTCTTTAAATCATTTTACGTTTTTCTCAACAATTTCCCCTTCAACTCTCAACTTGTCCACACGCTAAGCCTAATTTGATAGTGCTTTTTGTGCTGATTCTTATAGGTCTTCACTGGAAGCTTTATACTTCTTCGGCTAATCGGTTTCGATTATTTTCTGTTTTGCGTGACACTTTACTTTGTTCGCAACGCTGTCCACACTCCTGACCTTAGAACTCAGCGTCGTCCCAAGCACCCGGGTTCGAACCCTGTCTCCCTCTTGATTCTCACTCAGTTCTGGTGAATCTACACCATTTCTTTTAACCAATTTTATCCATTTACATATTCTACTTCATATGGCAAACTGCCCATCCACTTGCAACTCTTCTTTTCCTTCACTTTTCTCGTTGACGTAATGAAAATTTCTATCACAACTACCACGTACTTTAGTTCACCCGCGTTCCCCTATTTTTCTGATATTCTCTGTCTACTTGTAAGTAGCGGAAAGCTATGGAAACGTTTTGGCCCTTCTTTGGCCTTGGACCCCATCTGTTCCGCTGCATAGCGTTTTTCCCATTTCCCAATCTCTATCTTTTTCTGACTTTGGTAGCTTTTCCAACTTCTCGTGATTACTTACTCTGCGGTTTTTTGCGCAGTTTCGTCTTTTAATTCTCGTTTCTATTGCTGCTATTTGGGCTAGTGACGTTCCGTCACCCATTCCGCTCGTCGATCTTCTTAACTAGGTGACTTGTGCTCCTGCTTTATCACTTCCTCCGCGCTCTGAGCTCGCTATCCTAAACCGCTGCATGTTGTTTGTCCACCTATCTTGCTGCTGGTCTACATTCGATTTCGCCATGTCTTCTGACTTCATCCTTGTCGTCCTCGTCTAACCCCCGAGAAAGAGACTGCATCTGCTATGTCTGCCACGCCGGATTCACTACTGCAGCATGCATTAAACGACATGATGGATAACACTTGCTACACCTTGCGGACTCTATCCTTTAGTGATCTTCGTTTTCGAACTGAGCGGGCGCTGACAGAACATCGGCGTATTCATCTGGAGGAGTACCTACTTTTCATATCCTCCCGGGCCGCAACATCTAGCTTCTAGTGGTCTTTGGAAGGGGACCGGCGTCTGGTACAAATGTCGATAGAATTGAGTCCAGCAGTATTAGACTCAAAGATTTATTGCATTCGTTTCATCAACAATTTCCTACTCGTACGGTCCCCGCTATTAGGAAAAGGCTGCATCATTTACAATGGCAGCGACCCCCCCGCACAAGCAGCTCGTCCCAGTGCTTTGAAGTGTGCATGGCACCCGTCTCCCCCAGGCCCGCCCCAGTGATGTTGTCGTCTAGTTCCGCGTCCGATCTCGCTGTGCCTTTCTTACCCAGTCGCGGAAAGGCGGAATGGCCCGCGTCGTCCATCTCTACCAGTTTTCCGTAGTTCCTTGTCCTGCATCCCCAATACAGTGGGTCTGCTAGCATTGCTACAAAACCTTCGAACGGAACGGTCTCTGCCGATTTTTATTGTACACCTACGGTATTAATCCAGCCCCATATATCCGATACATTACTAACAAGTCGATCACCCTTCCCTGTCACTACCACTGCTCCCCTCGACACCGCTGAGTTTCCGGATACCACTGCCATCAAGCCACTTCCGTCATTGGTGACTGTCGTTGCTACTTCGCCGACACAATCTATAGTCTCCACTTTTACCACCTCTCCGTTTCTGCACACTACCTGCACACTCGTTTTCGACACCTTCGGGCCTGAAAAGGCACTTGGCAGCCGACTGTTGCCATCCTGCTTTTCCATCCACGGCGTTCGGATACAATGCTCTGCATCTTAAGTTTCAGGCGTGTCGGTGAACTTTTCTTCTAAGCGTAGTGTTACTCAGCATCGTCGCCTCATTCATTTCGTCTAGCACAACGCAGATTGTTTAGCTCGACTTCCATTTTGGTCTACATTAGAAGTTACTGCATTATTGATTAGTGCAGGGGCGATGGTAAATTATGCTCCTTATTTTTCAGGACTTACTGCTTGGACTAAGTCAATCTCTGCCCATACGATCGATTGGTAGTTTACGAAAACGCCTAATGCATTTGCGTCGCTGCTATTCCACTGCTAACCAACTTGTCCCGTGGCTGCCGATGAGTAATAGCTTGCAACATTCACTGTCTTCCATTAAATAAATAAACAAATTTGTATATTTACCGACGGACGATACACGGCCCCATAAGTGGGAGCGATCATTTGTGTAGTGAATACGTTTCATAACATTAGCGAAAAGTTTATTGATAGCATTTCAGATCATGATTATTTTTCCTTAAGTCCTAGACCCGTGCAACTCATATGTAAAATTTACGGATGTTTGTATCATCAGGAGTAGATAATAAAGGAAGGGACTACTAGGCTGCAAAGACACAGCATTTGGTATGGTATGTAATGACATGTAGTGGGTAAGCTAGCTGTAAGCGATTATTTTCTCATATGTTTTTTATGCCAACTTCTGTCAATGTTTCTAGTGTTTGCTGTGAGTCAAATATCTTCAAAGCATTTGGTATATTGAGGAAGGTCTGAAGGAGATTTCTAAACGTGACATGGCTTGTACACATGCGTATCTGTAGGGGTAGTTTGTTTCACAGATAAGTGTATCTCACTAAGAAGAAATTCGACCGAATTTTATGACTTGAAAGGTTTGTACGTATCAAGTCGTCGCCATTACGTGTGGGGTAGACTGCAGTCTTCCGTAGTTCAAGTGCGGTGCTGTCTGCGTAAATTCGTTGGTTTATAATATTGTAGAAGAGAACAAGGTTGTTCCTTAAGCGTCTCAGCCAAAGTGGATCCAGCTGGAGTTTTCGACAGCGATCATAATAAGTCAGGTTTGAGCAGCGCCCCACGACCAGCTTGGTAAATGATCGTTGGACATTTTCCAGAGCCGTTCTATCCTTCTTTCTCAATTGGCTGTGAACGATAGTACAATATTCCAGAGTCGGTCGTACTATTGTCTTAAATGACTCAAGTCGTGCTTCAGGTAGGGAAAAAGTTCTGGTGATATATCCGCATAACTGCCTTGCTTTCGCAACGTGATAAAGAACATGTTCGGAGAAATTGAAAGAGTTGGGTAATCTAATCCCTAAGTCCCGAACTGAATCATACGTTGGGGTCACGTTTCCGGCAACTATAATGGAGCCTTCTGGGATGCGGCATCTGTACCCAAGTACTTGAGATTTCACTGCGGAGAACTTCATTAATAAACGCTCACTAGCTATATTTAGTGCGGATAGCTCTTCACAGATGTTCCCCAAACACATATGTAGTTAGTCTGGATGAAATGAGTAAACCACTTTGACATCATCTGCAAACAGAAATGGGTGTCCATGTTTGATCGGGTCACATATATTGTTTACGTAGATTAAGAAAAGTAGCGGTCCGAGCACACTTCTCTGGAAGACACCGCTGGTTATTGGCTTCGGTGTAGAATGTTGCTGACCGATTTTAACCACCTGATTTCCACCATTTAGGTATGAGTCGAACCAGTTAAGCAGCGGATTTCCAATTCCATATGACTCTAGAGCAGACAGCAGTGGCTGGTGTGGCACGCGGTCGAACGCCTTTTGCATGTCCAACAGAATTATACTAATTGCCATTCCTCTGTCAGTCATAGTCGTGATGTGATCGAGAAATTGTAGCTGGCATGTAACGCAGGAGCGTTTTGAGAGAAAGCCGTGCTGTGAAGGGTTGATCAGATCCAGTCTTGTAAGATATTGGACAATGTTCTTCTTGACTATTCGCTCTAGGGCTTTGGAAGCAGCAGAGGTGTGATTTATTGGGCGGTAGTTTGACACTTGATTTCTCGGTCCACCCTTGTGCTTAGGCATTATAATGGATTGCTTCCACTGAGCTAGAAAGCAGCCGGTAGTGAGTGAAAGTGTGAAAAGGTTTAATAACGATAGAGCGAGGTTTTTTCCTCCGAGTTTTATAACTGTTGGGGAGATGCCATCTGGACCTGGATGAGTTGATGGTTTTATGGCTGCGATGGCACTTTGCACCTCTTTTAACGTCACAGGGATATTGCAGTATAATTCGGTCGTTCTTTTTGGGAGTGGAGGGTGAAGTGGCTGAATGTTGGGGACAAAACAGGATGCAAAACTAGAGTTTATGGCCTCGCATATACAAGAGATGTCGCGCGTTATTGAACTATCGTCTAGAGCCAACATTTCAATTTCCTGTAGGGGTTTAGGGTTCCTTCTTTTGAGTAGTTGCATCAATGTACGTACTTTCTCAGGATTACTTATGAATGGAAGGATTTTGGTGAGTATTTTTGTTTGTCGCAATCAGCCGACAATTCAGATATGTCGACCAGCTATCCGGAAAAGCACCAGACGGCCGTTTCGCCCTATTGGGGCTCATCAGTGGTGAGCATCCTTCTGTCCTCTGCGGAGGATCGAACCCATGACTGCTAGTGGCTCTTGCCAACTAGCCCGCAGCTTATGCAACTGCGCCATGGAGGACGGTATCCGTTTGGTGCTTTTCCGGATAGCTGGTCGACATATCTGAATTGTCGGCTGATTATGACGAACAAAAATTTCTCAGGATTTCTGGGTACCCGGCTTTCTTCTTTGGTTTTGACCGTTAGGGTTAGACGTTGTAAATATAGTAAGTTCCCATGTATTTGTAGCAATGTTGCGAAGCTGTATTTCCTGCGATATAGCGATTTGAGTTTCTTTAGTTTGATTTTGGCTTTGGACAGAAGTTTGAGTTCACCCCTATGTTCATGGGTATTTCTCCTTACAGTAGGTGCTAGTAGATCCACAACAAGAGCAATATTGTTTATAAACTCATTTGTAGCCACAGTAGGGTTGTGAGTTAGGAAGGACGTATTCAAATAAGTTCATTAAATTCGTTCCAGTCCACACGATAGAGGTTACGAATGGGTTTTAGCATTTTACTTGGTCGTTTAGGTAAATCAATAGTCATATCACAAAGCACCGTGTTGTGATCCCAGCCAAGTAATGGATTATCAATGAATGTATAAGCGTTCGCGATTCCCGTCGTGAATACACGGTCTAAGGTAGTGGCACTTCTAGTTGGCTCTCTAACATCTTGAGTCCAGCCACTGAGGTGGATACATGCGATAATTTCCTCAATCTCCGCCGTGTTTCTGAGTGTAGGTAGCATCCAGTTAACATGTGGTAGGTTGAAATCTCCACACATAATTTTGGATTTGTATGTGGTGCTGGAAGCAACATTGATCATATCGATTAGCTTTTGGGTTGCACATTGAGTAGTTCGGGGCGACCGATAGATACAACCCACTAGAAGATCGATAGATGGGATCACTAGCCATAGTGTATCCTCTAAGCCAATGAACACAGGTTGATCTGCGGGAATTGCAGTCAGGTTATTTCGAAGATATATGGCACAGCCACCACCACGTTTGTGTGAGCGATCCTTACGGAAAAGCTTATAGCCTAAGATGTTAAGCTGAGAATCACTAATTTCTGACGTGCACCAGGTCTAAGTGATAAAAACAATATCTTTGTATCTCATAAACATAAGTGTTGGAAGTATATCTAATTTAGGTAAAAGGGAACGAATGTTAATGACGACAGCATTGAAAGACATTGTTAACATGGAATGAAAGTGGTGGGTAATGTTTGTTTCATCCTCATTGTATCTGAGAATTGTGTGTTGTGAGGTAGCTGAGGCACACTGAGCTCCAGATCGTACTGGATTGCATGAAGTACATACTCTAGTAATTTGATTAATCTCTGATTCATAATCGCACGTGATAGGGGCAGGCTTGGTGGGGGAGGAACTGGTGGTGTGCGATAGTCTAAAAAAGGACTTACATCCGTAGTCTACAAACTCATTTTGCTTCGGTTTGTATTGTTGCCAATTGAGTACTACAGCGGGTGGTGGTGGGTGAATTTTGACTTGAGGTAGATAGGAGTTGCACCCTCTTACCTGTAAGTCGTTGTGACCTACCAATTTTTTTTGCTAATTCGGTGTCGCACACATAAGGACTTTGCCAGCTTGAGGTCGCGGGATTTGGAAACGTAGTCAGAGGCATTGTGGGTAGGTATTGGGCCGGCTCTCTGCAACTTATCCCGACAACAGTGTCGGTTTTGCATGTAGAGGCTTGAGGACGTATACTTTTTCTCAATTGGCCTAGCTGCATATCCCTACGCTCTGGTGGTGGTTGCTTCAGACCTAATGAGCTTTGAGTGCTTATGGGAGAAATTCTGGCAGGGTGCTTTCCCCTGTTTTTGCCTACGCCTCGGTTGGTCGGAGATAACCTATAGCTTAGTTCATTCGGGTTGGATTGAGATTTGTTTTTCGTGCTGCCAACGTTACCACCTGAATTTTTGTCTCGCTCACGATAAGTCTCAGGTACAGTTCCTGTCAACTTTTGTAAAGGCTCGCGGTTTGGAGAAGAGATAAAGGAGTTGAGTGTGTGGTCAGCAGGTGTCTGCGTCGTTATATTTTCAGCTTGGTTGGTAGTTTTCGTTTTGCACACATCACTACTGCTATTTGAGATTCTTTCATGAGGCCGCTGAAGACTGAGATGTCCATCATCGCCTATATTAGACGACGCGGTTGACTTGTCAAGGTCGACATTGCTGATGACAGCGTCAGTACTGGCTTCGTTAGTAGGAACATGGGGTATTAGATGGGTGGAGGGGTTTTGTTTCATTGTTAATCGTCTTTGAAGGGGCGTTTGATCGTGTTTGATAATAATATTTTTAAAATTAGTTTGTGCGGCAACTAGTCTTTTACTGCGTACAAATTTAGATGCGCTCCTATCGTCTGGAAACTAAGAGTATCGGACATGTGGTCATGTTTTCCTTTTTCCTCAGTCTGAGGCACTGACAGGAGACTCCAACCATATTGCATGCTTTTAAGAGGGTATTTGTTACCCTGTCAATGTTCGGTTTATCAGGCACGTTAAAAATGATAACGTTATGCGATCTACGGAGGCGTTCTTGCGTTTCGGATGTAACTGAGTCTAGTAAGGAAGCAGCTGTGCTCAAACGGTCCAGTGTAACAGTTTCTGAGCCTCTAAGCAGTTCACAGAATGATAGGACTTGTTCACAGCATGTGCTGAATTCATGAAGCTTGCATTTCAGCGTGGCTACTTCTTCCTCAAGGGCTATAATCCGGTCTGTCGTGTCAGTCGGAATTATGGTAGTAAAATTGGAGTGGTTTGCAACTACATCGACTTTTTTGGGATTTAGATGATGGACATCCCTTTTTTACAGTAATATCGGGTGGGTTTCTATCCTTGCTATCAGAGGGTTTTATAGTCTTTTCTGTTTTCAACTTCAGTCTGAGGAGAGCGCTTCTCGTTTTCACATTATTAACAGGCATTTCTAGTGGGTACTCGGAAGAATGTTATGGTGCTGAGTGTAGGTCTAATAAGTGTTGAATAGAAATACAACCGTAGGGGGACGAGAAAAAAGTATGGCACAGTTTTTACTGCTAAAGTGGTGCAAACCAACCGGTTTAAATTCCGGGTTGTTTTCGCTGATGGGGCAGTTCTTTGGTTTCTCTGTCACCTGCGCGGTTTGCTCGTTAGTCTCGTTTGTTCGTCTGTGTGCACGGGTCTATGGAGTAAGCTCCCGGGCGGGTGGTAAATGACAATCTGACGTTTAGGTGATTCGCACACAAGTTGACATGCACGCAAAGTCGAGTGGCTTTGGGGTGAGAGAAAACTCGCGTCTATTGACCGATGCCGTTTAGGGTCGGTTGTCACTGAGATGTAGTCCGCACGATAGAGCTAGGGTCCGATAGTGGGAAAGCCGATTTGCTGATCGTATTAGGGAATATGGCGCAAAATACCGTCAAGAGTTGTAGATTGCGATGGTATGGAGCTGACCAAGTGGTTGTTGAATAGAGCTGGTAATTCCAAGCCGAATGATTGGAATTTGGTTGATGTACGTTGAGATGTGTAAGGAAAATCCACTGCAGAGCGGAGCACAGAGTGATTTGGAAGGTTTTGCAGAGTTTTTTTGAGAACCGTCAGATATCCTTCAGCACTTGTTCCGATTTTGGAAAGAGGACGCAAAACGGGATTAAACGCGATCCGTTGAGAATGCACGTAGAAATCAAGCAAAGTGTCAGCACTTCGCTTTTACGTCTGCAGTCAGGCGCCCGCACACATTGCACACATTGTGTTCAATTTTACTCCCATCGATCGCATCTGTAGTCCGCAAGAAACGCTATCTCCGACACAGCCACTCTCCACGCCCTCTAACCATGCTCATGCGGATGTGGGGTCCAGCCCCACACTTTCCGCTACTAACTTCCACTAATGGTGTGAGCTCAGGTTTGGCGTCCGCTTACCAGCTTTTTACTCGGCCTACAAATTTGAGCACGGACGGTATTTCTCGCAATAGCTGGGCGGGGCCTATAAATCGGCCGTTGCCTTTTTCGCCGAACATCATTTTTACGTTCTCTATTGTGTATATCTCAGTATAGCACGGGTACGCTGACAGATATTTTGTTCAATCAACTTCCAAGCTCACTGAGGCTCTTTACTCCATTCAGCTTTGAACGTACACACAAGATACCTTGCACGATCCGCGATCCATTATCTTTGGACACAAAATTCTACGTCCTTTGAAACGCATTTTGAAGAAAAATTTTTATGAAACCTTTTCCGTTTTCGATGGATACAAATCCCGAAGCTTTAGTCAGCTTTTTGAAATCCTTGCTCGATCGATCAATGACTGTGAATCCTCAATTTTCTACCCATTGTAAACTTCACATTTTTACTGGTAACCCATTAGTAAATTTACAGTTGATAGTGTAAATGCTGAAAGTGCACCCTTTTGGGTACATAAAGCTTATACAGACTTGACGTGTGTCAACTGTTGATGCTACTATCGTTGCAAATGCAACGGAGGATTCCGTAATTTTTCCGTGTTTACTTACAGATTCGCATAAGCTATTACGTTCACCTTCATTTCCGCTAGATCCACGTGCCTCGTCTTTGTCTGGTATTTTGGAACTTTTCCCGAAGTGGGTGTCAAGAGCAGTGTTTAGTAACCTTCTAGATTCGGCTTATATCTTTCTTTTTTCCGCACACTTGGAGATCTTCTAAACATCGTTCTGCTCCTAAAGCCTAATTGAATAACCGCCAATGTTGCCAATTGTAGCTTTGGCCTATCTAACGTTTATACCAGTTTTGTTGACGTGATGCCACCGTCACTGTTTTAATGAAAGATCGGAAATTACCTGTATGATGGCAGACGATCAGATGCTTTACTGATTTCTGATCGGATATTCTCTGTCGACCTCTTGTACCAAACGCCCATGATCCTCTGCTGCGTGGTCCCAATCTCGAGTTGGCACAATTCGTATTCATTGAAGAAATGCTTTCCCCTCTTTGGCTTATAGGCCGGCCCGTAACCCTAAGGATCTTGAGTCTGCCTTGTAATCTGAGGGCGCTGGTTCGAGCCTGCGTAGGAAGCGCGCTACCCTCGCAGTATCCTTAGCCCACATGCGACTGTTGGTGGTTGCGCGACAGCGAAGCGTTGGTACTCCTTACCGGCGGACTGCGGATGTCCTTTTGCCGAGTATCACAATTGTTCAATACAAAATTTCATAGGTTTTGACCTCATTGACGATCCGGTAGCTAAATGCCGTGCCTACTGAGGGCCAATTTATTTCGCTGGACATTCAATCTTGTAGATGGATGCCTTTCTCGATTCCTATCACTTGGCCTTCCTGGATCGCACTCACACGAGCCGCCTCAGAGGTTTCGCTTCAAAACGAACTTATTTTCTTTTGGCTGCCAGACACCCTAGCTCTCTTTCGATTCGTACTGGGGCTTGCAGACTTATATATTGCATTACTTTTAAACTAGTCTATCCTTCTTTGACACTCAAAAGCTTGACCATAGAAATGAGTCGCGTCTATGGTGTATGATGCAGCGGCTGAGAGACCATCTCTTCGATTTTTGACAACACGTATCACCAAATGCAATGAGGCTGGATCTCAGTTTTCTTCTACCTTTAGCATTGGCTTACGATACGTTGGGTAATAGCGAGCGGCGCTTCCATGATTAGCTTGCTAGCCATTCAGTTCCATTTCACTAAATGGTATATATCCCAAGAGAGTCCTGTTCTATCTCGATTCCAAATGAATTGTAAAGTTGCGCGATTATCAATGCATTTCCTTCTCTTCATTTTCTTTCAACTATGCAATCGACGTTGTCGTATTTACTTCTTTTTCAGCGGGGGACTAGTAATCTGACTATGTCGGCCGGTGGCCAGGTGATCTGAGCGTCTGGTTTGAAGCGATAAGTTCACTGGTTCGAATGCGCATAGGGGCGGGCGTCCTCGCGGTACACTCAGCCCGCGCGCGACTGGTGATGGTCACGCGGCGGCGTAGCGCCGTTACGGCGTACAACTGACATAATATTATTATTATTATTATTATTATTATCGATTTTGCCTATTGACTACTTGCCACACCCAGACTACCTGTGCTGTGTAGCTCTGCCGGGTCATTTCGTTGGGAGGGGGCGACTGGCCGAATCCAGCACCCAAAGTGTCGAGTTAGTATATGGCCCTTTCTGAGGTTATAAAATTCACTGATCTTAGTTTCCAAATTGTTGACATCGATTTGCTCTGTAGCCCTGTGCTGTGTTGTGCGGATTACTGACCTCATCTTATGCAACCGCTTACCTACCGGTTTCCAATTAGCATCACCCGCACATCTCGGCACCGATGGATAAGTGTTTTTGTGGCCGGTCCGTCGGCTTTTGGAGACAGCGTTTCCGATTAGTCACCGGCCTGCTTAGTACATCTCAGTTGTCTGGCCCAATTTGGCCAAGTTCTCTACACGGCTTTTAACCGTCTGCTTCCTAGTGTTTGCTTTGCTGAACATGTGTCCAATTGGACGAACTCTCGGCATGATCAAAATGATGAAGACAATGTGATCGGGAGGCTAAATTTTACTTTTTCCCCCTCATTATGCTACAACTGCACTATACCATTTTCCATTGAAGTTGGACATTCGGGCAAAACATTTACGCCTGAGGGTCAACAGGGTTGCTCCTCCGGGGCAATCAAGTTGAGTCTTCGCTATGCGGAATAGAACCACTCACTGGCATGGTAGGGGTGTTTCACTGGCCAAGCGCCTTCAGCAAATAGGACCCCAGACGCCTGGCCAATGAAACAGCCCCTACCATGCCAGTGAGTGGTTCTATTCCGCATAGCGAAGACTCAACTTGATTGCCCCGGAGGAGCAACCCCGTTGACCCCCAGGCGTAAATGTTTTGCCCGAATGTCCAACTTCAATGGAAAATGGTATAGTGACACTGTCACCCAACCTGCGGCTTTAGTCTATGCACTGCCTCACAAATGAATGTTCATCTATCTGGTCGAGCCAATCACATGGGCGGAACCAAGGTGACACTGAATTCCCGGATGAACGGACGTGTTCCGAAGTGGGTTCAATACGTGACGATGCAGTAACCATGATTGCATCTAGCGTCGTGTTCGCATAGATCGCCGCCCATCCCTTCGATCGACATGTGCTTATTGAACTCAAGGCACCGAAATGTAATTAATACGATGTTTAATATCCCTCGCTAATTGCTGCTCTTTGTTTTCTCGACTCAGTAAACTGGTGCAGTGGGTTCTAACGCTACTTTCGGTCAACCTTAGACTACTCTGGACGTAGGGATAATGCTTCTGCATTTCACCGTTTATTTTGTATGTTTAGTTGCGCCCATAATGGGTGCAGCGTTGTATACAGGTACCAGATTTCATTTGGTTGTGCTTTCTAACTCTCTCGTTGTCTCATTTCATTCCTAGTTGTTCTGTTTCTTCGCCTCCCACTTTTATTATACTCGATGTCCATTCGGGCTTCACTACGTCAACAGTTTTTGTTCGCAATTTTATCCTTTTAAATCACTCCATTTGCCTACTGTTTCCCGAGTAATGCTCACGGTTGTCACAGTTATCCCTGCGTAACCACTTTCACTGTCCCTTGGGCAAACTGTTCGCCGAACCTGGCAATATTGCTACAAATGTTTCGTCACCAGTCGTAATGACATCAGCAGTACGAAACGGAGGGATGCGTTAGTATGTGTGAACTGTCTTACCGCGGGCGTGTATTTTATAGGTAATCGTCGCACCTATCTGCGCATCGCTCCGTTGCGCTACAGTTCAACGCATTGATAATGTGACATCAACTGGTGACGAACGTTTGCAGCAACATTGACAAGCTCAGAGAACAGTTTGTCTTATAAATGCAAAACCTGAGTTACCTACCTTTACTTTCATTGTCACCACCTAGCAAATTTGTGCGAGTACGTCTGAGGCATATCTTCCACGGCATCCTTCTCACACCAGAGGACAATTTCAGGAATCCGGTAACGTGGATGCTGAATCATTAGTGGCGGCACACGTTGATCCAAGGGAAAACCTATTGATGCCTACGTCTTCCGAACCGCCCACAACTCAATCAAATGGTGGTCTGAACTGGCTGGTCGGTGAGTGCCGTTCTATGCATGCTATATCTGTATGTGTATCTACTTCGGAGGCAGTCCACCCAATTGAACTGATAATGATGTGTTTTTGTGGTCAAATACATTGCTAGCCTGGGTGATGGATCTCTACGCAGTCTATGAAACTTCTTATGTTCACCGAAATACTCCGCCTGGAAACAAACACCTGAGACCTGTAAATATCTCAGGTCAAAACTGTATGCTAACCTAAAGATGAACTACAAAGTTTAGTGGTCTCATCGTGCGTCGAAGATGGAAATGACCACTGCCTTCAGTCTAATTGGTGTTTTCTTAACGAGGTGAGACATGGTCCAGCGAAGCTGTCCCGATCATATTGTACAATGGAAATTCAAACTGAAATTATAAAACTGTTGCGTAAGACCACATGTAATTCAATTCCGTTGATTCCTTCACCACGTGTTTCCTTCCAGCTAGACTCTGGAATAGCTGACAGCCGAAAATAGTTCTGGTTATTTCGAGCGGTGTTGTAAAAGTGTGAAAAAACCATGATTAGAGAAGCAAAAATATACTCGGCACACTGTAAATGTGATCTGAGATATTAAAAATATTAGTATATATCAATAATTTTGACAACGAAGAGAGTGTGTGGCAGACATTATAACACTTCAACGAACTATCTCTGTTACGAACTATTTAATTCAGTTTGTATGGACGACGCAGTTCACACTGGTTGAGAGATACGACAACAGACTGTTGTTCTGTTTTGTACAGGCTCATTGGTAGTTCGCTTTTCCCGGCTCCACGAGCTGCGATCGCTGCGTGTTGGTTTTGGTCTTTTGTTTGGTACCGGCTGTAGTATTGTAAGTGTTGAGGTTAGTCTTCGAAGTATGTGCGCGCTCACTGGTGTCTGCACTGTCACTGACGTGTTCCCATTTCCGCTTTATTGTTTCTTCCTAGCCGAGAGCGGGTTCCTATCGCCAAGAAACCGGCGCTCTGTAGTGTCTCCTCCCAACGCACCATCAACTCCTGGTAAATCTCTCACCACGCGTACGACACGTCAAACTGTCGTCAACCATCCCTTGCCCCAGACATCTTCCGTTTCGGCTAAAGTCACTCTACAATCACTTGGCCTTGCCTTGGACGATTTTGTTTGCATTGGTCCTGGGTGCACCACTGACTCCATTAATCCGGATGGTTCATCAGCTGCGGTGACCATCGGTAGCCGCATTGGTCGCCTTCGCTACTGTGGTCCGGTTGAATTCGCCTCTGGCATTTGGGTAGGCGTGGAGCTAGAGAAGCCCCTGGGGCGCAATAATGGATCTGTGTCTGGGGTAGGTTTTTGCGCACCGGTGTAACTTTCTGTATTATCACTGACGTTTCGACCTTAGATTATTTTCCCTCACTTTCACTCAGTCACTTCTGTATTACTCCCCCTTATCTCAGTTCTTCTGGTCTACTATATAATTATGCCATAAATTAGTGTCTAATCACTTTGTTTTATTGCCACTTGAAGTTTTCGGCAATTTGCCTCGAACGAAGCATTGTGACTGGAGATTTTAAGCAACGAAATGAGAAGACAAACATTGACAGATGCTAGCATTTTGTATTTTCTCGTCAGTACCAATACAATAACGGGAATTTTTTTATAAGTGTCATAGGGCACAGTCAGGCCAATCTAGTTCATGGTTGTGGTCATTGTTGTTGGCATTAGGACCACGGCAATCACTGGTTGACAACTAATGGACGACTGATCCTTCTCATGCATTTCCTGATCCCTCCCGTATTCTGCTTAGAGGGGATTAGGTAACCCACTACTCCAATTCAGAACGTCGTCATGAATACGCTCATTACTATGCATATATAGCAAGGACTGCGGTGCTTAGTTGTCCAATTCCTTGTGAAAAGTTCGCAGCATTTCGGGGACACGAACGCTGTTCGTGCTTATCCTTGTCCTCCACACTCCAGTCCCGCTTTACTTTTATCCTCGCCTGAAGCAATCAGGAGGGATGGTTACGGTGGAGAGATCATGTTAGTCAACCTGGTCGTATCAAACATTAAACGATACAAGCTAGTTGCAGAACGAGTGGTTTATGCTAGGTACGTGAACGTACCAAACCAGTTGTCTCACAGCATATAACTACAAACCTACGATTGGAGTCCTTCTCTTTTGCTGTAATGAGACTTTACCCCTTCTGTCGGAGGACGTTAAACGCTTTTGCGCCTTTGAATTGAATTGTCGTGCCTGCAACGATTGGGTGTGCCGCATGTGTCAGTCCCTCAGAAGTAGATGGTTAACTGGTGAAAGCCAAACAACCAGAAAATTGAGCACGACTCGTTTGCACCGCGTTTTCATGTATATTATCCGGCCAGTGCCATTACCAACCACGCGGCTTCACCATTAGTGTCCTTCTTTAATCCAGTTAAACAATGGTTCACAACCATCGTTCACTCCGTATAACTTGATACTACCGATAGCTGAGGCCGTTCGTTTCGTATTCCTCATCAGTCTCCCCGGTCTGCTTGTTACATCCGAAACCCTACTCACATCACAGGGTACACAGAGGAGTAATATGCGATGATATTCCGTTAACTACCTTAGCTCAACACGTGCTGCTGCTTGTTGCATTAGCTTGTGCACACGCAATTATTTGAGTAGCGCGCTGAGATGCATCAGTAACATTGCGTCAAAAAATCCTCCTACTTAGTAGTATCTTGAAAAGCACTATTAGAAGACGAAGTTCGGCAGATGCATGCATTTCATATCGTCTCATCAGTGCCGATAACGATAACCGGTAATTTTATATAACAGTTTATGGGTACCGGCATACATACAAACAAACGAGGGAAAGAAGGGGTGTCTTTCTTCTACAACCAGGGCAGCCTGAGGCTGACGGATAATTGTTTTCGAACACAAAGCACTGGCTTAATCCGATTAATGGCAATAGCCTCGGCAAACCGGAGGAGCCGGGAATTAGTATGACGAAGCAGGATTCTAAACGCCTTGTTGACCTCACTTCGGTGATCCGATGTCAATAAGTGCCTGCTGATCGGCGATGCTGGCGGACTGCGTACACATGTAGTCTGAGTTGGGCTTGCTTGCTGATTAAGTCCACACTGAACCCATTTTGGTACATGCTCCTTTATTCGGGAACTCAGTGTTCAATTGGTTCTGCCTATGTAACTATCCCCGCAGTTACATACGAGTTGATATACGCAGTGGGAGTTGGCGCCAATAGGCTGCGTTTCCTTTAGTGGAGACAACTTATTAGAGTTCGGTCGATGGTTACAACTTTGGCAGCACAGAAAGTGCTCTTTGTGGCGGAAATCAGACATCTTCTGGTTCTCAGGGAAGCAATGTCACCCTTAAAAGGCAGCTCCAAAAATATCTTTTACTTAGGCACAATAGGTACAGCAACTTTCATTTCACGAATTTCGCTGTGCTTCCGGATAAATTTTCGAGGGTAGCCAATAGCAGTTAACGTGTTGGTAATTAACTCTAGTTCATCGGCTGGACACTCGCTCTAACATATTCGTCTGGTGCGACTACACAAGGTCCTCACAGGCGTTAGTGTGTGCCGCATTGGCATAAAGCTGCTAAAATGCAGAAACCTCCCGACCACGTTGTTTTTCGATAGACAGACCGTTTTACTAGTCCGTCTTCCCTGCGGCTGATAAGAACATCCAAATATGGAAGACGGTTCTGTTGTCCGACTTCACAGGAAACGCTCAAATTGGCATGCGAAAAGTTAAAACGCGCCACTAGCTGTGCGATCTGCATTTCTGTTGAACTGAACACCAAGATATCGTCCACGTAACGTTTGTAATAGGGTAACTGCGCTATTTCTTCGGATAGGCTTCGTTCTATCATCAGCATAAAGAAATCCGCTAGTATGGAGCCCAGTGGGCTGCCCATGGCTACCCCATCAATTTGGCGATACGATATGTTTCGGAAGTGGAAATCAACATTCTCTGTGCATAGAAGTAATGATTCTCTTAAGAATTCAACTGGAATCGGCAACGAACATTCGGAACTTTCTGCTAATTCGCAGATGTAGTTAACGCTCTGGTGTAGCGGCACGTTTGTAAACAAAGATTCCACAACTAAGGAACACATCACCTTGTCGGACAGGTTCATTTTATCGAGGTCTTCGACAAGCTCGAAGGAATCTTTGAGGCCCTACACATTAAACTGAGCTTTTAGCGGAGAAAGCACATTAATCAACCAGCGACCTTATTTATGTTGGGGTGCGTTCGTCATCGAGAGGATCGGTCTGAGCGGCACTCCGTTCTTGTGCGTTTTTGGAAGCCCATATAGCTGTGGCGTAGTTGATCCACACGGCTTTAAACTGTTATAAGTAGTGCTGTCGATCACGTGATATTGATGAAGCGTTTCTAAGTGGCGAATGATTCGGGATTCGAATGCAGTCACATCCCCTACCTTCTCCAGTCGTTTTAATTTGTTAGTGTCACTGAGTATGATGCTCATCTTCTCGATGTATCCAACTTTGTTCATGACTACAACTCCTGAACCCTTATCCGGCTTCATTACAACGACATCCTTATCGCGTAATTCGCATAACGGTCGTAGGTCTGTTCGTAAGCGCGCACTTCTCAAACTGAGCCTCAATAAACAACCCTATCAATCGTCTAGGAGGCAATCTGTAATCTAGCCTGTAAGACAATGCTTCTAACTAGTGCATCAAGGTTCACATTTGACAGATTCACCACATACTTACTGGGGTCCCGAGTACATGGCTCCTCATCTTGGTTGTTCATCAATGCTTTTTCAAGCCGTGCTAGTTCCTTCATTTTGGTACGATCGACTTTGACTTTACAAAATTGGGTGTATATAATCCGACAGCAGGCTGACAGGTTTGCGACTACGGGAAACAGGCGTGCATGGATTTCCAGTAGGCCATCAAGTCTGGCTTGCGCGGTCTCCAACTGGGCAGATGCGACGCGTCTTAGTAGTAATTGAAAATTTACCCTCAACTCCTCCAATTGCTGCGCTTACCTACTTGATGTCTAATGATGATCTCTTGCTGCCAGCCACTGTCCTCCACAACGATAATAACCTACATGTCAGTGGAGGGTAGCTCACGCTACATCTCAGCTAACTTGCACTTTATGATGGTCAGCCGCTGTCCCACATGACCCAGTGACATTAGCTACTGGTTAGTCTGCGCAAGCTTCTAGCATTTCCCTGCATTAGGACCGAGGTAATGCGCATCACTGACGAGCTCCAGTAGGGCGAAACGATGGTTTGGTGTTTTTCGGATTGGCAGTTTCACTATCTGGCTTGTGACTTGCCTTACGACTCAGTAAAACTTCATCAAAAGTCCTCCTGCTCATCAGCTTAAGCATAGTTAGCTGCTTCGGTCATACCAACTGATCTCACTTGTGTTTACCTCGAAGTACATTGCGGTCCAAAATGAGGTCCTATATCGCACTGCGTGCACACGTCGGGCTCCCTTATAGCTCAATAATGAGAGCCTTATTCATGTGCCATATATGCTGAGCTATCAGCCGGAAGTGAGCCCGCTTATCACTTGACCGGGTGCTCTTGACCCGCATTACTTTCCGTATTCAAATTCGCGCGACCATCTCTACGTTTTTTTTCAATACACCACTTGTTACTGTTTCTTTTGATCATCATGATAATGATGACGGCGATTTTAACCATACTAATGATGGATTCTAATTTTCTCCGCGAATCGAACCGTTTCCACTTGAAAACATGCCATCACTATTCTCACACAGATCTATTCTTACTTCTTACTTTCTTCTGCTATAAGCTTTTGCACTTTCATGAAATAAATGCTTTTTCGGTCTACTGTTACTTGCTTTATGTTCCAAGTCGAATTGTTTTACATCATGATTTCTGCCGACAATTCCGTTATCACGCCTTATTGTTTCCACCCAGTGCCCACACGTTACGAGTCTTGTTATGGGTTACTTCGTCTTCCAGAGCCTCTGCTAAATCTTCTATCTACCGCTTTTCGTATAATCTCGGTTTGGTGTCCCCGTAATCGTTTTTCGCGTTTCTTTAAGCGCGTTGAGTCCAACGATAACAACAACATCAACATTGGTAAGATTAATCCTGTGTGCTCGGCTTATGCAAATGGCTTGTTCAGTGTTAATGTTTGTTAGCCAATTGCTTATCTGATTTGTACAAGGCACTAGAGTGTCTGTGGGTACAATTTCTAGATGTTAAAACTACGAAGGATTTTTCTTGTGTTGGCCTAGCTCTGTAACAGCACCTTGAAGGTGTGACTTACTTGTCAAAGTGTGTAGTGTTATGTTTTAAGCTCTTAGGCAGAGCTTACTGAGTAATGTTTGACTTCCGGTCACTAGATACGACCTTATGGTGTTGATATTGGCGACCGATCTCTTCCACTGCGCACTGATCATAGCACTTATGTTACCCAAGCACCTCTTTCCAACACAAGTTTTCGCGTCGCCTTGCCTAGCAGCCATCGAACAACGGTCCGTCTCACTACAGCTTTACATAGCGCTCTTCTGTCCGCTTAGGCAAGCACAAGGCGGCGCTGGTAATCTTGGTTCGTAACCTGTTTACATCGTTAAGAATAATTTGCACTTGTCCTCTTACACTTGCCTACTGGTTACAAAGAAAGCTCTAGTTTTGTTTGCTATAAGCACAACTTTTATCCTCTGCACCTCCGACTACAGTTCTTGCTACTTCTTGAATGTGTGTGCTTCTGGCACCATCCCTACTCGCGAAAGACTGTCTTCGGCTGCGTGGTAGCGAAGCGTCGTCATCGTTAGCACCGATGTGCTAACGGTGCCCTTTTTGTTGTGTTCACCCAATTTCGATTGATGTGAAACTCGTGGAAAAGTGATGTCTCAGTCAGTGCTGTTGGTCCGTCTCGGATTTCACTCGACCCGCTCCACACTTGACTCCAGAACTCACTGGACATAACTCGCAACCTGCACTAGTGGCCAGCTTGCTACCATCGCATGGTTAGGCCGATTGTGATGAGCTGCAGTAGAAGTGGCGAATAGTCACCCTATCTTTACTGGATAATCGGCTGTTTGTGACCATGTTGCTGGTAAATTATCGGTTTCTTCTTTCCGCATATTTGCTTTGTACACCTCATTGTTATGATAGCTGGAGTTGAATTGTAGCGAATCATATATTCAAAGTACTGGTGTGCTGTGCTGCACTCAGGAATTGTCTGTTGAGAAGCTGGATGCCCAAGAAATATACGAACATTCTTCAAACCATTTACTTTCGGGCGGAGTGCTGGTGTACGGTGGACTTTTGTCCCCCTTTAGTGTCACCATTGGTGTAAAATAGGGTTGCCTCGCATCACAGTTCTTGTTCAACTTCGCTATAGATGACAGATAGTCTTCTGGAAAACTGTGGGCCTAGCGGCGTCTAGTTACTCTCGGGTAGTCAGCTTCGGGGGGGGGGGGGGCATTGCCGTAATCTGTGATTCCTTGCCGACTGCACTGGACATATTGTGCAGATTGGAGGTATCTCACAGTCCAGAGTGACCGTCACCCCTATGCAGTCTGAACTTTTCCTGCTTAAAAGCTGTTCCCACCCCCACCTTTTCCGGTTCCTCTTTGGAAATAATTGACAAGTTTGTTTGCCTTAGGAAATGCGTTAGCGTTATGGTGGGCGGATGAGATCATTTCTCGCATCTTCAAATCTAAAGTAGGCTTTGCTAACCTCCGATATCTCTAGTATCTGAGTGATCTTAGTCTTTCACTCAGGGGTCAGGTCTACAACGCTACAGTACAAACAGTGCTGCATTCTGGGTGTGACCAGTGTCCAGAGACTGTTTTTTTTTCTTACTGCTGCCTCCGGAGCATCGCTGGTTTACGTTGGCAGCATCGCATTAGTCATGACGAGGTTCGACGTCGAAGGGTCAAGTCAGATAAACTCAGCTGAGCTGCACCATTTCCTAGCGGTGGCTGTATTACGTTCTCCCTATACCTGCTCAACGTTTGCCTAACCGCGCTTTCTTCGCATTCGCCAGTATTGATTAGAAACGACGGAATGGTGGTCACCACACACACACACAGCATTTGGCCGCAGTGAGACATCCCAGACTCCCTGGTTAGAGGCCCAACGACACTGAGCACATCTGGTCGGAATCACTATCATATAACTCAGAACCGTGCACAGTGGCCAATGTGCTGTAATGCTTTCCTCCTTTGAGTGCATTTTCTTTCTTTTTGTTGCTTTTGTATTATTATCTTGGTATTAGGTTGCTACAATTAGCTTGCTAATAAAGTTATTGCGGTTTTAAATCTTAAACTTTGAATATACATTTCTTGGCTCAAACGTTACATTTTTATTCGAAATAAAAACCATTTGAATTGACGCACTTTTGTCAGTGGGAACCAAGTCTATTTATCTCGGATGAATAAAATTCCGGAGTTCTGGTGGTGATGAAATCGTTGTAGGCAGTTTCAACATCTCCCTGGGTTTTAAAACTTTTCTCTCGCAGGAAGTTATCCAGGTGCTTGAAAAAGTGGTAATCGGTAGGTGAGAGGTCAGGAGAGTATGGTGGATGAGGCAGTTTCGTAGCACATCTCGTGCAGTTTCTGCAAGGTTGTTTGTGCGAGGTGCGACTGGGTGTTATCATGGAGAGGCATGGGCCTCTTTTTTGACCTGTGCCAGGTACCAGTGTTGAGGTTTTCGGTGCATTTCAACAAATTACTGATAACACTTCTTCGCTATAATGATTTCCCTGGATTCAAAAAAGCTTTGATGGATCAGGGCAGCCGCAGATCACCAAATAGACACCATAACATTTTTGGGTGCAATTCTGGGTTTGGGAGATGTTGTGGAGCTTAATCGTGGTTCAACTATTTAGAAGTTCGTCGTCGATTGTCGTAAATGACCTACTCTTCATCGCAAATCGTAATCCGGTGGAGAAACTGGTCGTGTTTATTGCGTAGCAGGAAGCATACGACACCTCAAAATGACGATTTTTTCGATTTTATTTCTCTTCATACAGCACCCGCTTATTAAGCTTTTCGACATTTTAATCTATCGTATATGTTTTAAAACTGTGACATGCGATACTGCTAGGTCAGCAGCAAGCTCTCGGATAGTTTTATGCGCTTTACATAAGGCCCTTACTTTATCGCTGTTCACCTCCAATGGCTGTCCACTACGCTCTTCATCTTCAGGCATCTCGTAACCCTTACAAAATATTTGAAACCACCATTGTGTAGTAAAGTTATTCGTTCTTCTAGCACCAAATGCACTGTTGATGTCATGGGCTGCTTTCGCTGCATTTCGACCAAGTTTACATTGGTACAGGAAAATTGTGCGAATTTGTCTTCTATCCATGTTGCACTAAATGTTCTGTAAAGATGCAACAACGTATTTATGAGATAAACTATTACTACGGCTGGGTAGAGCGATAAACATGCTTCAAAATGATATACAAGGTCAAAGCAACTTATTAAAAATCATTTGAAAGCAAGCTGTTAAAATAAAAGTTTCAATAAAACATGATAACTTTATTACCAACCTGTTGGGTAAAACCACGAGGTGGCCAATCGATTACGCGGCATAGTAAGTAGCAAGACACCGACCGAGAGACTTTCAGACCGGTTGGTGATGTCTTCGTGGATGGGGGCCTCGAGATGGATCGCATTAGTGGTGGTGATGGTGGTGGTACTTGTCTGATATGTTCCGGGGACTGAGTCGCAATCCTGCGTTCCGTTTCTTACATCTAGCTATTACTACTCCGCCCCTGTTGATTTTACCTCATTTTTCCTGCTCTCAATTCACCTTCGCTAGTTTTTATTATGATTATTATTATTATCCTGGTGATGCGAGCCGTAGCAACTATATCCATCACGCCTAAATGGCTTGCTCGTCGTCATTTAACTGCGCTGAACTATTTATGCTCCATGTAACGTGCCTTAACCAAAGACTATGGACACTGTTGCGTTTCGCTCTCTCTCTTACTACCTGATAATGATTCACCCTGAATCGCCAACCTTCTTTTGTTTATTTTCCAAATAGTTTCTTTCCATTTTTATTCATTCATTCTCTTAACTTTCGATTCCCGTCTCTAACTAGAAGATGGTAGCCCGTTCCCTCATGATAATCAACAAAACTCTCATCACATCCGCTTTCCTAGTGTTTACCTTCTTGACGCTACGACCCAACCACCTCCCATTATCCCAATGACAGGTGCAATATTTCAATTGTGCGCCTTCTCACGGCTTATTCGCTCCAATTGGTAGAGTGTACAAAGCAGTGAACGAAGGTTCCTCACAGATGTGGCACCCAGTTCATCAGAGCAAGAGACCTCCTTCGGCGCCCAGATCAAGACCACCAACTCCAAAGCAGGAGCATCCAGGGGTCACGGCGACCTCTGGCACCGGAGATACAAGCCCCCGTTGTTTTGTTCCTAATTCAAGGTCCAGTTACTCTCTATCTAGTTGTCCAGATTCAAGCCAACCGCGCGTCACATCCCCGACTAATCATCCGATTGATGTTTCTCACGTTACAGCCAAGGTTGACACAGGTAAACAACCCGTCCACTGTGCACCATCAACTTTTCTGTCCTTGATGTGCTTTCTCCTACCTTCCGTTGTCATTCCTATCCTTCCGCTGCAGGACTTCGAACCCATTCTGCGGACAAGAACGGCGCTCCCCAGTTGGAGATCGGAAACCGCGTTTTGGTCGCAGGCCAACGAAAAGGAATCCTCCGTTTTATTGGCCCCACGCAATTCGCACCGGGCACTTGGTACGGAGTGGAACTAGATCAACCACTGGGCAAAAACAACGGATCGGTTTCAGGGGTTCGGTACTTCCAGTGCCCCATTGGCCATGGTATCTTCGCCTCTCGCGAACGAATTCAACGGCTACCTGATCGTCCTAGCAAGTCTCGTGACAGCCCAAGCGCTTTGCTCAAACATCATTCTTCTATGTCGGAATCTTTTCATGGTGGTGAGCCCGACCGCCGTATCACAACACACGGTCCGAGTCATCGAATGGCCTGGTCGACAACGACGTCACCTATGATCGGCAGAGCTGTGGTTGGTCGACCCACATTGCCTGCCGAACTACTGAAAGTCTTGCAAAACGCAGTCACGCGTAGCGAACAGGTTCATCGTGCGTCACAGGAGCCTGCCTTTTATATCACAGAAGGAATGCAAGTTTTGTGCGCGGGTGAAATAGGTAAATATCCGGGTGTCGCGGCCGACGCCTTATGAGTGAATTTCCCTGTTCGCATGCGTACGTAGGCCGCTGGGGCCATGGAGCTTAACTAGTTCGGTAGATCCCTCCTAAACATCCGTGTGCCGCTATCTACATAACCTTGTGATGCACCATTCTTTTCAATCCCACATTCCTCTATGGAGACTCATGCATATAATCCCTGCGTCATATCTTAGCCTTGAGGTTGATTTTGGCTTCAAAATGTAGACGTTTTTGTTTTTGCTTAGACTCTACTGTTTCTCGTGTTCGTTCTTCTCTTTCCTGCACTCACATCTGCGTTGCTCGTCTTGATTTGGTTTTCTGATCTGTTCCCATTGTTTTGTACTTTCCCAGGAACTGTTCGATATATCGGACCAATCACGTTTGCCGACGGTATTTGGTTGGGTGTTGAGCTGCGCAAACCACGAGGACGTCATGACGGAAGTGTTGCCGGCAAGCGATACTTCCACTGTCGCCCCGGTCATGGTCTCCTTGTTCGGCCCTCTCGTGTATCTTGTCGCGGCATTAATGCTGTTAACTTGTTGCCTCCTGCACTGGCGGCTATGGAACAAGAGTTGATGGCCAAGCGCCAGACCCCAACAGAGAAGCGGTCACAATCAGACGTAGCCTCCAGCGATGTGTCGTCCGTCGTTGCCTCTTCGTCTTCAAGTAGGCGAAGCAGCTACAAACATTCTCCTACGTGATTGATGCGCGGAATACTTGCCACCCGTTAATGTGCAATGTGGACAGTGTTTCTTCATCTTACTTTGCAATAGTTACACTTGACTAGTGCTAATCTGATCACTATTCATCTGCGCGCACAGTTTGACTTCTTTCCATATTTCATTTTTGTTTTTTTTCGCCTACTTATGTATTGCATTTTTGATGAGCGTTGTACATTTCTTGCTGTTGTGTCGTAGGTCTGTTCGCACCTGTTCTTCTTACGCCCCATTGATTGTCAACTTTTTGCGAATCAACTTTGTTACTGTCATCTCATTCGTGATTGATGCTGATGGTGCAATTGATTTTGTTTTCTTATGACCCCTCATATCAAGGTCAATATGACGTGATTTACACTGATTCATCGGTTTTGTTTTATCTTTTATTGGGTTTGTCGCAGTAGTCGGTGGGTATGCGCTCCCCTGCGAAGTGTCCCATTGGAAGATTCCGCCCTAAGTCTCACTCCTTCGTATGCTCGTCCTCGCTCGTTGGCCTTCTATGATAACCACCCACCATGCGAGTATAATTCACGCATTCAAAGGAATGAATAGTCCCGGGACGTCACTCACTTCCTGTCAATGTGACCACCATGATCTTCCAATGTTTGGTAGCACGTGCGGTACGTGCATTTTCCTTTTTCACTGGGGCATCTAAATTCAACACCCTTATTTTGATGTGCTCAGTTTTTCTTTATTTTAGCTGCTCGAATTTCAACTTACAATGATTTGTCTTACTTATCTCACATAAATAAGTGAACAAATAGACTACTAAATTGTTTATTCTAGGCAGTTCAAGGCACATCTGCATAGGCATGATCCTGTTGAATAATTGCAGTCGCGACATGGAGTCATGGCACAGAAATTCTATCGCAACTTCCAATTATCAAGTAAATTTGTTCCATATCATTGGGATCATTTCAAAACACAAAAACTCCCTACAACAATCGGTTTACAAATATCTGCTTAGTAAGGAGTACGACATTTATCTTTTTTCAACGCATCTGATCATCCAACAGCGACACGTGTCCACCTTTATCAGAACAAAACATTTTGTTCCACTTCATTATGCTACGTGTGTCCTCCCAACTGACGGTATTTGAACAGCTTTTTATTATTCTGATCAGTTTATAATCGTTGTCGGGTACATGATTACACCGCCATGATCATGTCTATGCCGGCGTGCCTTGGTTAGAATGCTGTCTTTTCTTCTTCTGATCTGGCTTGTTTGTGGCGTTAATTAACTCTGGAGTACCTGTGACTTTTCTCTCTATATTACTTCCCCCTTGGCTGCCTTAGATTCTTCGGAAACCTGTGCCCTAAGCGCCACGACAGATGGAGCTTGTCAGGGTTGCCATATCTACATTTTCACCAACTTTGAATTCAAAATGATCATGAGCGACTCCATTCCGCATCCTTCCACTACTTAGATTGAGGCTCCTTTTTTCAACTGACGGTCAAATAAAGAACACTCAGACGACCTCATTCCCTTTGAATCGGATCAATCTACCATACAAACGCTACTGGATAGGCTAACGCGCAGCGATGCACACGCACTTTGGAATGCACTTTACACCGTAACATTTCAAACACCGATACACGATTGGGTGGAGTCACCAGCGGTTCTCGTCACGATCGAACAGCCGCTGGAAATCATAACTCGGTTTACTATTCGGATAGTTATAATTCACTTCTAGAGTTTGCGTCGCGAAGCAGATTACCACTCGTATTTTCTTGGATTCGTCTGCCTTTTCTACGTTTCACTCATTTTTGCGTTACAAAGGTATTGGTTGGGAAAAGTGGGCACGTTGCGGTATTGCTAGCGTTGCTCACTGTTTGTGAGAGCACCGACTGATTAACGCTGAAGTCCTTCGTCTTGCGTTTATTAATGCTGTGCTCCATTATGATGCCTGTTGATCTCGAATGGCATCCCTGCTCTACAAGCCTGCGAGTCGGCTGCATCTACTTGTGTTCTTTACCTATACTTGTTTTGGGCATCTCATGGTTCTAAAAAACGTCGCACCGGTTACCTTTTCCTGTCTTCCAAGTTCGCCAGTCATGTTGCTTTGGAACACTTACGCGATGCGTTATCGGCGACAACGTTTCCACCTGGCTTTTCTCGGTGCCAACTTTTTTCAGTTAGCAATTCTCTCTCTTTTACCACAGACACTGTTACTGGTACTAATTACATAACTCTGATTGTCCCGTTCCTTCCCTCGCCAAATGACAACTACATAGACCTCCTGATAACCAGGAAACCCGTGGTATAAATACTAGCCTTTAAAAGCCATCATCATCTTCGTCTTCACCCGTCTTGTTTGAGCAGTGAGAGCTTCGCGGAAGGCCATTGTATTCTCTATCTCTCGCGGTCGCGAGTATTAGTGCGTTGGCTGTGTCAGTCTCGGCGTAATGAGGAAGAACCGTTAGCCGACTAAGTTACTTGGGACACGTCTATCCGAATTCGATCAGCCACTTGTCCACTCGGAGAACAGTCCACAAGAGTCGCATCGTTGTTCCGAATAAGGGTGCTCTATAAAAGCGACGGCATTACAACAATATTGCATTCCTTTGAGCAAAATCCAAAGGTGGCCAGTCAATGACACGTCAGATAAGTAGGACAGTATTTCCCCCCACACAAACGGCTGTCAGCTTGGCGTTTATTGTTCTCTGGATGGGATCCTCGGGGTCGGCCGCATGAGTGGTTATGTATTCTATCGAGCACGGTGTGGTCACTAAGCCAATGACACCATCCAATTCCCTCACATTTTTCTGGACATTGGTTGCCGCGTCTGGCTGCGTTACCTTGCGCCCACTTTTCTCTAAGTATCCTTGTTTCACCTTATTGCATGGATCGTGGTCTTAAAGGGATTTGCACCTGAAGTTCGCTGTCACGACCTAAACTAATGACGCCTTCGCTGCCAGTTTCTCTCACATGGGCATTCCACTCCCGTTCTCACGGTTGTTTGAGCTCGTAAGGCGGACTAACCGGTTTGCGATTCGCATCGACTATCTCTTAGACCAATCGACTCTGTGACTTGTACCTATAATTACTCGTGGGAGTTTGTTCGTTGCTTTGTTGATTTTTACTTGACTTGCAACATCCTATCACGTCTCTTCGCATCGTACTTAGCAATTGTGATATAATTTGCGAGGTCATTTTGTAGCAGTCTTCGCGCGGCAACACCCAACATCCGACACTTCAACTACGGTCCTAATGATCGAAATGTCCAAAGTTCGCTCCAGTGTGAATCGCGGTCTACATTGAGATTACGCGCCGCAACCATTTCCCACAACAAATGCTTCAAAATGGCCGCTCCAGTCAGTCATTTACTGTTGTGCTAATCTTCAAAGTTGGCATCGGTTGGTTCATCCCGACTGCCTGGCTAAGGTCCCAAGGAGGATGAATACGTTTGGTTGGACACACTTGCTGATGTGGCCAAGAGCTGGCTCCAATGACCTTTGTGTCGTGCATTTCTTTGTCCATCCCATTTACCTTTCGATTCCCACTCCAATTCCGATCTCATACGAACTGCACAATATAATATTTGACATTATATTCCTTGCTTTTCTAATTCTTTATAGTGTAAATTTTCAGTATCTTATCTTTGTATTGCGCCGGCTCGTAAACTAAAGCTTGTCTTGGAATCTCACGTCGCCTGCGTAGGAGCAGGGTAACCCTCACAGTATCCTTAGCCCAAGTGCGACCGGTGGTATTTGCGCGGCAGCAAAGCGCCGATATTGCGGATCAGCGTACTGCTGACGCTTCTTCTTCAGTTACATGAGCGGGCCGAGTTCTTTTGTGAATTTCAGCGTGAGCTGCTGGGTACTTTCGCAAGACATAAGCAGACATGGGCTCGATCCACATCAGCGGACCGAGGGAATGCGCACTACTGACGAGTCTCAATAGGGTGAATCGATCCTCCTGTGCTTTTCCGGATAAATAGGTCACCTTTTCAACTTGTAACCTAATTGAGATGAAACAACTAGAATCATACCTATCTGTCTACTCATTAGTAGTCAAATGCTTGTTCAGTATGTAAGTAGGTCTTATTAAGCACTAAATTTCGTCTAATAACACCCTAATATCAAGGATGTTTCCGACTGCCCAAGAACGAGCAGTGATAAACAGCTGTAACATTTCTCTGGTGTGCTTTCCTGTAGATGTCTGGCGACTATTTTTGAACCCCTGCGGAGACTTTTGGATGCGATCTTGTCTATGGCCATTCACGGACCGTGATTACATCTGTTCTAACTGTGATGATTTTCGTTCTTCACCATCAAACTTTTGTCTAGGCAAGTGTTTTGCTTAGTGCTTTGGTTTTAGCATGCTTCCCCGGTTAGACCGTAGGAGAGAGTGTTATTCACAGCATGTCTTTGTATTGTTGATGCCTTATCCTTACGAACGGTGCATATCGTCTTTTTTGTGTAGTTTCACTTTGACCGCATCAATGATTAACATCCTCACCCAGCATAGCACTGCCAGTAGGTCAGTAACACGTTTGCGTTCGACTTCTTGCTTCCAACCTTTGACTCAACACATGACCAGTATGCCTGCTTCCTGTCGCTTCTCCGTTGGGCTTTGGCAAGTATACTTGTTTGATTTTCCTTCCCTCAAAATGCTAACAGCTCTGTTATCCTAGTCAATGTCGTGATTCACAGCAGCTGAAACAAACCCATTTGGATATTCGGATCCTGGCGTGTTCACCGAACTGAGCATGCGTGGGCTATAGAATAGGAAAAGTAGTTTTGGCTTTATCAAGTTTGTTGCGCGTTTTCTCTGCTCCCTAGAAGACTGGAGACCGGGACCGTTCGTAAATGTCAATGAGTAAAACCATTGAACTTTCGGGGACAAGAACGGTCAACCTGGCCATACAGTTACCAGCGAGAAGGGAGCTGCGCGAAAAATGATATCTCGTCCTCACGCGTGGTCCAGTGCTCTAGAGCCCTGATTCGCTACAGAAACGTCATGGGTTACAGTCGCGTTCGCAACAGGTAAAGTGCTCACTACTGGTAACTTTCAGAAAAGCAGGATGGCCGTTTTCCGTTTCCTTGGCGTGTAGTGGCCGTATAACTGGTTAATTTCATCTAGATTTCCACATGGATCTCTTTAATCAAATATTCTGAAATGCAAGCTAAGTGCCTATACGGTTCAGTGTAGTGTTAACCTGGAGCCCTTACCCCTGACACCATGCGGTTGCATTATCTATGGTCTCCTACCCAGACCGCATTTGATATCACAATTTTCCTCTCACACACATAAGCTCACACTCACTCGATCCAGCTTAACCAGCGCTATGTAGTGCACTCCACCTTTCGGATCTAGCAAATGCGGAGCACGTTTCACCTCCACACCGCAATTTTCGCACCCTTCTCGCAGAACGCACGCCAGCAGTTTCCTGAATCCAAAGCCAGATAACAACCTTTATGGAATCAAACGGAAGTTAACACCGAATTATATACGCTGAGCCATAAATGCCGGTCGCTAAGTGAAGAAGCTTTCAGACATTTCATGGCACTTATCGTTCAGTCGCTTTGTTTACACCTTAGAGAGAATTCCAAGCGAAAGACCCTGCCACCTAAACGTGCTCCGCAAGCACTGACGCTCTGCGACGCAATACGGACGTCGACTTTGATAACACAGCTAGTTCAAATTACAGAACACAGACAGACAGCCACTCACATCGACCTTGTAACAGTCGAGCGCTCAGCCATTGACCTGAAAGGCATCGGTCGGTCTACCGACAAACAACCCAATGGTTTGTCACAACTAATCTAACGAATCCGAAACTAGCGCCACATAAAGCATTAAATCAACTACCAGGAATTCCTTGTTCCAATTGCCTCGGTAGGTTTCATTTTAAGTATGTTAAGCTCACAGTAAGCCATCTGAAGTCACACAGTTGTAGACTAGATCCTCTGTGTTTTCGTATAGTATGTATGGTCATTACACTGGTAAAGCTTTTATTTGAATCATCTCATAAACACAAAAGTGGTAGCGACGATTCAAAAAATCAGGAACACCAAAATCGCTTGGTGAGGATAAAGCGTAACAGAGTCTAAACCCCAGTCCTTTTCAATACTCTTTGCTACAAAACTGATGAAGAAGACTGAGTTGAGCGTTAAAAGGCTTCACCTGTGGCTTTGAACGTCAGTACCACCAGTGAGTTTGGATTGTGTACTACAAGAGCCTTGCACACACTCCAAACTGTTTCAGGGTTGCAGAAGGACCTCAACACTAGTGATGGCTGGAAAGTGTTTGCTGCCAACAGCAAGAGCAACCGAATCTTAACTTACTCCAACTGGACCCTAAATAAATGAGGATGATAAGCCTATGCCGATAGTAGACGGACCATCTGGGCAGTCGACCTTAACCCAGGCTGCACAAAAGGCCATTAAGAGTCCACATGATTTACCATTGGTACTCTGTAGGGACTTCTCAGAATCGACGTCAACTTTCTTAACAAGTAACTATCTCAATGATGGGAATCTCTGGAATTTGACATCCTAGGTGTTGTAGTTAAACCCGCCAATTAGACACGGGTCATCCGTCACTCAGACTCAAAACACTACGTCCAGCCGAGACTCATCCTTGTTGTAGTGACTTCTGCCGATGAAACAGAAGCTGTTCTTTTATCCACAACTCACCGGATTGGGTCATGTTCCATTTGCACCTTTCCGGACGTTCCATGGAGCGGCCATAAACAGGCGAAGCACGACTTGGAAGAATACCGGAAAGAATCCGTATTCAGGATCATCCTTGAGCACGATTTTCCTGGTGCTGGAGGACATGGCGAGCACGAGCCAATCGCCCACGGCCATGAGTACTCGTGCTACATTCGCGAGACCTTGTCCTTGAAAAACGAAGCGCAATCTATCACGAGGCAGCGCGGATCATCAGGTTATAATGGATATGGCCCCGGAATTGTGAAAGGGGGTGTTTTAATCCAGATGTCGACAAGGGTATTAGCGTGCTGGTATGCAGGTCGCAGCAGCCTGCCCTTGGAGCTTTGGATCAAAACTGTGTCCCCTAGACAAACACAGAGTAGCAATTTACTCTAAGCACTTCATGACAACGGTTCGGATAAAATTTCTCATCTAAAGGCTGAACCTCTTGAGCACTCAGTTGATAACATACAAGGAGCGGAGCAAAGGTAATTTTTGGGTGCCTAGAGCTGACACAAGTGAGTTTGTCACCGCGCCACTCAAAAAAGTATTAGTGGACGACCTTCCACCTGTCGGCACATTACACCAAAAACACGCCCCCAGATTTCCTATTGAAATCAGCGAAACTCTTGCATGTACACCAGCGAACAAGGTCGTCTTAACAAGCTTGCTGCACAGCTGCTACGTCAAGCAGCATTTGCCTGGGACCTCATATTCGTACCTGAAACCTGGTTGCACTTAGATGTTACCTACACCAAAGTTGCGATACACGGCATGTCCCTTCTCCGAAACGATCGCCCTAGGAAGGGTGGTGGGGTATTTTTATACTACCCCAGTAACTGGCAATGCGAAAAGGTGTACTATTCGGAAACGCTGATCACAGACTCACTCTGGGACAGTCTGTGACAGACGCAACGACAATAGCCTTGTGGCAGTTATTAATCGTCCCCCACTGTCCCTTCCATATATGGCCTTCCGCCTTCCATTAGCCTGGGGATGGTCCTATAACGACGATACAACCACGTCTTCATTGGTGAATTCAACGTTTACCATCTGGTAGTTCCGCCATTCCCGGACAGCAATTTATGACTTATCTACAAGCGTCTGGTGCAGACATTCCGCTCTTCAGCTATGTCAGTTCGCCCACGTGATTTTAGGGGGAACTAAACCATTCGGGCTTGTTTTAGCGCTCACGAACGAGAGCTCATGGTCGCGAAGCCAACGGTAAAGAGACCTCTGGAGATGAGTGATCACGTACAAATCCTTTACAACTGTGTGTTACGCGGTACATACTGAGTTGTTTCGAACACTCACACGTTACGGTGTACTAACAGAACTTGTTGGAGATACTATTTGGTAGTTTTCGAATGACTGTTCCATTGATACTAGATGGATAGAGTTTGCTGGCAAGTTGAGTGAGCTTATCACCTCCGAATCGGAAAACAGGTCTCTTCGTTACGCATCAGCTCTACCATTCATTGGGATCGGAACCCAAAACGCATGGCGGTATGAGACGCAGTGTGGCGTGTGCACGGAGCTAACCCGTCCTAAGAACTTGAGCAGTTATCTAGTGCGAAGTAATCACTGCACCACACATGTTTGTGGGGACAAAATACTACACCAACAGTTTCTAACTGAAAATATTGTGCTGACAACGAACTTCTGTACAAGCATGTGAACAGCCTCCGGAATTTACTGCGTTGTGTTCCCCCACTTATCACGGCAAAGGGATGTGCTCAAGCCGCCGAGGATGCAGCCAAGGATCTACGTCTTCAATATGCCCCAGTGTTTCGAGGCGCCACTATCATTTCACCTACTTGTCCTATTCATTCAGATGCCAGTACTTCCACACGTCACTTTTATTTCAGCGATTGTTTTAAGGAAGTTGCTACCGTTGCACACTTTTAGTTCCCACTGAGTTGAAAACATTCCCCCGAAAGCACTGCAGGTAGCAGCTTGGAGGATAGACGAGCCATTAATCCGATTCTTTCAAACATGCCTCGGTGAGCCGCAAGTTCCTAACGTGCGGAAGCATCCTCACCATCATCAGCATACACGTTAGCTAGATGGGGGAAGCACCTCAGCTACTGTGCCGCAATCCATAAAAGAAAAGAGCGAAATAAATGTAACAGATGCAAGCCAGCTGAGGTACCGGTAACGGATGGGCATAGTTCTGGTAAGCTACCAGATGGCCAATATGCAGCAAAAAGATTCACTATGCAAAATTATGTAAGGCTAAATAGTGACATCGTTGTACTATAAATCTTTCATCAAACGTGTGGAAGCAGGATATCATTCCCCCGAATTTCAAATGTGTTAGCCGTTCGGAATACGACAACCATGGCCCAGTGATTCTCCTCCCAGTGCTGTCGAAGGTAATGAAGTCGATCATAGCTAAGATATTAATAGGTCATTTAAAGTATCTAACGTCGTAGAGCCTGAACATTGGATTCCACCAGCATCGGTCATGTACTACCAATCTACTGCTCACGCATGGCAGTTGGACTGAAACAGCGGCTAGTGGGACCGACACGGATGTCATTTATCTCATCTTCTCTAAAGCCTTTGACCGATTAGATCACTGCATCCTTCTCCAAAAGCCGCAAGCATACGAAATAGGGTTAGTCGGATATTCCCTTATTCAGACTATCTTTAGGTGCAGATCATGGGCTCATTTTCGGACCCTACTGACCTGGGCTGCGGTGTTCAACAAGGATCAGTGTTGGAGTCCAGCTTATTCTTGGTCATCGTTAACGACCTCTGCTTTAGTAATGACCTCAAGATATGGTGGGCTATCGGTTGTCAGGAAGATCACGATACGCAACCAGGCTTATACCGTACCTCAGTGGTTTCAACCACGGACTGGCAACAGTCGAGTTGCGGGTTCGAGCCCTACCAAGGGTCCGATGGAATGCGCACTGCTGATGATTTCCGAAAGAATGAAACGCGCGTACAGTGCTTTTCCGGGCGTGTGGCAGCTGTCAGAGTGAGTCTAGATGTGACGAATTTCTACCTATAACATTCAACTCCCCCTACTACTCTTCTGTAAAACTACCTTCGTTCAGCGCAGGTAAATGTAGGACTTATATGTTGCGCCACAGGTCCAGGGAGGCATATAAGCTTAGAGACAATATCTTGAGGACCTCCTCACAGGAGTGCGATCTTTGGGTGGTGATGCAAGACGACCTCGGCGGTTTGCAGCAGTCCTTTAAGGCGTCCAAACCCGCGAACCAACATGTTGATCTCTTACGGATGGCGTTCGGGTGGTTCGACCCACCATCCTCCCTTAAATACTCAGCGCATGTACTAGGCCTAAGGTAGAGTACACAGTTCAATCTTGGCAACATTGGTTAAGACGCAATCTGATTGCACTGGAGACGAAGCAATGAAAGGAAATCAAAAATGTGTTTGGATTGTTTCAGCTACCATACCATCTGTAGTTGAAAACCCTAGGAATGTGCAGTGGAAGTTATCACCATCATCTTGCCTGTCATATGTTGATAAACCCCGGTCAAACTTATCGCCACCTTTTTTAAGTTAACAGCAACGCAAAAGTAAGTGGTCATAAGCTGAAACGTGTCACCAAATACAGTTGGCTAGAATACCACCGGAATTATTTTTCTTTTAGAATTGCCGATTGTGGAACGCTTTTTCAACTTTTCTCATTTCTGCGCCCACTCTACCCAGTAAGGGAGGAAAAGGCGCAGACTATTATGGTGTTCACCAGTCCATACGAACTCGGGGTAAACGGATATACTTGTGTGTTATTGTGAACAAAATGGTGAGTCCACAAACGCGCATTTCACGGTAAACTACCGTTTAATTTTTAATTTAGTTAGTTTAATTTAACTCATGTAAACCATCCCACAGGACCTGTCAAGTCCTGAGTTTTATTTCTCCTAATTATACCAGTGTTCCATTGGTCCTGCAGTTCTTCATTGGCAACCGACAAATGAATACATTTATCAGCTCTGTTCTCCGCGCGAATCTACCGCTCAACCATAGCTTGTCGATGTGCGTGTCTGGTACACACCACTGCAATGCGATTTTATTTCGCGATACATTCTCATTCCAACCAGCTGCAAGTCCATTTGTATTGGTATGAAAAAAAAAAAAAAATAATAAAAATTAATAATAAAATTAAAAAAATAAATTAACAAATAAAATAAAAAAAAAATAAAAAAAAAAATAAAAAAAAAAAAAAAAACAATTTAAATAAAAATAAAAAATTATGAAAATAAAAAAC
>OX104069.1:82759566-82831285 GCA_944474145.2 Dicrocoelium dendriticum | reverse complement strand
ATTCACGCTTGGTCGCAGCGAACATCCAGACAGAGAGATTCCAGAGACAGAAAGGTAGTAGGTTACAGCCTGTGCACTAGCCGAGGTTAGTCATAAGCTGATGAAGAAATGCTAGATTTGCATACATGGGTGTGTGATGGTCACGAACGCCACACATGGTGCCGTTCACCGATTTGAGTGTACCAACTAGAATACTCTTAGCAAGAAAACATGGGAAACTGATTTCACCGAGAAAATAGGGTGATTATAGTTACAAGGGTAGCCCAGTCAGAGTACCGATAGAAAACCGTGACGATACTGAACAATCGCAGCCTTGTTGATCACTCACTTGATAGAAGAAAGGCCCTATCTCGGGCAGCGTAAAATGACAGCTTCTGTGGTGAGGTATTAGCCTATAAAGCCCTGCAATCAACGCCGCCAGGAAGAAGGGAGCGTTTGCCTGTGAACATTGGAATCCAGGTAGAATTCTCCACATCTAGTGGGGCTACTGAGAAAGTGACGCCGAACTCAAGCAGCCAGATTTCAGTTACAAAGTGACTGATCGGAGTACTAATCTGATGTGCCCTCTGCGGCGGTCAAAAAAGTGAACAGATAAATGCAAGCATGAACTTTCAAAGAAGCAACGACTCGCGGAAACGCCATGTGGGTTAAAAGAAGGGTTTGCAATGCGGCAGTGCGGATCAGAGACATGACCACTGTGATCTGGGGAAGTTAAGATACTAACAGTTTTGACCGCAATGCTTGCGAAGCTTTGACCATATCCGGTGGGAAAGCTGGATAACTGATAAGGGAAGTTGTTATCCCAGTTGCCAAATGGAGTGGCTCGATCGTGTGGTCCGTATAGATGCAAACAGATTAGCTAAGCATGTGTTGCTTGGCAATACTGCTTTACACTTATGAGTAGGGGGATTTTTTCATGTGATTGGTTTGCCGAACAATCTCTACGTGGTGCCAACCGCGCGATTCAGATTATCCCGTCCCAGCAAGTGGTCCGGCGACAGTGTACCAAGACATAGGGAGTTCTCACAAGGCAAGCGTTCTCCCTATAAAAAGCTACATATGTCCGTTCAACGACATTGAAACGTGGCGCATGTGATACGCCACTAAGGTCACTGCCCTTTGCTTCACCCTGGTGGAGCATTGTATTACAGTAAAGTGATGCTGCAATGGTGGAACGGACTGGGACGTTGTTTGGTAACCTATCGGCTACTAATGGCCGTAATTTCCCGAATTCGCCAGTATCTTGCGGGTGGGTTATTTAGCCAAAGGTTAGAGGTAGTATCCCCTAAGTTAATACTTAACTCGGTTTGGGCAACAGGGTAGTATCGTGTCCCCTGAAGAAACCTTAGATTTTGTGTTGTGTTTGAGTTTCCTTCTTACCATGGAGTACACTCCATCGACATCGAGCGCACGGTGTTTTAGCACATGCGGTCGCCAGTGCCTAAGTTAGGCAGGCTCAGTGAACCACGAGCAACGTCATTCAGGACAAGTATCGGAACGAGGAAGAGTGTTGCTAGAAGGTAGGCAGTACCGGCGCAGCGTTGGTATGTACGCTGCATGCGCTCCCTTGCGATTTACTAACCGCGTGCTTGCGTGCTGCGTTGCTTTATCTCAGGTGGTTGGTTTTCTATCTTGTCTTCATGCTTTTTTACCTCATTTTATTGTCCACCAGAGTAATCTTCTATAAACTTTTACACGTCGCTCAAGCTAATTTTGGTTAACTTCGTAAGCATTTTCGCGTTTGTAGCATTTGTTAAGAAAAATCATTTTCTTACAGCGTGAACTTATTATGGACTAGTTAAAACGAACTTGTTTCAATGCTTATTTAGAGAAGAGTTATGTCGTCATATCCGTAAGCTTTATTCGATATATTTTATTTGTTATTGTTATTACAAGTGATTGGCTGTTGCTTGACATCCTCGGTGTGGCTGCACTTGATGTGCATGATGACAAGGTGCCTACCTGTCTATTATCCACTACCTCATTAATACTGGCTCCAGGAGACAGTTGGTCTTTGTCGGAGGGGACGGGGTGCACGGTCCTCGTGGTCGTGCTAGGCTCGAAGAGTGGTTCGATCCAGTGTGGAGCGGACCACGGTCCAGCCACCGCCTTGTGTGCGCTTGATTCCCCAAATACAGCGTGCTTGTGTTTGCCTGTGAAGGAGTGTGGGCCGACTCCGTTGATGAAACGTCGCTCCCATCCGCATGCCTCCTGGTCTTATTCCTTCGGGTTTACACTGGATATGGGATGTGTGGATAGAGCTGTGGGTGGTGCAGCGTAAGCCACCCATGGTCCCTCTGTAGGCGCGTGCATCCTGAGGCTGTCCTATGGAGGCCACAGTGACAGGCAACTCCGGAACCGGATGCTGCCAACCATGATGTCTAGTGCTGCTGATGCTTGTCATTATGGTGTCCGTGTGGAGTACCGTACTGATGGCGTGTTGCTGAACATCTGCCATTTAGGAGTAAGAACTCTAGTGTGTGAGACAACCATCCGTATGTTGCTGTCGCCCGACGACTGCGCGCTTTTTTTGCACGCAGCGAGGATGAGTTGCAGCGTATGACGGCGGATTTCGATTCGACAACGGCCAAGTTCGGACTCACCATCACCACAAGCAAGAATGTTTGTCTTATTTATCCGTCACCAGAAATGGAATCCGCGGACTGCTTGCAAAGCAAGATTGTTGACGAAGTTTTGGAGACCCCATCAAGATTCGCCTAAACCCGGAGCGTACATTCTACGGACCTCCAGATGACGAGCGAGGTGCGTATCCGAATATCGAAGATGAGCGCTGAATTTCGCAAGCTGGAATATCGGGTGTGGAAGAATCATCAACTGACTTTTAGGATCAGGCTTACGAAGTACAAATCGATGATGCTGCCCGTCGTCCTTTAGAGTAGCGAAACATGGACGCTACGTAAGCAGGACATTCGATATGTATAACGCTTTCATCAACAATATCTGCATCGGATTCTGCGCATCGGTTGGTATGACGGAGTTCCTGACACGAAGGTGATCTGCCGACTTGGCATGTATGGAGTGAGCTGCATACCTCTGCTGAGACACCTGAGGTGTATTGCTTTCTTATGTGATATAATACAGAAAGTATCTATGCACTTTACATGTACCACTGGTGAGCCATAATTCCACCAAAGGCCACTAGTCCTCTGATTTCCGCTATTTCAATAAAATTTTACAATGTTTGTAATCAAAATCTTATTGTACAGATGCCGATTATTTCCCCCCACATTATAGCCGTTAAGAAGGTCGCGCCTTCATTCTTTTCTCCCAGCTTTCCTTCTGACTTGCAAGCATTGTGCAGAATAACTAGGAGGGTTGCGCTAGCCGTTTTGTCAGATATTCGGCCGGCTGTGGAAATGTTTGATGTTTTCTATAAGGCCTCGAGCCAAACACAAGGCGGATGACGTAGACCTTAGCAGAGAAGGGCAGACGGTTTAGTAGGGCTCAATATATTGGTCAGCGACTTCGGTTCCCACAACAATGTCAATGGATACTATCTCCAGCATTGGACGAGCTAGAAAGTGGCAATAGAAACAAAGCTTTTCACAATATCAACCTATCACGTCGTTGCAGACAAAAGGGTGCCAACTGATTCGAGCGACAGCGGACGAAAGTTGGAAGGGGTCAAGTTGCGTTCCTGTAGAAGAAAGCGGCCTTCGCTGTGGTCGTGTGCACAAAACCGCTATGACTAAGAAGAACCTAGTTCTGACTCGTCGTTGATAATATTGCTATCAGAAAGAAGCTGTGGATTGAGTAGCCCACTTCTCACTTTTGGGGTCAAGAGTAACAAAAACGAATGCAGGTCAGGTGACAGCAATTCGCAGCTTGGAGGTGTCAGACACATGAAAGAGATTGAGAACACGTTCCTTTGAGGTTGTATTGCCGATGTTACCCAGCCTGATGACGAAACGTTCGCAGCCAAAACGCCCAGATCAGCGAACACCCCGTGCTACAGGTATTCGCAGTGATTGCAATATTGGACTATGAGTCATCGTTATTGCCAAATGGTAAAGTGAGGTCATCTGGAAAATCTGGAGCGACCAGATCAGCCTGAGCAAAACTTGAATATTTCTAAGAGACGGCACTTCATGGTGGAGTCAATGATAAAATTTAGCGGAACTAGGGATGCGGGACAGTCATGACAAACGCCACCTGTTTAAAGAGGAGTCCCGACACTTCACCATAGGTTCAAAAGCGAGTACAGGGAACGTTAAATGCTGCCAGAACCAGAACGGGTGGAGAGTATAGTAATATAATATACCTCCTCGACGATGGTGATCAATTGAAGCTGGGCGTACGGTGTCCACTGTCGTAGCACAGCGAACAAATGTGGAATGGTGATCTCCGGTGAAGTGACAGAAGCCTGACAATCCTCACACCACCACCAAGGACCGGGCAGCTGCTTGAAGATCCAAGATCGTGATGCATCATCATCGTCCGAGGAAGGCAAGCCAACGGGAGAAGGGGATTTCAGCTCAGCAGCCGATTGTAACTCCGCATCTTGTTGTCGGCATGCCTGTAGAGCAGAGAAAAGAAAAAGGCTTAGCGTTACGGATTGGATAAGAATGCGATGAATGGCGCACATAAGTATAAGGATGAAAATGAACAGAAATTGAGTACTCGCTAGCGGAAAAAACAAAACGAGGTGTACAGGTACAACACAGCAAAGAGGAAAACCAGGGGCTTATCAGTAAACATGGGAAGGGATCAACATTTGTCGGGTGCGTTCTACGGTGCATGCCACGGCGTGAAAGGTCACTTCCTCTTGCACTCAATTCCTTGCTTTTAGTTCTTAACTGCCTGAGTTGGCAATTTCCATTATTGACCATTCAATTTGAAACAGTATTATGCCGATGAATTGAGCCACGGAAAATGGATTTATTGCATTTAGGTACAAACATGCAGTTGACCTCCAATCGCAACGGGAGTATGCTTGGAAACTCCAAAAGAACCAACAGACAGTTGAATGAATAGAGCAGTCGAATGCGGTGAGATGAACTCAGTAAACAGAAATCGCCGGCCACTGTAGAGCAATTACTTCATGTGATGAGATTCAGCTGAATAAACAAATACGCGTTGTAGATATTCAGCTTTGGCTAATAAAACAGGCATTTCTAGTGGCACGCCTGTTATGGATGAAAAGATTGAAAGGTGAAGATTATCCTCTGTAAAGGAGAGAACTGCCAAGTTATAGCGACTATACAAAATATGTGAGATTTCGACCCCAATTTGGATAATCATGCCGCTAGAGGTAAATGGAGTACAGAATTAGGTTTCGCGCAGGCTAACCACTAACGCAAGAAGAATGTGGCCCCGATGGATGCAGTTGCCGAGACTCTGGGTCGTCCACCTGGCGAAGTGAAGCGCTGAGCAGATAAACTATGTGTCAGACGGTAAAGTCGTATAAAGAGGCTTAACAGAGACGTAAGCGGAGCTGAATATGGGAAGCGTCTACCTCAGTGTGGTCGATCAGGTGATCGATCGAGTAGAAAAGTGCGTTTTTAAAAACCCAGCTAGTTGTACTTTCCTGATACTTGTGAATAAAGTGTTTTTGTGTAGAGCGGTGTGAGTTCTACCCATGACGCTGCTGGGAGTGGCAGAAGAAAAGAAGTAGCGTTTACAACAGTGGCGACAGGAGTCAGAAGAACCCAAAGGTGTCAGTCAGTTTTGAACAATTGAAGGCCCTTTTGCAGCAGCAATAGCAGTTGCAGTTCGAAAAGTTACAGAGGCATTTGATCGAACTGTTATCAGAAAAATTAAACATTCAAGTAGGATGGGAACTGAAACTGAAGCTGACATCGCAAGAAAATGTTTCAGAATGCCAGAGGTTGCTCAACTTGAATCCTGGTACAAATGTGGTCGCAAATTCGGAAGCCAGGGAAGAGCAACACTTCTGCCACACTGCCACTTCAAAATCAGATGTGTCCATCAGACCTGAGGATGCGAAGGTGGAAATCAGTGAGTCAGAGTACTCAGATGTATAGACGCCACGAAGCAATACTCCAACCTGGTCAATAATGGTGCAGAACCACCAGTGCTGCCCTGAATCTCAAGTCAGTCGCTAAACCAGTATCCAGAGCAAACCGCCTTGTGACAAGCAGTAAAGAAAAGCATTGCCGTTATCATGCGGGGAAAAAGCGGACAGACAGCGTGCGTCAGTACAAAATTGGGAGCGTGGTGTACGCACGAGATTTCCGAAGACCGAGGAGGTAGTCGACAGGAAGATTGATACACAGGAACGGTTGGGTCATCTACGAGCTAATGGAAGGAAAGGGGAAATGGGTCAGGCACACCAATCAGCTGAGGCCGAATCACGGCAAGACTCAAAGTTCCCCAGAACCGCCATCATCATGCTATACACGTTTTGTTTGGAAGACGAAGCTGAGCGGTTACGTGGATCACAACATAAGATGCAAGCAGCAGATTAAGCATAATGCAGGCCAACCCGAAATCGGAGACGACCACCATGGCCACAAGTTGATCCACAAAGCGGAACACAGCCCGTCACTTGAGCGCAACTCGACCTGTCATGCAGGCCAAGTCGAAGACGAAGGAAACCGCGATGGCTGCAAGTGAACACCAGGGTAAAAGATACGATTAAGCTTAAGTGCGGAAAATAGGAGCAATCAATTTGAAGAGGGAGGTAATAGAGACGTAAGCAGAGTTGAATATGGGAAGCGTCTGCCTCAGTGCGGTCGATCGAGTAGGTCAGTGAGTTTTTAAAAACACAGCTAGTTGCACTTTTCTGATACTTTGAATAGAACATTTGTGTGCAGAGCGGTGTGAGTTCTTTCCCTTGATGCGGCTTAAAGTGGCATAGAAAAGAGGTAAGAAGTCCTGTTGTAAAAACAACAGGACTATGCGTTGGAGTGAGTACGAGCGGTCCCAATGGACGCTAGAGGCCTAACATAATGACAACAGATTTGTTTGAATCACTATAATGAAAAAGGATCACATGCTGATGCCCGAAGACGATGCGTAGACTAGCAAACGAGTGAGGGAGGAGTTTAGAGACTGTCACCAAAGTTAACTATCATGACAAAATCACCCAGTATTAGATAATCCCCATCCATAACGAATAGTACAAGCCTTATGAGGTTTGTTAGCGTATTAGGAACTACGGTGACAATTGATGTGATTACGGGCCTCCTAAACGAAAAGTACCATGCGCCATATTCCAAGCGGATGCACCATTGAAGACAAGTAAACAGTACAGGTCAGCGTGCCGACGGAGCCAGGAAAACAGTCAGTAATAGAGCATCAGTTAGAAACTGATGACGCTGCGTTGGACTTGTGGGACTACAGGATGGGTAACATTGGAATGCAGCAACCGATATTTGGTAATGGGCATCCAGGGACAACAAGGACAGTCAAAGAAACTTGTACCGCCCCTGGTGATCGCCTCGCAGGTGCGCTATTCAGCCGCTCCGTTGCGCAATATTTTCACAGTTCGTAGTTAACACGACAAAGATCCAGCTGATGGTAAAACAAAGATGCGCGAAGGAAATGATGGCTGAAAAAAACCGGAAGTAGTTACAACACTTCATTGGATGGCATGTGGGTGACAAAATCGGCGGCAACAGCGTTTGACAAATTTGACTGATATAACGCAAGCAGGAAGTCAAAACTTCACTCGTATCTACTCTCCTGTTTCAGATTACAAGTCCTACTGTTGGACGAACGGATTATTTTCAGTGTCATAGATCCCATCCTCAGTATTAGTCGTCTGATCGACAGTAGATAAGGAAAATCGAGCTAGCTCACTTCGCTGACCGATTTGAGCTTCGTAACGTAACCAAATCGGAGGAACGTTAGCAGCACGAGGATTTTCTGGTAGCGTCAATAGTTAAGACAGTATCGATCGGAGTTGACGGTAACTGGACGGCAGATGAAACAAATGACGACTCAGCAGCGCTCTCACCAGAACATGTGTATCGGTGGTCCACCTCATACTGTTGTAAAGTAGCTCAGATGAGAGGGTCCACACACGTCAGTGAAACCGTAACGCATGGTTTTCAGATCATCATCATCAACAGCAGTACATCAGCCATTTGAACTGATGCTTCCCTGCCATACAACCATGAGGACCTATGAAATAAGGAATATGAAGAGGGAGAGAAGGGGGACTTACCTGAAAACCTTAATGCCCTAAGCAAACATTCAGGGTCAAGGCGCCTACACCTTGTGTAGACAACATACCGTCACAAACAGCTGGCTATGGTGCGAAGATAAGGCGGCATCGGCGAGACAGCTTCTTTGCGGCTTTCACTGCCACAAGTCATAATCAGCCATTACCCCGCAGATAACTCAGCATCAAACAAACTTTAAACAGGCAATCCAATTAGGAGACGACAGCAGACGCGCCACTGGTGTCGGTTGCGAGACATGTCATGTTAAGTCTCCAGCCAAGCACAAGGCGAGTCACGCGGACTCCAGCCTGGAAGGCGAGACGGACCAACGGTACCCAGTTTGGTCGTCAGTGTCTTCATTTCCCGTTGCAAAGTCAACTTCTGTCCACTGCGAGCATTGCGCCACCCTACACCTGGCAGACTAAACAAGGCCCTCCTAGGTAAGCGGTGACCAGGCATACGTAGCACGAATCCAAGCCAACGCAACTTATTCAGTGCTATCCGTCGTTCTAGGGAGCTAGCATGATTATCATCACCTAGTACTCGCCTACGCACATCATCGTTGCGGACACGATGGTGCTATCCGACTCCAGCAATGCTTCGCAGACAACGATGATCAAAGACTTGAAGGCGCCTCAGATCTTCAGAGCGAAGGGGCCAAGTCTCACTATCATAGAGCAGAATGGCCCTCACTGTGGCCTTGTATACACGGCCTTTCAGACGGAGGGAAACTCCTTTCTGTCACCAAAAATGCCGCAGGTACAAGAGGGTAGCTCTGGCTTTTGCAATGCGTGAGCTGACGTCAGTTTCTATGCGCCCATCATTGCTGATGCAGCTGCCAAGATAAGTGAAATGAGCAACCACTTCGAGTTCCACGTTTCCAAGCGTTAAGGGGTCATCAAGTGGCTGGTGGTCCTGCAGCAACACTTTACACTTTGAAGGTGCGAAGTGCATACCAAATAATGGGACCACTCTGGACAGGCTACTCAGGGTTGATTGGGCCGCTCCAAAATTGTCGAAAAGCACGACGATATCGTCCGCATAATCTAGATCAACTAATCTTTCACTAGGCAGCACTTCAACGCCTACATCGTGAGATTCCGCAAGGTAACGCGCCTTGATAGAATCCACGACGAAATTGAACAAAAATGGGGAAATCGGACAACCCTGACGAACGCCACTTGTGGTCGGAAAGCTATCCGATAGGCCACCGTAGACCCTGACGCGGCCTGTAGTGTTCGAGTATAGAGCACGAACGATGTTCACATATTTCGTGGGAACACCTTTCCGCGCAAGTATTTCGAACAGAATCGATCGGTCGACTGAATCGAACGCACTCTTGAAATCGAGGAACACAGCTATTGTCGGTCTGCGGTATACGTGGAGCTGCCCTAGCACCTTCCGCAAAAGTGAATATATGGTCTATACAGCCACGTCCTGGGCGGAAACCAGCCTGCTCTTCCCTAATCCGAGATTCCCGTTCCGCAGTGAGGCGACGAACGATAATCAAGGTCAATAACTTTGTCACAACTGGCGTTAGGCTAATACCCCTGTGGTTAGAACAGTTTGTGCGACTGCCCTTCTTGTATATTGCCACTATAATCGATTCGGTCCAATTAGCCGGGACACTTTTCCTTCCAGATACATTCGAATAAGGAGGTCAGTGCTTTGCAGAGGGCCTCACCTCCATCCTTAAATAGTGCAGATGGGAGGGAATCCGGGCCGGCGGCACGAAAACGATTAAGGGCTGTGATCGCGTTTCGGCCTCCGACGGAGGCTATAAACTAACCGTCCATGGCTCGTCCTGCATCACCTGAGTAGGAAGAGGTCCAGGAGCAGGGGGCCAGCTGAACTGACCTTCAAAGTGTTCAGCCCAACGAGCCATACGGCGCTCCTTATTGTGCATCAGCGCACCCGCGCTGTCTCTGATTGTCTCACTGACGCCTTGTTTTCTGGGACCAGTGGTGCGGATTAGCTGGAAGAGCTTGCGGTAATTGCCTACTGCTCCTGCCTCCTCCATTTCTTGAGCCCGACTGGTCCATCAGGCTTCCTTGTCAGCACGCAGGCTCTGCTTTAGTTCACGCCTAATAGCCCGTCTGGTCACATTGTGTTCAGAGCCAGCCGGGAGGTGTCTTCTAGATTCCAACAGGTTCACCGACCTCTCGGATATCCAGTGACTGGTGCGGTGAGGATGGAGAGTACCACAAGCAGATGCTCCTGCGTCATGCATGGCGGCCGAGATCCTATTCCACTGAAGCTCAGTTTCATTAGGACAAGACAGCGGAAGTTCGGTATACAGTGCTTCTTGATAGGCTTGCCTGACCGAGGGCTGAGACAATTTCTCCGTTGCGCATTGTAGGGGACACTTGGTGCGCCTTCCAGTGAAGTTCAAGGAGAAGCGACAGCGTACCAAGGCATGATCAGAGTCGACACAGGTACTCCAGTATGAGCGGCAATCTAGGATGGAACCACGCCATCTGTAACTTATGGCTAGGTGGTCAATTTGGGTCCATCGCTGGCCAGCTACAGGAGGACGCCAAGTGGCACTTCGGCGCCCACTGTGTCTAAAAGCAGTGCTAGTAAGAAACAACTGGTGCTCCGCACACAGTTGCAGCAGACGCTCACCGTTGTCAGTCCGTTCGGAGTTAAACCCACAATTACCACCCAGCTAAACTTCTGAAGAGCTCAGACGCCCTACTTGTGCGTTCATATCCTCTGCAAGTACTATAATATCTGAACTAATAGCACTGCGTAGTAGGGCGTCCAGTTCGATAGAATGTGTTCTTGATAGTATTTGAACTGCAGTCGGTGGGAGCATAAGCGGAAATCACAAACAAACAGCGTTTTTTACTACTTTGTGAATCAACCTTAGCTGATGTCGTCAAACGGGCTGCACATAAACGGCTATTCACCGGAATCCAATCAACCAACGATGACTCAGCTTTGGAGCTTAAAATGATATCTGCACCAGCTTGACCCGTGAGTGCTGCATCGGCGTCTCCGGGTGCGTGCAACCAATAACGAGAGGATAAGTCGGGTGCAGTTAATTCAATAACCCCGTTAGGGTCATTGATCCTAGTTTCGGACACACAACACACATCAACACCCAGTGTGTCCGAGGTGCGTGCGCATTTAGCAGATGGTACTACTCCAGTAGCACTTCGGTTGCTGTCAATTAAGCTAGGAATTATAGAAGGAAGGTTAGTAATGGTGGTCGGGATGGGAGTAAGAGAAAGAGGTGGAAAAGAAAGAAGGGAGGCGCCAGCAGTAGCGTGTTTTCACTTATCCGCCCTGCTGTATGCAGCAGATAAGGCGACCCTTGACAACCTGCGCGACGGCCGATGCAGGATGAAGTTCATGTTGGAAGAAAATGTCATGGTTGTATGTGGGCTGAGATACTGCCAGGGCGCCCAGACCTAGACAGGAGGACGATTAGGGTCCTCATCCAAAGCCTTTGGCTCAAAAGCCTGTCCGCAAGGCAGCGGGGACGTGGCAATGATTTAGTTTTACAGAAATGGACGCCAATCCATTTCAAACCCCCAACCTGGAGGACCAGGAGACTGAGTTTGTCTGACCTCTCACCATTGACCAACCTGGTAGGAGTAGCTCTCAAGGTGCCCGCAGGCATCACTCACTATAGCGCAATGGGTCAGTGAGGTACGCAAATAGTCGCACCACGTTAAGGTCCAGTCTCGTTGCGACGGATTATTTTCAGATAGTATTCGTGTTCTGTTCCACCAACCAAGTCAAAAATTGTTTCACATAGCGAAGTAAACGGCTTTGACAGACGCCAGACTAGGGCTTATCAACCTAAGAATGAGACGGTAGCAAAAACCAAGTTTCGCTGAAAGGTATCGGAGGATGAGAGCAGGTTATTGGATGGACAACGCCAAACCCGTGGAGATTTTAGCACCCACCAAGCTCCATTTCTATAAAATGACCCACTCCACCCAGATGTACAGCGTTCATTATTCGTACATAAGCCTAGCAGAGATTTGATGTGTAGGAACCGGAACAGAGGTGTTACAATTAAAGAGCTCCAGGTATCAATAGACTTAAATGCTTCCAGTTACTCCTTTCTAAATAGAAGACAGAAGAGATAACAACGAGTGACGATACAGGTGAAGGGAAGTGACCAAAACACTTTACGGAGACATTCAGGGCAAGGAGTGAAGAAAATCAGTTGGGTTTGGAATAAAAGCTGTGTGGTTAGATTGCGACACGCATTCTCTAATGTGATCCCGGTTCACTTTGAAGTAGACCTCGGATATTCCAACCTCAACGACCGTATCGGTATTGTAGATGTTTCGGTGTTGCTCCTCCCAATACTGACACCCCATGACAGATTTTGTCTTTATTTGAAGTTGTAGGAGCGCTTCTTATGTGCCAGATTCAGAACTAATGCCCCGTCGTTGTTGGGTGTTGCAAAGAAGTGAATGCATGTATTCCCATTGATATATGTCGATGCATAGACAAATTAATAGCGGAAAAAGAGAAGTTAAACTGCGAAGGAAGGCTGCGAGGTGTTGATGTGCCTTGGTGTAAGGTTGTTCAAAGTTGGTATCAATTGTGGGCTAGTTGAAGCTTTGAATAATGGTCAGTACGGGTGGTGAAACTGTCGGGTGACTAAGGAACATGTCTTACCAGTCCTTGTGTAGCAGAAAATGTGTGCGGGAAAAGATGATGTTACTACAGACCCATCGGATAGATAGCATGAGCTGTGGTGGAACTCGGAGGCTAGTGGTTAACGGCTTACGATCTGATTACTATGCCATCAAGATCCGTGAGCAACGATTGACACAGCGGTAAGGATTGAAGCAATTAATGACAAGTTAACGCTTGTGAAATAACTGCAGAAACCACTCGGATATGCGACGATCAACATGTGCTCCACAACACCATATAATGAGGAAGAATAAGTCTATAGGACAAACTTGGCAGTTTCGTGTAAAAGAAGGAGGAACAAGCACAGAGGCGGATCGACCGCATCACGAGGGTGCGGTCCATGCTAACGGTCGAGTCATACCACGAGGATCCAGCAACACCTATGTGGACGGTTCGATGGAAGCTATAAGGGGTACTAGGTGGCCAACTCGAGTGCTCGAAATATTTCGTAAATCCTCCAATTGGTGGTAGCGGATAAATCGGCTACTGTTAGATTTCTAGAGGTCGCGAACAGAATGATGATGGTGATATGTAATTGAGATGCAAAATGGAGGAAATTCAGGCAGAGTTGAAGAAGCAATAATCAATGGCATTACCGCGGCGATCATGCGAACTGAGCAATATGGTTGAAATGAATTGAAATGTGTCAGCTTATACGCCGTAACGGCGCTTCGCTGCCGCGCGACCACCACCAGTCGCGCGCGGGCTGAGTATACCGCGAGGACGCCCACCCCTACGCGGAGCAATATGGTTAATGCCTGGCAAATAAAGTGTCGCAACGGTAACAGTCATTTCGCGTTTTCGGTGAGTGCTAACAGTTTCGGACAAATCACTATGATTCACCAAGGCAATAAGTTCAGATGCAAAAGGAGAAAGCGTTGTTCCGATGTTCTGTAAGATGTTATGTAAGCTGTACTAGCATTTCTAATGCAAGCGAACAAACCAAATACAATTTAAACCGATTTATGTTGACGTACAGCTCTACCGAAACAGCGTAGCAGGTTTCGGTCTTTTGGTATGGACGTCTACAAACTAATTAAACCAACTTCACGAGGACAAGGACAAAAATACGGACGAATTATAGGCAGCGGTTTCGATGGAAGAGGCGATTTGACGAATACATTCCCGACAGGGTTATTTCAAACGAGTATGGATGACAAAAGTCGTGATATACTTGTTTCACTCGTAGATAATGCCTATAAAAATGTTGGGAAGGGCGGTTGCAAAGAGATCACTTATGGGCAAATCATATCAAACAGATACGTATACAAAGTTATCGGAGAATAGTACAGGCCAATGAAAGGTGAAGTGAAAGAGACAGAACTGGTTCACATTATTCGAACGGAGGTCAAGTCGATCGGATTAGGTGGTGGGAGCCTGACAGAGCTTGCCGACCTCATCATGAAAAATGGCTCCGTCGAGAAGTGGGAACACACTCGGTCATTATCGGGGTCACATGCGGATGGATTCTGTGACGGCCAGGGCAAAATGAGAGATGGTAATAGCATCCTCTGTTTACAAAGCTCTGGTTGCGTTAACTTGACCCACATTGGTGCATATCTCTCAACAGTATCGGCAGTGCGAGAACAGGGTACCTAACCTCCTGACCAAGAAACATCGGGAGGCGATCAAAGACTTATGATCGAAAAATGATCTTATTCTTTCCAGACCAGATAAAGAATCGGGATGGGTGTTAATGGAGACATCGGAGTACATCGCGAAACTGCGGGTTATTTTACAAGATTCGAGAAAGTTATTATCTGATACAGTTCAGAAGGACAAGACTGCTGAAGATGAAATAAAACCTGCGAAAGTGCTGAAGGAATTGAAACAGGTACATGTGATAAGTGGTTCTCTACTTGATCGACTAACTCTTGTTGGCTCTCAACCTTCCCCCCTGCTTTATGGTTTACCTATGTGTAGAAGCCGCAAGTCCCCTTACGTCCTATATGTCGGCTTTTGCTTTCCACTCAGTTGCAAAATGGATTGTAGTTATACTGGAACCAGTACGTAAAGGACTACGCATACTTTCTCTGAATCATTTGAAGTTGTTGAGAAAGTTAAGGACTTGAAGGCAGACGGTAAGCTGATGCTGTCCTTTGAAGTGGAGTCAATTATCACTAACGTCCCGTTACTGGGGACCGTCAACTTTAGTTGCGAATACGTAATCGAAAAAGAAAGTAATGTTTGCATTACAGTGTCCCAACACAATTGTTTCCCAATTATCTATGGATTTCATGATCGGCCCATACTATCGCGAAAAACACGTTTAGCATACATTTGTACATGCAGTACACTGAACGCTTGTTCGAAGAACTCTTATCTCTTGTGCTCATCCAACTTTCAATGATTGTCTGTATGTTTAAAAACACACTGGACCATCTTATAATCTATGCTTTGTAAGTGACTGCACCTAACTGATCATGTCGACACAGGTGTGTGTCCCGTCGACGAGAACAAACGTCCATTTAGTTATTTAATCTGGCAATGTACATATAACAGGCAGCTCTTGTCTGATGGAGTCTATTATCGACAGAACGACGGAGTTGCTATGGAGTCGCCATTAGGACCTCTTCTCGCCAATGTCTTTCTGGCTAAGTTTGAACGTGGTCCTATAGAATTTGTTGTTACTACACTGGATTTCTACTGCAGGTACATAGATGACACATTTGTTATCTGGGACTCAAGCGCTGATATCGCCGATTTACGCAATCAACTCAACGACGCACACCAATCACTGAGACACACCAAGGAAATCGAAAGAGAAGGACAGCTGGGGATCTTGGAAGTAATACTGAAGAGACAGGAAGATGGTTCTCTTGAGAGAACTGTCTTCGGGGAGGCTGGGGGTGGGGCAATACACACATTTTCTAGGTTTCGTGCCTGTGAGGTAAAAAGGTAACTTAGTTCGCGGCTTGTATCACCGAGCCTTCAAAATCTGAGGCCCTGAGAACCTAGATAAGGAGAAAGAACACATACTTGAAACGGTACTTCAGAACGGCTATCCTGTCTCTTGTATTAAAAAGCATGCTACAATCTATGATCACAGTAGGCCTATCATTAAAGTTCCAAAAAATTGATGTTTCGCATGGTTCCCTTTAAGGGTGACATTGTTTTCGATCACAGTGACCAGAACCTACCCAGCCGCCAAGCCATATGTTTTTGCGGAGACCACTTCACTTACTGCTCAGCACCTTAAGGACAGATTACCGGTCAAGTCTGAATTGTATGGGATATATCAATTTACTTACACCTGTGGTGCAAAATACCTCGGACATACGACCAGGCGTCTGTCCACAAGGAGACCTGAGCACTGCCCCGGAAAAGTATTGTCGCAAGTTCCATCCTTGAACATTTGGTTCAAAGCGGACACGAACTTCAGACCAATGATACCTTTAGTGTTTTCTACACCATGCCAAAGCAATATCAAAAGGGTTTAGGAAACGACTTGTAAAGATGACCCAGGCGACAGCGATCAATGTAACGCAACCAGAGCTTTGTAAACACAGGATGATTTTGCAATCGCTCACATTTCTCTGACAGTAACGAATCCATCCGCATGGCACCCCGATGATGACCGAGTGTGGCTCACTTCTCGACTGTCCCGTGTTTCATGAAGAGGTTAGCGAACTCTGTCAGGCTCTCACCACCTAATCCGATCGACATGAGTTCCGTAGGAATAATGTGAGCCAGTTCTGTCTCTCTCACTTTACCTTTCATTAGCCTGTACTATTCTCCGATAACTTTGTAGATGTATTTGCTCGATGGGATTTGCTCAAAAGAGATCTCTTTGCAACCGCGTTTTCCGATATAGTTTTGCCGATTGTTATAGCATGAATCAGAATTCCGAGTCAAGAAATGGTTCCGGTAAATCTCATCAGACTCAGACACTTACCTAGTGAGAAGTACATGATAAATATGCACTGAAAACGATTTTTGAGTAATCTATTCCACTCCTGAACGATTTCCGTGCGGATTCTGGAAGCATCTCCTATGTATTGCTGAATATATCTACATATGCAATCTTAAGCAGAAGCTTTGTGTACATAAGCAATTTGTACACCCGTTACGTTTACGGTGGCACACATCTTTCGATACGTGATCATTTGATTTTACTCTAACCCCCGTTAACCGTGGATTGGTTGTAGAAATAATGTACCTAAGTACCTTCCATTCGCACTCAACCTACCAGGTACAAGGACATCGTGATTTATTGATTCGGCCGTTAACATCCTAATCAATATGTAGCCCGACTCGGCATATTTATCCTGTAACACCCTGAATCAGAACTCAGTCATAAAGGGACAAGCGTTTTTTCGGCAAAGTCAACCCATGTTTGGCAAGCCAAACTCCTCGATATAAGTTGCATGTTCATGTCAATAACTAACGACTCTTCCGAGTCGATGAGGTACCCTTTTTGACTGTTAAACAAACGGTGTGTAACTCACACGGATGTCGGCCAATCGGTGCCGAGTAATCTAATACGTTACACCCGTCTCCCAATGCCTGTCTGACTCGTTCCGTTGGTCAATCCGTTCACTCCAAAATGACAGTCCCACTATGTAAATGTCGGAGCCTAACGATATTTCCCAAAAAGAATTCTTTATTCAGCACTGATTCATGTGATCAAAAGGAAATTTTTGGATTACAAAAATAAGCACATCTTGTAATTATCATAGGTCGTTGACAGCCGAATGTGCCTACCTACGGTTCATGGACGAAGCCGCTAGAATATCGTCATCATCATCAACAGAAGTACATCAGCCATTTGAACTTCTGCTTCGCTGCCATACAACCACGAGGACCTATGAAATAAAGTATAATAAGAGGGAGAGAAGGGGGACTTATCTGAAAACCTTAATGCCCTAAGCAAACATTCAGGGTCAAGGCGCCTACACCTTGTGTAGACAACATATCGTCACAAACAGCTGTCTATCGAGCAAAGATAAGGCGCTAGAATATGGGTAATTGTAAACCAAGGATGATGGCAAAATCTACCAGTGAAAGTTCCAACACTGACCGATACAGTGTTGTCCGCATTTGTTAAGAGGACAACCGATCTGACATTTGTACAGACGCTTTCCCAGGATTAGGCGTGTTGTCATGTGAATGTAAGGGGGAGCATAAAATAATTCGAATGGAATACTAAGGTTTATTGTCTATCAGTAAATGAACTGCGCTTGTCACTGCCAACCCCAAGTCAGCCGGAGTGATCAACTGAGGCTTCCGTAAACGTCGTCAGCATCTGACTGTGTGACGTCACCGGAACCACATAATTTGGCAAGAGTCGGAAACAGCAGACAAGCCAGTTAAAAATTAAGAACATTTTCATAGTTCCAATGCGATACAGCAAACCGGTCAAGAGCAGAAATTCGATGTCCTGACCACCTTCCACATTTCCTGAAAGACAAAATATCAGTAGAGCCCTAGAAATTAGAAACTTTTCTCATGGGTTTGCGATCACCAGCAGCGTCCTTTGAAAATCGCGCATAACTCACAGGTTATCGCCATGAAGACAAGCAAGATCGCGAGATCACGGGCATCATTTTTGAACTAGGGTTCCACGGGGCATCAGCACAAGATGATAACGACTAAGCAACGCAGTACGTGGACTTGGAGGGGTGTTCCAAATCCCAGGAAGAAATTCGGCAACCAGGTTTCCCTGTTATCTAAGTACAGGCAGCACAACGTATGGGCGCAACAAGTTCGGTGCACGCGTGCTATTGATTTGTACACATAGGTGAAATCCATATATTCTGTGACGGTATGGAAAGTAAGAGCAACGGAATCTGAGTGATCTATGAGATCAGAGACCTCCCAGCTTGTTTGCGATTGGCAATGTTATAGTGGGGCCAACAAATTGCGCAAACAAAACTTACCTCACAAAAAGGGACCTCGGTCGGATAATGGCTGATAGGATAGGTGCGGTGAGGAGCAGGGAGGAGGGCATGATTGCTTTCAATCCGGGTGCACTCATCTAACCGAGGAAGGGGCTGGAACCGATTTGTTGTGGAAAAGCGTGAGCACTGCGAACGCGCTGCGGTGCGAGGAGAAGGAGAGCAATCCGCAGGCAGTTGTGCCAATGGGCCTTGACAGTCAAGCTGAAAGATTACATAGTAAGCTGTATTGCCCTCCAAGATATGAAAAAATGCCCAAGTAGAGGAGAAATGGTCACCGAACCAAGATAGCAACAAACCCTGTACGCAGTAGATTCATACATAGTGGTGTATTTGGCGCGTTGGGAGCCAATCGAATCATCTGTTAGTATTACAAACTCAGACAACTGGTGATAACATGAATAAAGAAAAAAAGTTTCAATAGGGTAAAACGGGATCACTGATCATGTGTATATAGATGCATTGAGGACAAGCCTACACCAGCATATTGCAAGGCAGTAAACGAATAAAATATTTAAGCAACTCAAAACTTTTACATACTGATCCTCTCTACGCAGTGCGTACTGCATGTGTGATTCTAACTTTCCGATCCCAGTTGTGCAGGGTACTTTCAGCGAGAATCTTTCAGACGAATGAATCACCACCTAATTCCTACCCGGTTGCAGCCGAAACATTTGGCCAAAGGAATCGTTTGTGGATTCTGAACAACCCGTTCAATTTTGGGCGACCTGGCTTAAGTGCTGTCATTTACAATTGAATGAAGAAGTATAAACAGTATTAACTGCTGGTGTACGATTGTAGAGGATGGTGACATAAAAATTCGTGGACTAATATATGAGCCCGAAAATAGCCAAACCCCAGGGGAATGAATAGAATATCAAATACAAAGAAGCATTAAGATATGTCGCACCGACGCTATGCTGCTGAAGGTAAGAAACACACTTCAGGCATCGTGCCGCAACAAAAGATATAGTACGTGAAAAAGCGAGATACAGAATATTGCAGGATACAATATAAAAACAAAAATGAAGCTTTCATATTATGAGTCAATTGTGAGAACGTGGTTGGAGGTGGAAGATAGACAGGAAGGGATGAGACAAAAAGAACCACAACATAAACGCCATTGGGACCGGCTCTTCGCCATGTCAACAAGTGTATCCAATCAAACGTGCTTATTGTCAATAGAACCCGAGCGCGATAATCAGCAGACACCAACCCACGCGAAATTCGAATTGAGGGACTTCATTCTTCTTGACCAGGTCATCGCTTGGCCACCCCTCCTCTTCTTCCATCCACACTCCTGGCGCGCAAGCAACGCACGGCGTCGGAGTCGGTGTGCTGGTTTGCGCAACACGTGGACTAACTATCGGAGCGTGGTGCTGGGCGGTTCATTCGCTTTTCCTGCACCAAATACACGACGCCGAGCACGCTCATTGTTCACGCCGTGTTCCCACCAGATGTGAGTTTCGTTGCGAAGGCAGCGATGATCGGACGCAACTAGGCTCTTTAGATCTGTCGATTTGATGGGCCAGATTTCGCAACCATACAGAAGGGGTGAACGGACGGCTGTATTGCAAACTATGCTCTTCAGAGCGACAAATATGTCGCGCCAGCATCACATGTGGCTGAAATTGGCAAAAGCGCCTCGAGCTTTAGCTATACGATTTGGGATCTCGCCTTCGATCCCACGGGCGCTAATATAGATACCGATGACGACTTTTAGCTGATCACCTCCAAGGGTCAGCGCAGGGGGTGGGTCCTTGACAATCTTGGAGAAGCACTCTGCATTTATAGAGTGTAAAACATAGCGCGAAAAAATTGACAGCCAGTACTAATCTGTCCGGTGTTGCTTGGCACGCTTGGGCGCTGTCACAGACAAGGGCAATGTCGAGAGCATACTTCAAATCAAGAAGATGCTCACTAAGGAGAAGTTCCACACCTTTGTAGATCGTGTTCAGTAAACGCTGTTTTCAAGAATTCATCAATGGCAAAGTTAAAAAGGAAAGGTGGCAGCGGACAACCTTGTCTCACTGAAGGGCTGCGATCGTTTGTCATAAACTCTCTATCCGAACTGTGCGCGTACAGCGTTCTTATGACATTTGCATATTTCTGGGGCAGACCTTTCCTGAACAGGCAGTCCCAAAGAGCACATCGATTCACCGAATCGAAGGCACATTTTATGTCGAGGAAGACGATGACGGTAGGTCGGCAATAAATGTCGTGGTGTTCCAACAATTGGCGGAATGTGAAGATGTGATCAATACAGTCGCGATTTAGGCGAAACCCGGTCTGCTCCTCACAAATCTGGTTTTCAAGAGTGACAGTCGGTGGTGGACGACAGAGGCAATTGCGATTAGACTAATTCCTCTACAATTTCTGCATTCCGATCGGGAGCCACTCTCGCAAATTGGGACTATGACAGAGCGTCTCCAGTCTAATGGGACAGTCTCCTGTTCCCACAGTTTCACTAACACGTTAATAAATCATCCATAAGATCCAGTTTCCCAAATTGGAAGAGGGCTAAAAAAGTCTACCTACTCCCGCGGCCTTATTCAATTTGAACAGTCTGATCACACGTCCGACTTCTGCGCGTGAGGGCGGATCCAAAAGGACGACCCAGGGAGAAGGGCGATCAATGGCCGATATAAGCTGGTAACTCTGAATGATTAAAGTACTTTTCAGTGTTCGGTCCAAGGTTATAAGCGTTTCGACAAATTGTGGACCAACTGTCTAGGCTTGTCGCATATGGCCTTGCTAACATCAGGTCTCCTGCTGCCTTTTCACCGTATCAGACGGAATAACTTCAGATGGTTACCAAGGGCTATTTTCATCTTCGATGCATGATGAGACCACCAGGCTTCTGGTCTCTTTTCAGGCTAGCACGCAGTTTCGCCATGAGATCCTTGTGGAATTCATTGTGTTCGCCTCCATCCGGAACACGTTAGTGAGCACCCAGAAGTTCCAGAGACTGCGTAGAGACCTAATGCCCAGGTTGGCAACATGATTTGTCACACGAAGACATGACTGCCGCTAATAACTTCGGGGGATATACAACCAGTGATCTCCACCAGTAATCGCGCACCGCAAGGATACTACGAAACAACCCCGACGTATGCAGACTTGAACGGGTGACCTGTGGATTACAAGTCGGATGCATGAACTAGTCAGTAACCGAGCCATTGTGCATAACAATGGTGATGAGAGATCCGTTAGTTTAAAACATGACATAACCATGGACTGTGCATCTGTTATATCGCTCCCAGTTGCTTTTGCTCCTGATACTCACACGCCCTCATACGCCACTGTTCAGCTGTTATTAATCATTGTTATCCGTTACCAGCTGACTCCTGTTTCCATGATTTCACTCCCGATGGTTCCGTCGACACCAACAGAGTTCGTCCAGTAGTCTGCCTGCAGCCGCGGTCCTCGTTCCGCCTGGCATGCTTCAATGTACGTACACTCATGCAGACAGGGTAGCAGGCCGGTTTTGCGCGCACCTTGGGATCCATTGACATCGATATGTGCTGTCTTTCCGAAACACGTTTGCAAGATTCCAGTACTGTGTTTGAGTTGTGGTCTCCCACCGACCGCGAAGCCCTGTATCACCTAGGTCTATCTCGTGACACCGAGACAGCTGCAGCAGGCTTGGCTGGCGTTGGTGTGGGCGCTAAGCAGCCAAGCCGAAGCCGCGCTGCTGGACTGGTTCCCATTAATAGCCGACTGCGTGCAGTTCGGCTTTGCGGATCATGCAGGATCAACAGAGATCGTGAGGAGAGAGGCAACTTGTTTGTGGTCTCTGCTTATGCTCCCAGTCCCGACTCAGTCAAGCACGATTTCTACAATGAACTTCACTAGCATTTGGGCAGAGCTTGCAAATCCGATATTGTTGTTCATTCTGGGGATTTCAACGCATGGGTCGGTCATCTATTGTCATGCGAAAGTCACCTCAGTGGTCACCATGCGTTCGATGAGAGCCGCTCGAATAATGAGGAGGGAGTTCTCACATTGTGCGAAGATAATCGTTTAGTTCTGTCGAGCACCAGCTTTCGGCATTTGAGGAGACATTCCGCTACTTGGTCACCCATTCTGCGTCCAAATCTTGGTCCCAGATTGATTATACGGCAATTAGTTTCGGTTGGCGTGGTAGTGTAAAAGATTGCAGATCAATCTGGGTCACCTTTCTTGACACAAACCATGCGAAAATCTGCATGGGTTTCGAAGGGTCCCCAAAAACGAAGCACTTTGAGATGGATACAAATAAGCTATCTACTCTCTCGGTTCAGTAGAGCTGTCAAGCTGCCCTGGCCGATGTGTTTAGTTTTGACCCTCCGCAAGACATTGAAGAACACTGGACGTGCATGCATGGCACCACGATATCTACCGGGCAGTTATTATGTGGTCTTACTCAGCAACCTAAGAAGGCATGGATCTCCACGCGCTCCTTAGATTTATTTGATCGCCGCAGGAATATCCCTACGGAGTCCAACCATATTGAAATGCTTCGTTCTGTCAGTCGGCAGCTGGTGGTCTCAGCGCGCTACGGAAATGGATGTCGCTGCCCAGTCAGACAATACTCGCAAGCTCTTTCAGCTCATTCGATCTACTGGTCATAAAAGCCTGGTGTCAGTGAGACTATTTGCGAAGCGGATGGTTCACCGAGTGTCAACCTACAGAACCGTTTGGATCGATGGGCCGAACATTTTCATTCCCAGTTTAATTGGCTCTCACCGTCCATTTGTATGCCCTGCGAACCAAGCCGCTCGCCCTGGGTTATCACACTAGATCCGTCAAGTGAAGCGGAAGTTTGTCTTGCGATTCGACATCTGAGACGATTTAAGGCTGCCGACTCAGACAGACTTTCGTCGGAGCTATTCTAGTATGGAGGCGCAGTTATCATCAGCCAGTTAACCTCATTGTTCTCCAAAACTTGGCATGGAGAAATGATTGCTTCTTTCTGGGGCGAGTGGGTTATTGTCCCGATCTTTAAGAAGAGTGCTCGCAATTCATGCACCAATCACCGGGGATCGGACTCATTTCGATTGCTTCCAAAGTTTTCGCGTCCATTCTACTCCGTGGACTTTCCTCCCTTCGTGAGTCACAGTACCGGGAAGAACAAGCTGTTTTCCATCCTGGCTTTGAGTGCGTGGATTAAATATTCACGCACCGTCAAATCCCTGAACACCGCTAACTCTACCAAAGTCCTACCATCGTTGCATTCTTAGACATATGTGCGTGATTCAGTTGATCGACCTGCGCTGTGGCATTGCTTGCCAAGGAACGAGGTCCAAGAAAAGTACACAATCATCCCACGCGCACTCTACCTCCACATCTCCGTCAGAGTGAGGGCCTACGGCAAGCTTTCGTCGTCATTTGCTGACAATAGCGGTGTACGGCATGACTGCCCTTTGTCCCCTTTTCTCTTCAATTTTGCGACTGAAGACGTCCCGTTGAGAGCTTTGGAAGGTTGTCAAAATTTTGGACTACAACTAGTGCCGGGAAACGAGCGACTGACTTAGGTTATGCCGAGGACATCACCTTACTTTGTGACGACTCGCAGAGCATGTAGACAGTTCCAAACTGTTTGGCGTTTAAGGCATCTATGTTCGGTCTGTGTTTCGCCCCATCGAAGTGCAAAGTTCGGCACCAGGATTGATACTCGCCCATTTCCGTGCTCACTCTTGATAGTACACAGCTTGAACAAGTGAATAGCTTTGTCCACATGGGTAGCTGCGTGTCCGCTGGAGGCTCTATTGAAAAGGAAGTTTATCTCCGCATCGCCAAAACTCGATCAGTGTTTGTCAACCCGAAGCACATGTGGCATCGTCGGTATGTCTCCCTCTTGGTAAAGGGTTGCGTGTACAGTGCCACTGTTCGGGCGATGTTGCCGTATGGATATGAGTCGTGACCAGTTCGCGTGGATGACATGCGCCGGCTCTCGGCTTTTGGCAATGGGTGCTTGATGAGGAGTACTCGTGTGTGGTGGTAACAAAGTATTTCCAATGATGAAGTCCGACGTCGTGTCTTAGGGGATGCGAGTATGTCCCACAACAAGCTGTTTTGCTGTGTCTGCTAAGATGGCTCGGTCACGTTTTCGTGTGTCAGCTGAGCATTTGCCTTACTGCGACCTTTTCGCTTGTGCAGGGCTTGGCTGGAAGTGACCGCGTGGGTGGTCAGCCGCCCACTTGAAGTCGGCACAGGAAATCGTCGACTTCACGTCTTGCTGCCGTTGTATTCACATGCCCGTCTGATTGAAGGCCAAAGGATAAACAGTGCCGATGGCTAGAAACATTGCAAGATATGGCGCGGGATACATTCGCTGCACTGCTGCGAGAAATATGCTTTATCACCATAGAAAGCACTGGCTGTAGAAGGCGAAACTTAGAAAAAAATCCAACACTGTCTTGATATCCTTGTGCAACGCTTACGTAATTCCAGCAGGTAGGATTCCACGAAATCTACATGCGAAATATGACTTCGGGCATAAATGGAAAAAATGCACTCAAAAATAACGTACTCGCAGCTTCTCTCTGCTCTTTGGACAGGATATTTAAACCGAAAAATGTAGTCGATACGAGTGAGCATTTTGTCAGGTAATAGTCAGAACAAGGAACATGATGGCGCTAGGGAGCGTAAAAATCAGTCATAACGGTTGCGTCAATATACAAGTTGGGTGTGAATTCGCCAAGTGGTAATCTATGAGCACAGGAGCCTAAACAAGGATTTAGTGCAATCAAAGACCATTAAGAAATCGGAACGTTCTGTGCTCCATCAAAGCTTTCTTCATGGTAAAGTCAGTTGCACAGGTTGTATGTAGAAGTCTGAGGACGGCGTCAGTGTGAAATGTTCGTCTGTGACGTTATTCAGTGACGAGTCACATGGGTAGAGATCACGTGGCGTAAATCGAAATTGCCACCTTCAAAAGTCACCCGCCCGTGGACGACGGACTGACGGTTCAATAAGCAAAACTGTACACTGCATATCACCACAATAAAGTTGCCACCTCGCATGGTGGTGAAACGTATGCAAGCCCTTTATTAAGCTCGGAGAAACGATCAAGAGTTGAGCAACCAACCCGGACTACCAGTGTTCTAAATGCTTTCGCAAAAATATTGTTTATCGTGTAAACCTGTCTAAAGGCTATTGCTTAGGCAAGGGTGAGTGGTTTACTGTGATGAATGCGGTGAAGTAAGAAAGATTGAAGTGGGAAGTGTTACCTTATTGCGTAGATAAGACGTAGTCCTCCTTGTCCATTGAGGTTGAATAAGGATCCAGCCGCTTCGAGGTCACTGGTAAATGTGTCACAATGTATTTTAAAGTAACGGGCGGCTGGGAATAGTGACATGAGGTAATGGTGAGGATGTGCACTTGGGGAGTAACAGAAAATCGGTGGCGTGGGAACTGATGCACAGGACCACGTGGCACTGCGATACGCAATGCAGTTATAAGTCTGTATTCGTGTTTATCATTTGGACAATTGAACGCTCAAACCCCAGACAAATATTCTCGTCTAAGTGGGGTCCGTTGCGAACGCTCATCACCCACCAAACGAGAACACTGAAAAGTGATTCATCATGTGGTTCCACAGGACAAAACGAGTGCGGAAATGAGTAAACGTGGCAAAGGGAGGGAATGAGGAAACATCGTTTACGAACCTTGTATGGTTACAACTGCAAGTTCATGGTTGCAATTAATGGCAGTAGGGAAACATACCAGGTTCCCAACAGACGCGCATGCTGTCCGCGTTGCTTACAATCTTGCGTCAAAAGTCTTAATGGAGCAATAAGCCCATAAATCGGCGAAGGCTTACGAAAGCACCCACTGAACCTGTGGCGTTGTGGTTCGCTTCAAGAAGCCTGCAGACTTTGCACAGTTTCTTTACTATGTGGGACGACAAGCCACCGTGACAATGGGTGGCCCTTAAAACGGCCAAGGGGCTGTTCTCTAAGGAATGTAGAATGTTGACGAACTTGGAATGCGGTAAATGATCGGACGCGGTATCATGCCAGATCTCGCCAAACAGACCTACTTGACAGGAAGGTGACAATGAGCCGGCCATCTGTATGAGGTCTGTGAACGATCAGTGATCATCAAAAGGCGAAATCATCTTTTGTGATGACGCAGCGGCATGGCATCAGTTGGTGGAAGGCGGAAATGCGAGGTGAGAAGTGGCAACGGTAACAATAGCTGGGGACGTCGGCAGCCGTGTGTTTGTGCTCTGAAAGCCAAGTCAACGTTGATAGGCTACGTTATTTGGGGTATTGAAGTGCTTTTACTTCACATGCGTGCAACCGGAAGCAGGTGTGTCTCGTTTTACCGAGAATATACCATTTATTTATTTATATATTCCTTGGTCAAGGGGTGCGCTATGGTTACAGCGGGAGGGAGGCTCATGGCTACTTGGGTTCTGAAAGCAGTCATCATTGACATCGGACCTTACCTGGGCCTGCAAGGTACTGTTGCTTCATATGGTTGCTACTGGAAGTGCGAACTGGGACAGTGGCAGCGGTGACCATGACGCTAGAGAGCGGCAGGCTACAGGAGGACGGCTGTGGAGTCTGCAAGCAGTGCTAAGAAGAAGCAAATGTGCTCCGCACGCAGTCGCAGCTGAAGCTTGCCGCTGTCCGTCCGTTCGGAGTTAAGACAAGTACATTAGCGAGGGCCCAGTCCGCATGAAATTGACTGCTATGTCCCGGCATCAAAGCTGGAATGTGCGAATTTAAACCGCAGCGTCTCTTAATGTAACGAAATAGTAATCGTATTTTGCGGGATCAATCAGATAAATCCTGCTCAAATCACTGCGGAGATTTCCTTAAGTGTTGCCTACATCCATTAGCCGCCTTTCAGTACCTCTCATAGGTGTGAATAGATGGAGTACCGCATACTCAGACTGATATAGTGCACCGTCCGTAGAGTCCTGAGACAACCACGTTTACAAGCTTAGACATAAATAAATACACAAATAAATTAACATTTATTCTCGGCTATGCGAGGCATATCCGCGATGGCATGATCAAATAAAAGCAATTATACAGACGTCATGGCAATGGTAACAGTGACAATCGGAGACGGTTCAGATGTTCCTATTTGAATTCGTACAAATAGGCCAGAAGTAAAAAGGAAGAAAGCCCATTGTCGTGCTTTCGGGCACGTTCGTATGGGCACAGTCGATCTGCCATAAAGTGCAGTAACAGTTCGGCCACGCATAGATCAATAACTAAGACTGAGTAGTTGGTAAAGAGCTGATGAAGAACACGCTCAATCGTGATTACACGATACGCTGGGTTCATGTGAGTGTAACGTGAAGAACAAAGGTGAATGCACAGAAAATGACGCGGCGACGAAATCCGCAGATAAGAAAGTGTCGGAGTGTATCAAGCATGGTAGTATGTAGTCCTGGTCAGCTTGTCAGTGTGAACGTATTGGCTGTGACCTTATTCAGTGGCGAGGCACCTCCGCCGCGTCGTAGGGTTGTGAAACGGCCTTTTGTGGATTTTTATGGGGAGAAGACTTCCCAGTCGAAAACCCACCACCGGTATATCGGGATGACACCCATCAACAGACGCACTTGCCTCGCAAATCTTAATCCTTAAGTGCGAGTTCTAGTTCAAATGCAGGGGGACTAGAACGATCGGTGGAATCCCGTAAGTTTTCCTTCTTGAGCAGATCGTCGATCCAGATGCCAGAGACACTCCGCATTCTTTATGGGTCTAAAACGAAATCACACGAAAACACCCTGGTCCACCAATTTACTGCCCACTTTCCTTGTATTAGCTGTCCCTGCTATGCCATTTACGTGAAATAAGTAAGAGAGCAAGAAATATCGGAGGTAAAACGTAAGGAGAACCGGTAAAAGAGGATAATACCAATGGTGTGGAGAGGTACAGAAAATAGATTCGAAGTCTGGAGATGGGAATTACTCAGGAAAAAGGAAAGGTTTGCTTTGCTACCCAAGAGCAGCTAGTTGACGCTCAAAACCCCCAACCGTAGCTTTCTTGACGACCCTTTCTGGAAGTAACTTCCAGCGCTCGATGACTCGACGCGATAACCGTGTCTCCTCTCTAACTCGATCGGAGCGCGGTTTGCCCATCTTCATACAATGTCCGCTAAAACCAGCTAATATAGAAGGACGAACTAGGCAGGACAAATCAGGGCCAACCTTCCCAGTCAAAGCACGGTAGGTCAGGTTGAGGTCCCTCTGATCCTTCGATAGCGCCTTGAATGCATGTCCAACCTCAGTAGGCGTTCGGGGTATGTTTGACTTCGTAACAACTCGAGCGACCTAGGACCGATACACAACGCCCTTTCTAGTGCCATTTGGTCCCGGACAAAGTTTGGTGGACGGGCCTGGACGCAATAATCTAGGTGGGGTCGCACAAACGCTGAGCAGAGCTTCACAAACATATTAGAGGTTAGGGTCCTAATAGAACGACGGATAAACCGCAACATCGGGAACCCCTTACTATCCGTCTTCTTCCAGTTGCCTTCAGTGTAGTGTGGAACAGCGGAAGACACCTAGATCAACCCGATGCGTTACTTGAGGAAGTTCACTCCTATCGAGCGCATAACTTGTGGAATAATCAGACATTCCGATACGCAGCACTGAACACCTTGCCCGATTTATAAGCAGGAACCACAAGACATACCATTCCCAGAGTCGATGCAGAGCCCGTCGAAAAGCCACAGGACCTCCGGGGATATAAACAATTTTTCGGACCTTCAGGTCGACAGCAACTAAGCGTAAGGGTACCTCAGCTTCTCCGGCAAGCCATTCGCGTAAACTGAGAACAGTAGCGAACCTAGGACAGAGTCTTGCGGAATGCAGCTAAGGACGGCTTGTCGAAACGAAAGACCGCTGCCGACAAGGATACACGTCTACCGTCCATCCAGAAAAGCTGACACCCACTGGACAGCGCGATAGGGTATTCCAGTAGCCTTCAACTTAGTGAGAGTCGCGAATGGGGGACAGTGTCAAAGGTCTTGGAGAAGTCAAATAACACCACATCCACGCATGTCCGTTTCTACGGCTTCAGCCCAGTTCTCACGAGGTACCAGCAAGTCCGTTGTGCATGAAAATTCATTAGGAAAACTATGTTGTTCTTCGCTAATCAAGTAAAACCCATTTAAAGGGTTCTCCACTGTATCACGTACTGTTTTAAAGTAACTTGACGACCACACTAGCCAATCTGACAGGCCGGTAATTAGCACGGGGGTCTTTGTCACCGCGAACATTGCTTGGCATTCACTGACGGTCCGCGTTATGTTCAGCCCCGGGTCCTGCGCCACCAAAACTAGCTATGATGGTTGGACAGAATAGTGCAAGTTGGCTGATCACACGAAAACCCACCGAACGGCGTCCTTGTTTACCGGCCCGTTAGCTAGTATTAACGTACTTAATGAGCTTTCAGCTGCAGGTTATCCACTACCGAATAGCCTTGCTGAAGGGAACATATAGAATGGCCTTGCGGTCCTTGTGTGCAGGCGAAATATCTCCCACCGTCATTTCACTCACCAAATGATGACCGAAGGATTTCGTCCGTCTAGGTTTTTGAGAGGGGACACCACTTAAAGTAGAAAATGCAGCGACCTGCATAAAGCACTTAATGCAGACTCACCTCGACTACAAAATCTGCGAGGAGTGGAGAGTTAGGTGCTAAAATTGGGGTAGGTAGGACAATTACCAAATGTAGGGGAATGAAAAGGGGAATTTCTATGAAGCACCGGTTGTAGTACCGGAATTTGCAACTGAAAAAGTGAAACATAATGTAGATAACATGTAAGTTAGTCGCAGCAGTCCATACAGGGGTATGCAGGTTCTGCATGTTAGGCTACACCTGCCTGATGAAACCATCGTCCGCATACATCACAACTTCTCCACTCCACTTGGTCGAACCCCTGCGAGTTGTCCTGCTCCTGCTGACACAGTGTGCATAAGCCACTGTCCGCATCCGCCACACCCGTCGTTCTCATAGTACGCTACGTATTTGTGCGGTGCCGCCGGGAGCTTGTGCTTTTCAGTCTACGGAATTTCATTCCTCGTGACATGCTTCAGGTAGCAGAAACACCGAACACACGGGGTATCAAAGGGGAGTTTCGCTTGTTATACCTGCATTCCCTCTCATTCCGCTGCGAAATCACCGTCAAGGCCTCCCGAAAGAGAGCCATGATTACCGTGGGTGGCAGCGCGATGCCACAAGCACGAAGAAAAGTACCGAAAACGCACCCGGGCACCTTACAATGCGGGTGGCCTGAAAGCCGGTGTTCGGTCCTATTATTCTGAGCACGTTGCACGTGATCTGAGTCGCATTAATGCGAACTTGTGGTGGATCCTGAATATGAATGAGGAATTGCAATTTGGCCTGTGATGGGACGAAGTTAACCACATGGAGTAACTGCACATATTACGTGGGACGTTCGGTGTCGCTACCGGGACACGAAGTAATCACGCCAGGGCCTGTATATCACGACCGAGAAGTCAAATCTTATAACCTCGAAATCATAACTCCTCTACGCAATGCTTCACCTGACTCCGCTGGACATCTCACCCTCCGACCGGATTCAACGAGTACTGGCCGACTTTGACTCAGCAATTCGGCTAGCCGACGCAGAAATTTGCGCTCGTATACCTGATAATACCTGAGTGAACAACCTGACTGTAACGTGCATTGCCAGTTATACGTAACCATTCAAAAAGAATGACAGCAGTGTTCGAGAAATTTGTGGGAGGTCGCCTAGTAAGCGTACTCCCTATAGAGTGCCACAAACATCCGCTTTACAGCACTAACGTGTCTGATGTGGCTCGCCACTGAAGGAAGTCATTGCCCACGAAATGACACTGGCAAGTTAACTGGCGCGTCATTTCACTACACCTCACTCCTTTTGATATGTACACTAAAATGTTACTTTCCTGTCTATATCTCCCCTCACCACTCCATTCATTACGCCTTTACTGTTGAGCTCTACAATAAACAAAAGGAAACCCAGAAGATCGCCACCACATTAACGATACGTTTTCTGACCAGTGTATCCGCCATTCCAGTACCTTCTACGTAGGGTACGATCATCGCATTTCCTACAATGCAAAGTGCCTGCAGCGAAACAATCCCCTGTAAATTCCTGATATTGCCTGGTTGGTTATGCCTTGAAGAATTTGCGACTGAACCAATTTATTTATTTATTCAGTTGGAGACAGCGTTCAAAAACAGCCGCTGTACAGCCGAAAATCAGCACGACAAGTGAGCAAACTTTAAGGAAGTGTATTCTTGCAGCTATTTGTCAATTCACCTCAACGAGACAAATGGTTTATTGATAAAAAATATTCAGCGAACTAAAATACGTAGGCACTAATAACCACTAAAATATTACTAAAGCTTGAGCGAGTCCAGCAGGTTCTCAAGGTCCGGAAAGAAGTGCAATGGTTTTGCAAATCCTAGATCTTTCACATCTCGGTAGTCTAGAATAAGTCAGAAAGTTGGAGACTAGTCAGCTGAGGCTAGACCAGAGCACGACACTGAGAGTTGGTAGTCCGAAAGAAAAAAGTATAAACCGGACAGCGCAGTGAGCTAAATAAATAAACAAATATTTTATTCTTGACAAAGCGAGACACGCTTTTTGGGCATGATCAACGTATTGCAATATTGTACATGATAGCAGAATAAGCAGCACCAACAGCGGGAGTAGTACGGTTAGAGACAGTAGTGTGGGTCCATATGACCCAAATGTTGTATGAAGTCTATGTACACAGAATGCGAGAGATAATAATCAGATCACTAATATAGTATGTTGATGAGGAACTAGTCCGATGAGGTCGCGTACGCAACGTGGGTCAGGTGAGTGAATTATAAGGAAACGGCTGAAAATTACTTAAGAATAGTGGCATGTCACTAATCAAATATGTAGGCGCGTTCAAGCGAGAGCAGATATATGCACAGAATTTATAAATGTGATATCAGTCAACTTGCCAATGTGTTAGGGGCGCTGACTTTATTGAGTGGCGAGCTACATCCGCCACGTCGCAATGTTTTAAAACAGACATGTGTGGCCTTTTGTAAGGAATACGTTTGCCAGACGAAGACCCACCACGTCCTAGAACACGGCCGGCTGGTAATATGACATTGACGAGGTTGCCTCTGACCGCTTACCCTCGCGGATATTTGCAGTCACGTAACACCAACTTGTTTCCCATGGCTGTGTAGTCGCCTTCGGAGTCGACTGCAAGTGGTTGGAGCTGTTGAAATCGGACGACTCAGGTGACTTGTATTGAGTTGATTAGTTTTCCAGGTTCCTTAGTGTGTCACGATTACGAAGTGCGGGTTTGTTCTTTGTTCTTTATTGATTCCGTGCCCATTGGAGCGTCGCAGGTATGTCCTCAGCGGTGTTCCGTGCAGGTAATGTTATCCTGTAGAGCAAGAGAGAGAAGAAAAGCGGACCGAGCAAACTGCCAACGAAATTGAACAGGGCTATGTTATTGTATAAATATAAAATTTATAGTAAAGTTGTGCTGATTGAAAGCAATGGGGTGACCGTATATGTTATGCATCATATCCGTAGTTTTGTGTTCAAGCAGGAGACCCGATATTTGCTGAAGGTGAGAGGAAGATGCTGGCCGGTGGCCTAGCGTACGCAAAAGTTGTCCTGTTTCGAAACCGTGTCAGGTGTTGTTAACCGGTAAATGAGTTAAGGGAATCAGAAGAACATAGTGAGTGGTCTAATAAGCGCTTAAGATATAGGTTGAGCGATCTGTTGACAGTGCTAGAGCTTATCGTTCGAACATGTAAGAGAGCCAGCGAAGTTATTACGCCGGGTTTGAGACCCATGAAAATAATAACTTTACAGTGCAGCAAACAAGCCAAATATACAACAGGAAAGGGTGATACTGGGAGTCGGGTTAGTTATGTGGAAGAAACTGCCTGCTGACCGACCTTCAACTTTAACAACAGGAGAGAGATGGGCTTGAATACTACAGTTTTAGTTAGAAAATGGTTGTGGAGCCAGCGCTGAAGGGGACCTGGACTATCAGTATTGTGAGCAGCAGCCGCAAAGGATGCTAGGTGTGCCACTCTGATGTGGACATCCACGGTGGAACGTTGAAGTCCAATAGACTGCTAGTTATAACTCACTAATTAGTGAGTTGCTGGCAGCCTGATTAGTTAGTATACAGGAGCGGCACGCTTTATTATGCTCATCATAGTCTGATAGGTGTACAGTGTGGAATACAAGAAAGAAAACAGACAGCAATACTTGCAACAACTGTAGAGCGAAAACGACACTGGTGCCGGCTCCGGAAGCGACCAAGGGTAAGGGGATAATACAGACAGCACCGCCAATTGCTAAGTTTTCACCCCAAGATTTGCGATGACCAGAGGAGGTGCCGAAAATGTATACAATAGCGTATGGTTAAACATAGGAGTGGATGAGATCCGAAGAAGTTCAAGTGCTCAGCATGTGGCGCTGATGGAATAAGAAAGTAATCATTTCAATAGACGGGGGTGTGAAAACTAAAAATAGTATGGCAGACGATGCGCTGAGGCTAGTGGTACCTCTACCACCATTGAATAGTTGGGATATGGACCAAGCGAGAGGCAAAACAAGAGAGTGGGACGTAATTGTGTGCTGAGATGCATGATAGTGGAGCCGAGAGGCAAAACTCACTCAGTGACCGGAAATTTTGATTTCAGTAGGGGGACCAAGCATACAGATAATGAATCATCCGGAGACGAGTATCGTGAGGCTGTTACTATATGGACCGAAAGATATGAGGAATAAGAGATGAAGTCATTACTGTGAAGCGAAAAGCTTGGTGGTGGAGCCGTGAGGAAGAACACAAACAGAGACCAGAAATTTCAATTTCAGTATCGAGCGAATAAGCATACAGACAATGAATCAGACGGAAACTAGCCTGAAGCGTTTGCTTTTACCATTGATCATATTGGTCAATGGCAGTCGATGCGAAAAAGAAGATAGGCGTTGGTTGGGAATCTGTGAGTATTTGCAGTCTGAGGGGCCGGACTGGTCCAAAAGGTTTAAGAATAAGTGGCAAAGCGGCGAAGCGAATCTAGCAAGAACTGGGATGCGGCGTTGGTGCTATGGAGATACATAGACCCCTATAAAGTGCTACTAAATAGAACGAGAGAGATGCAGAATGTGACAGGGAGACAATATGTAAGCTAAAAGGCTTTGGATCGGAGCCAAGCGGCAAAATCCAATCAGAGACCGGAAATTTCAATTTCGGTAGGCCATACCTAGCATAGAGATAATGATTCAGACAGAGACGAGTATCATGAGGTTGTAACGTATACCAATGCGGACCGTGGTCGATGGCAGCCGATGCTCAAAATAAGAGAGGCCTTTGATGGAAACCTACCAGCATTTGTAGTCTGAGAGGCCGGACTTGTCCAAAATGTTTTGGAATGAGAGGCGCAGTAGGAAAGAGAGTCTAACAAGACCTAGGATGTTGCGCTGACGCTATTGGTACCTATATCGCCATTGAGCAGTTGCGATATGGACCAAAAGAGAGGCCAAACAAGAGAGTGGGACGTAATTGTGTGATGAGAAGCATAATAGTGGAGCCGAGAGGAAAAACTTAACCAGAGGCCTGAAATGGCAATTTCGGTAGAAGGACCAAGCATGCGGATAATGTATCAGACGGGGACGAGTACATGAGACAGTTATTATACCGATGTGAACTTTTGTCGATGGCAGTCGATGCTCAAAAGAAGAAAGGCCTTGGTTTGCGACCTATAGGCATTTGGAGCCTGAGGCCGGTGTGGCCCCAAAGGTTTAAGATTGCGAGGCGCAGTTGGAAATCGAATCAAATGAGGCCTAGTATGTTGTGCGGACGCTATGGGAAACTAAACCACCATTGAACAGTTGCGATATGGACCAAAAGAGTGGACAAACAAGAGAGGGAGACGATAAATTTGAGCTGAGAAGAATGATAGTGGAGCCGACAGGAAAAATTAATCACGGACCGGAACTTTCGATTTCGGTAGGGGGACCAAGCATACAGATAATGTATCAGACGGAGACGAGTAGCATGAGGCTGTTACTTTTACCAGTGAGAACTTTAGTTGATGGCAGCCGATGCTCAAAAGAAAAGAGGCCTTGGTTTGAGACCTGTGGGCATTTGGAGCCTGAGAGGCCGGACTAGTCGCAAAGGTTTAGGAATGGGTGTAACAGTAGCAAACAGAATCAAACGAGGTCTAGTATGTTGCGCAGACGTTAGTGGTACCTGTACCGCCATTGAACCGATGCGATATGGATCAAAAGAGTCGCCAACCAAGATAGGGGAACGTAATTGTGAGCTACGATGCATGATAGTGGAGCCGAGACGCATAACTCAACCTGAGGCCTGAAATTGCAATTTTGCAGGGGACCAAGCATACAGATAATGTATCAGACGGAGGCGAGTATCATGAGGCCATTACTTATGCCATGAGAACTTTATCGATGCTCAAAGGAAGAGAAGCCTTGGTTTGAAACCTATAGGCATTTGGAGCCTGACATGCCGGACTAGTCCAAGAGGTTTAGGAATGAGAGCCACAGTAGCAAAGAATGTATAGCGACGCCTGGGATTAGGCATACAGATAATGCCTCGGACGGAGACGAGAATCACGAGGCTGTTACTTGTACCAGTGAGAATCTTAATCGATGGCAGCCAATCCTCAGAAGAAGAGGCCTTGGTTTGAGACCTATAGGCTTTCGGAGTCTGAGAGGTCGGACTAGTCAAAAAGGTTTAAGAATGAGAGGCACAGTAGGAAAGATAAGCAAACGAGGCGTAGGATGTTGCGCTGACGCTATGGGTACCTATACCGCCATTAAACCGGACAGGATTTGTTTGAAAAGGCTATAGTGATTAGGAGTGGAAAAGCCAACGCGGCTGTTGAATTACCGAGGACAAAGCGCCTGGTCTTCTGAACCTCCGCCGGCAAAATCACGGTAGTCTGATAGGAGTCGGCCACCAGGAGACCGATCAGACGTAGCTGATTTGTCGGCGCAGAGGCTGGCTAGCCGAACAACCTCCACGTGTTTCCAACTGGGTGGTTTGGGTTAATCCCGTTCCAACAAATAGTTCGGCGATAGTGTTCCAGGACGTGGTGGCTTTTTGCCTGACTAGCGTTCTCCATATAAAAAGCCACAAAGTTCCGTTTAACAACGGCGCGACATGGCGGATGTGACGCGCCACAAAATTAAGTCATCGCCTTTGACCCTTCCGGAGGCTCTCCACTTCATAAAGGTCAGGCAGTTCAAAGTTTCTCTTATCCCACCATACGATGGCAACCACCGCCTAAAACTCATGCATTAAGTCGCACTTCAAAGGCACACTCACCATGCTCACTAACACTACACTTAAATAAATACAGACACACAAATCCAGTATGTTACTACTTAACTTGCTATATTTTTATACAACTACAGACCATACCTGTTTGCATTAGCATCCCGGTACCATCGCAGGAGTGCCCCGCAATGCCGGGAATAAAGTACATGTTTATTAGTTTACAGTTATGGTGGAAAGACAAATGGTGTGGGTTGATGTAAATGAACACTTCAGAAACGGAAGAGGCTATATTAAGAAGTCTCGTGCAAATCCAGCAGGCTCGCAAGGTGGGGGAACATTGCGTTGGTTGGGCGGAGTTACAGCTTTTTTACCTCGGTAGTCTTGAGGCAGTCACAAAGCAGCACACTGATCAGATGAGACTAGGTCAGTGCACAGCACTAAGAATTGACATTTCGATTGAACACGGTACGAGCGTTGTAAGAAGTCTGTGTCAGGCTTAAAATGGCACATTAGAGGAAGGGAGAAGAGGCCAACGAGGCTATCGTGGTAATGGGGAAAGAGCAGCATGCCTTTGAACATTTGTCCGTAACACCAACTGTCTGTGAGACGTCGGAGAACAGGAGACTAATCAGTCGGGGCTGGGTACGTCGTCGCATTGAGATGGAGGCTTAGAGTTACGAAAGGAAGACATATAGAGATGAACGGCATCAAAAGGAAGGTAGACTTGGAAGCGGTCAGAGGGAAGCAGACTGGTCTAGTAAGACTAGTTCAGGGCGCGACTCTGAGTTGGCAGTCGGTACTAAATAAGAATGGAAAAAGAAAGCGCGGCAAGGAAATGAGAGCGTCAGCATGGGAAGGCTTTATCTGTAACTAGTCGAAATGTTATCCAGGCTCTCGTGGTAAGGGTGATAGCGTATACGTTCTTCTGAAATAGTCCTGTACCATCACGGTAGTCTGAGAGGTCGGAAAGCAAGAGATCGAGCAGACGCGACTGGATTATTCGTCTCATTGTGATTGCATGGTATAATTAAGCTGGGAAGCAGATAGATTGGAGAAGCATAAATGTACTGTGGATAGAAGTGATTATATTGCTAAACTGTGAGCAAGACTGGCAGGCACTAGATCTGAGTAAAATAGTGGGCTGGTTATGCAAAACCTAGACCATTTATATCTCGGTAATCTGTGGGCAGTCAGATGCAGGAGACTTAACAGATCGGACTAGGTAAGCACAGAGCATTGAGAGTTGTCAGTCGGCTTGGAAAAGGACTGGAAATAGAGAGCGCGGTGATGAAATGACAGGGGTTGGAAGAATAATAGAGACAGTAAGCAGCAATATTCTAGTTGTAAAAGGAAGTGGGTACAGTAATTAAGGGTTACATAGCATTTAGCCTTCAGAGCTTAGTCCGTTTGCTTCTCCGTGGTCGGAAGGCAGGCAGATAGTGGGGGTCTGGTCAAATGGGAGTAGTGCAGGGTGCTGATTGTTGGCAATCCGATTGAAGAAGAATTGAAAACAGTGGGCGTCATAAAGGGAGGACAAGGTCTGGATGTAAGGAACTTTACTGATGTAAGGCGAAAAGCCAACAAGCTATAGGCGCATTGATGTTATGCGGTACGATTTAGGTGGGTTTTATATGGAAGTCTATACATGATCAGAGCCGTTCTCCTAGAGTTGGTCCTTGGGGATGTATGTGCCCAAGATTGCTGCTACATCGGACACTTAGTACTCTAGTAGTGGCCAAAGAGAATTGCGTGATACTTCCATATGCTCTGACGACCTCTCGTAGCTTATTTCCCTAAACAAAATATGTATATATTCTCGGTTAAACGAGGCATACCGGTGAAGTCGCGACCAACCATGCATACAAGCATAGCTGCTTTGGAATAACAACACATTTATTTTCAATGGAAGGTATAACCGAAGGGTACGTACTCCAAACAAATGGGTTTGTCTCGCCCCGCAATCACACTGTCACAACTTACGCATTGGAACTGTCTTTACATGGTACCCACGTTTCACTATGGAAACAGATCCTTCTATAACAATTAGTGTAGCTGACATGGACAGCTATGCTGCCTCTCACTGGGGTTCAAACAATTGGGTTCTGAGCCATACATTGCTGCAAGAACATCTCTATACTTCCCTTGTCTGCAGCTTTTCTGATGGCGTATTATGGAGCCATTACTGGATATAAAGAAGATTTCTCTTGAAAATAACTAACCTGTGGAGGAACTATGCCCCACTTCTGTGAACCATCTGTGTTGCTAAGTGGTCTGAACATAGGTGTCTGGCGTTATTACTAATATTTCATCCACGGTCTGAAAAGCATTAACGCAAACTTCCTGTGGATCCCACCTTGAATGAGGAATCGCATTTACGCTTGATGGGTCAAAGTTAGCCCCAAAGAGCGACTGCACCCTCCACCTGACATGTCGAGTGTGAATACCTGGACACGAAGTCTTCCTGCCAGGACCAGTATACCACAAATGGAAAGCCAACTTCCATTACTTCGAAATCCTTACATGCCTGCGAAATACTTCATCCGAGTTTCCTAGACATTTCACCTTTTGACCGGTTTCAACGATGAATGGCGGACCTGGACTAGCCAGTGCAGAGAATCGGAGCTTACATGACCGCAAATAGCCGAGTGAACATTTGGCCCGTAAGATACATTGCTAGTTATACATTGCCATTCAAACGGATTGAAGGCAATGTACCAGGAAGTGGTGGATGTACGCCTGGCAAGCCTTCTCCCTTTAAACAGGCACAGAAGTCCGTTTAACAGCACTGCGACGTGGCGGATGTGACTCGCCACCGAATAAAGTCACCACTTAAAAACAAACTGACAAGTTAACCAGAGCGACTTTTAGTAACATTTCAGTATATTTTTTTATGTCCACTAAAAAGCACTTCCTTGCTCCTACCATCCGTCTCCACTTTTTACATTACGTTGTTACACATTCTTGAACCCAGACTGCCACATCCATAAAGATTCCTTTCCTGATCAGTGCATTCGCCATTTCGGTAGCCTCCGCATATTGGGCGAACAGCGTATTTCAAGCAAAGCAACGTGCTTCTGGCGGAACAATCCCCTGGAAAGTCTTGAGCATACCAGACGGGGTGTGCCTCAAAATGTTCGAGAAGACATTATTTATTTATTTATTTTATGAATGTGAAGTTTGTATGGTAATAGTCTGACCCAGGAACATGATGGCGCCAGGGCCGCCGACAACTCAGTCATAATTTTTGTGTCAATCTTCAAGTTTAGCGTGCTTTCGCCATGTGGTTACCCAGCAACCTAGGAGCCAAAGTAAGATTTGGTGCAACCGTTGTCCATTAAATTCTCGGAATCTTTGGTGCTCCATCAAGGCCTTCTCCACAGTAAAATCGGTTGTACAGGTTGCATGTAGAAGTCTGATGACTGCGCCGGTGTAAAATGATTGTCTGTGACTTGCTTTAGTGCCCAGCCACATCCGCCACGTCGCAGTGTTGTTAAGCGAACAGTTGAGGCGTTGTATAGGGCGAAGGCTCACCCAGCGAAAGCGCACTAAGCCCTGAAACGTTGTCGTAGGCCATTTTGAAAAACACCGTAAGCTGGTGATGCACCTTGTAGACCGATTTTGCATCAGGTTATACGCAGTTGACAAAAAGTATAGTTTTTGCTGGTTAACCGATTGGCTTAGTTATGATCCGACAGAAGCAATTGAAACCTGTCAAAGATGCAAAAGCCGCGTACATTCGTGTGATGATGGGTGCAGGCAAAAATATCAACATCAAAGATCTCGGTGTGGATTTCTTCCATCCTTGCGTCCCACGACCGACGATTTCGTAGTTGTTTAGGCTCAGCAGGTACAGATAGACGAGCTCGGAGTAGAACTCGGCGCAAGTGCTTGGCGGCAATCGCCATAATCCCTAAGACCTTGAACCCTGCAAGTAGTGTTTGACACAGCGGTTAGAAGTAGATCTTATGCGTTTGGAACACTCGCCGTGGGTTTGCGATTGCTACACGCCATCTCAATCGTGGCCACAGTTGATGCTAAAGTCAGCCTCTACCAATACTGTCGCTGGAATTGTCACCGAAGTGGAGCGTTCTGGTGTGGCTCTCTCTCAACCCTCTACCACACAAACGACGGTTTCGTCTTTGGTAAAACTAGTCAGGTAAAAATTGCCAAAAATAGGTTGAGTTCAAAGACAACCGAGGCCATGATGAAGAGTACGTGTCGCAGTCCATGACACACAGCAAATACTCCAAAGCAGAAAGTTAACTTCTAACCGCTGTGTCAAACACTGTTCGCAGAGCTTATTGTCCTGGTGATCATGGCGATATCTGCGATGCACTATGTGCCGGGTTCCGCACCCAGCTCGGCTATATTTACCTGATATGTCCAAACGAAGGCAAAACCGTCGTTCGTAAAGCGAGGGGACAGGAGAGCCACAACGGAACTCACCACCTCCGTGAAGGTCTTAGTGCTCAATTTGGCAGAGGCTGAATTCAACTTCAGCCAAGGCCAAGATTGAGACTGAGTGTTGCTATTCAAAACAAACGGTAAGTGCTCCAAAACCCGAAACTCTTCTGACCGCTGTGTCAAACAATGCTGGCGGAGCTCATGGGACTAGTGATCATAGAGCTAGCCACCAAGCGCAATGCAATGAGTTCTAGCTCTAGCACGGGTATCTTTAACTGCTGAGTCGAAACAATGAGAAATGCAACGGCGGTAAAGCGCAAGTGCAGGGTGCCCCGCCAAGACCCTTCACTCCTAGGATGGCCCTAGTGAAAGTATTTGCAGAGGCAGAATTCAACGACAAATAAAATCACCAATGAAGTTGCGTGTCACAATACAAGGCTCAAGGCGCATTCTCCAAAACCCGATACCCTACTTCTATCCGCTGTGTCACACACTGCTAGCGTGGCCCAATAGCATAGTGAGCATGGCGATAGCCACCAAACACTATTCGCCGAGTTTCCATCCCAGAGACAGATATTACGTAAAACTAAAGCCACCAATAAGATTGTGTGTCGCAATCCAAGAAACACGGCGAATGCACCAAAACCCGACACTACTTCATACCGCCGTGTCAAACACTGCTTGCGGGGACCAATGTCCCAGTGGTCAAGGCGCTAGCTGACAAGTACTGTGCGCAAGTGCCATTCCCAAATCAACTTGTTCCACCTGATAATTCGCAACTGATACGAAACCGCCGTTCATGTATTGCAGGGAAGGAGGGGAGAAACACCGAAACCCTCCAATTCCAAAACGGTCTCCGTGATAGTTTTGAAAAAATAAATAAATAGTTTATTCTCAAGGTTATAGAGACACACCAAAGCAGGCATGATCAAGGTTTACAGGCAGTTGTGTAGCACAACGATACTTCGGGTTCTATCATGCGTAGGTTAAACGGTCAAGGCACTAACGTGCAATGAAACGGTGCACGTAGACGGAGAGTATCATATACTTGCACGTACCGGGAAAAGTTAAACTATGAATCTAGTCGACTTGCCAGTATGTAGTTGTGAGCAGTGACCGTATTCAGTGGCGAGTCACATCCGCCACGTCGCAGTGTTGTTAAATGGACATTTGTGGCTTTTTATAGGGAGAGCGCTTGCCAGGCGAAAAGCCACCACGTCCTGCAACACTGCCGTAAAGCATTTTTAATACTAATGCATAACTGGCAAAGCCGTTTGCCGACCGATGTCATATTCGCTTATTCGCAGTCAAATGGCTTCCAATTTCTCTGTTGGTGGGACAGGTAATTTGATCGGGGCCGTCATTATTGTTGAGGCCGGTTGAGGATGGGAACATCGCGAATAGTCGTCTTGTTGTGTGTCCAGGTGAGCAAAATTTCAAACTTTCTGCCGTCTGGATTTCTTAGATGTATAATTTTCGGGAATGTGAATCGTGTCAAACTCTCCATACTAGCCAAAGGTTGTGGTGATTGCAGTTGAGTCCCTTTGGTTTACCACCATGCTCCATGTAGGTCTATGTCGGTTATACGTCCATCTTGAGCGAAAACTGTTCCTAAGCCCAATCCCAGATCTCCAAGAAGTTCCGGACCTCGGAGAAATGGGAAAGTGAGGGACAACCGAGAGAAAACCGCAAGAAAAGGCGTGGAGTTAAATATTGTTAAAGTCTTATGTTACAACATTTTTAGGTGAGACAAAATCATGTACACTGTGCAACCATGATTATGCAGAAAGTGCCTTTTGTGTGTCCTATAAAATCAGTAGCCGTATGGGTGGATTGCTAACGACTACGTAGAGACAAGAGCATTGTACCAGTAATTAATCCACGAAGTATCAGTTTAGTATGAGGCAAAAATTGCGTGGGGAGAGCAAAGAGAGTTAGAAGACTGGTGATAATTGCATGATGCATGAAAAGCAAGTAGCTAGCCTAATACGATAGGGTGCACAGAATATGAAAGTTAAAATAAATAGTTTGCCGCGAGAGAGATCTAAAGGTCAGTTGGCGGTAAGGCAGCGGAAAGATTGGATGCAGATATTCTGAAGGAATAAAGGTTTTTAAGATACGGAGTGGCTCCTAACAAGCTTTGGATAATCGCAGATGCATGTGGTCTACGACCACTTGCTACTTCTAAACGGGGCTGCCGAGCTGAAGATGCTCGACAGGTGGTGGCGCTTGGAAAGACTACCAGTGGCCGAATGCAGCCGTTCCAATAAGACGCTTGGTCACTGGTGTATGCCTACAGGATCACAGAATGCATCAACAAGCCAGCGAAGGTAAGTGATACAGACATTACAGGAGAATGTATGATGTAGAGACAAGGAGTGTATCCTAACAAGCTCGAGATCTGCGCAGAAGGGGCATGGAGCCTACGGCGGATCGCTGCAAGAGGTACGGCTGATAAGAAGAGCGACAGATAGTGGCGCTGGGACTGAGAGTATCAGTGGCCAGCCAAGGCATTTGGATTAAGTCTTCTAATTATCAGTGGATACCTAGAGTGACATAATAAGTCAACAAAACTGCGAAGATACGGGACGCAAACAATCCAGGAGGGTAAGTGTTGGAATAAGGAGTGACTCCTAGCACAAAGATGCATGCCACCTTTAATGACTCGCTGCAGCTGAAAAGTGGCGACGTAGGTAATACGAAGAACTGATAATGGTACTATGCGAGAGAGAGTATCGACGGCTAGCACTGGCATTTGGGTGAAGCCTTTTAGTTACTAATTGATACTTACAGTGTCCCAGAATAAGCAAACGTAGGTGACGCAGGCAGTCCCAAAGAATGAAGGTTGGAGATAAAAGTGAGTGGATCTTAGCATGCTCCGGAAAGGCGCAGATGCCTTGGACCTACGACCACTAGTTGCGGCTAAATAGAGGTGCCGAGGTTAAGAGAATCGACAGACAATGGCGCTATGAAAATCTTTCGGTGGCCAGAAATAACCATTCAATTAAGCAGTTTGGTCATTATTGAATTCCTAATGTCAGAGAATATATCAACAAGCCAGCGAAAGTAAGTGATACAGACATTCTAATAGATTACAGGATGGAGCAACAAAGAGTGGCTCCTAGTAGCTTCGGATATGCGCAAAATGTATGGAGTCTACAACGAATCGCTGCAGAAAACGTGCTGAAGATAAGAGGAACGAAAGAAAATGGTGCTAAGAGAGAGAACCAGTAGACAGAAAATGAATTCGCCTTGAGCCTTTTAGTTATTAGTGACTAGCAATTGCATTCAGATGGAGCCTTCTAGTAATAAGTGTCTTAAACGTCGCAGCGGGTACTGGTTAAATGAACGTCTAAAAAGGGGGCTATGGAGTGGCTATGCGCAGACATCATAGGATATGAATTATTGCCATACGAGAGCTAAAAAGGTTAGATGAAAGGACTACGAACAGGCGGAGCACAAGTGTACATTAAGGTTGTTAAATAGGTTCGAGCATCAGACGTTAAAGTGCAGCGGAGCGCAGATGCTCAAATCCTTCTTGTGTGCTAAGGTAGACTGAGGCAAAAATAGCTAGTGAGAGCTGGACTTATACATGGGAAAATGGCACAAATGCTGCCGAAAGTAATGAATAGAAGTAGGTCTAGAAGGAGAGACTAGGGTGTGGCTGTGCGCAGACTAGAGTTGAGTGAGGTCGGATGGGAAGACGTTTATATGTGGTCAGGTCCATTTTTCCACAGTTCGTCTTCAAGTCTGTTAATGCTTAAAAGAGTAGAAACATGACTGACTGTGGTTGGTGGCATCCGGTTTCGGATTTGCGTGTCACTGTGGCAAGCCACAGGACGCCTGCGCCTACACAGGGACCACCACCCACAGCTACATCCACACACCCCATATCCAGTGTAAACCCGAAGGAATAAGACCGGGAGGCATGCGGATGGGAGCCACGTTTCATCAACGGAGCCGGCCCACACTCATTCACAAGCGAACACAAGCACGCTCTATTTGGGAATCAAGTGCACACAATGCGGTGGCCGGACCGTAGTCCGCTCCACACTGAGTGCATGGAACCGCTCTTTGAGCCTAGCACGGCCACAAGAACCGTGCACCCCGTCCCCTCCAGCAACGACCAACTGTCTCCTGGAGCCAGTATGAACGATGTAGTGGGTAATAGACAGGTAGGCACCTTTTCAACATGCACATCATGCGCAGTCACACCGGGGATATCAAGCAACAGCCAACTACTTGAGAGAGAGATACAAAAAAGTAACTCGATTAATACAAAAGGAAACGGTGACATACACCTTAAGTTAAGGAGCATATGAAATAAGTTGTTTACAAAAGAATCCCAGATAAGTTCACGAGGTCAGAAAGTATACTCTACGGAAATGCCACGAACACAAAATTGTTTTGGAAATCGAATACAATTGACTTAAGCAAAGTGTGCAAGTTAATGGAATAGAGTACTGGTAGACATTTATATGAAAAAGAAAATCATTAAGGCAAAATTGAAAACCCACCACCTGAAATAAAGAGACTTAGCATGCAAGCACGCGGTTAGTATATTGAATGTAGCGTGCCTATAAACGCTGTGTCGGTGCTGTCTACCTTCTCTGCAGGACCCGTCGTCGCTTCTGTAGTGGTCCCGAGTGGCTTCGCTCATGGCTCACTAAGCCTGCCTGACTAAGGCATTTGCGACCGCATGTTCTACAGCACCACGCGTTTGGTGTCGATGGAGAACAACTCATCGGTGCTTGCCGCTTCCGCAACTGCCGCTTCTTCTCTGCATGCATGAGGGCTTTCTCTAGCATCTCAGTAACTGCCTTCGTGATTAGATCGCGCCGTGCACGCCGATCAACCGCCCTTGATTCCAATGATCTGCAATCAAGATTAGAAAGTGTGAGGCTCACTTTAATCATGTCCTGGTACCGTACTTCTGTTTCCCCACGTGCCGCTTCCCAAAACTCAGCTGACCATATAATAGCTGCTTCGGTATACGAGTCGAATCCAGACGGCTCACATGACCGATCCACTTCAGGTGTCTCAGCAAAAGTATGCAGTCTACTGTATACATCCCACTTCGGAGCAACACTTCCGTTTCTGCAACTCTGTCGCTCTAGCCGATGCGCAAAATCCGCCGCAGACACTGCTGGTGGAACCGCTCGAGATATCGCACATCCCGCCCATACATCGTTCACTTTTCGCTGCCGTATAGAAGAACGGACAGCACCATGGATTTGCACACCATCAGCTTCGTTCCAATGGTAAGCTGATGGTTGTTCCACGCTCGGTACTCAAGCTTCCCGAATGCCGCTGCCGCCTTCGACACGCGATTACGCAACTCAACGTGTAGCTGCTGATCAGTCGACATCACACTCCCAAGGTAGCAAAAGCGGGAGGTGGTTTTTAATACTTCAGCCCCAATGCTGATTCGCGGCAATATTGAGGATTGCACCTCCGCTGAAGGCTGAAAGCGACAGAGAGTTTTGTTTGTGTTGATGGTGAGCCCAAATTTTGCCGCTGTCGAAGCCAGAGCATTAGTCCTATGCTGCAACTCATCCGTGCTGTGTGCAAACAATGCACAGTCGTCAGCAAACAGCAACATACGAATAGTTGTCGCACAGACTAGAGTTCTCGCACCGAAACGATGGATAAGCAGCAACCCACCATCAATACGGTGCTCCACGAAAGCACAGGACATCATTGCATGAAGATATATATTAAACAGGGCAGGAGCTAAGACAGCTTTGATTCACACGAGAGACAACGGCAATGTTACACGAGGTCTCTCCACTCAGCTGCCCCCTCGCTCGTCTACCACTGTGCAGACATGCAATTAAACTTAAAAGCTTACGCGGGCAACCAAACTTACCCAACACCTGCCACAATGCCTCGCGGTTCACCGTATCAAATGCCTTGGTGAAATCAACGAAAGCGAGTACAATGGCTGGCGTCGTTCTCCGCACTTCACCTAAACTGACGAGCCGCAAACACCATATCTATATTGCTGTGACCTAAACGGAATCCGCATTGCTCTTCCGCCACGTTCGGTTCCACAACCTGACTGACGAGGCGGTCGAGCAGGATTCGGGCAACCAACTTGCACACACAACGCAGCAAGTTGATATCAAGATAATTCGTGCAACATTGATGCCACCTTTGCCTTTGTACAGTGGTAGCACGAGGGCATCCTTCAATTCAGGAGGCAGCTCCTCAATCCATACACGTTGCATCAAGTGGTGCAGCGCAGTCAACAACACTGGTCCGCCGCGTTTCAATACTTCAGGCGGGATCCCGTCGGCCCTGGCACACTTGCCGTTTCGCAGCTGAGCAAGCGCTCTCTGCGTTTCATCCAGTGTCGGCCTGTCCGCCAGACTCGTCTTCACATCGTGCAGCTTGAGGCCGTTAAATGTGGGCCAGTCGGTCGCTGAACGGTTGTTCAAGAGACAGTCAAAGTGTTATCGCCAGATCTGCACTATATCTGCATTCTGTGTGCAGGTAGCGCCGGAACTACCATCGTTCAATGTCCTCAGCGGCTCCGATCTCGGTCCATACACCACCAAGGCGTCAAAGAATTCCTTGTGTTGGCGGCGTTCTGCGTAGCATACCATCTGCTTCGCCTTCGCCGTCCACCATGCAATTTTATGCGACGGAGCTCTCGGGTCAGTAGCCATCGAAGTTTGCAAAACCGACTAATCTTTCCCAAGTGACTGGGGTCTGCAACATGTGAAGCAAATGCTGTATTGTTCTCCGGCACCAATGCACCCATCGTCGCATTGTTGTCATCAAACTAATCAGACCGCTTACAGTTTGCGCGCCCGATGGTCTCCTCGGCAGCAGCTGTCACCTGATCGCGAATGTGGTGTCACTGGTAGCCCACTGTGGCTATGCAGTCCACATCACACAGGCGTGCAGCCATCGCCTTCTCCAGCTCAGTACGTCTCGCCAGGGAGAGGATGTTAAATTTACGCCGATTCACGGCAGGAAAGCAATATATTGATTTACGAAAATATATGTACCGTTTGGTCTGCACCAATTTGTGATCAGTGTCACACTCAGCTCCACGCAGTACACCTGTCATGCGCACATCACACATATCACGTTGACGTACGATGACATAGTCGAGCAGGTGAGCGTGACCACTCCGTGGGTGCGTCCAAGTTGCTATACCACTCCCACTCAGTGCAAACCGAGTGTTCGTGATCGTCAGGCCGTGAGTGGCACTCAGTGAGAGCAGCCTGTCACCGTTCGCATTCGCTGAACCAATGCCATGTAAACCGAGAACATCTGTCCACACCGATGCATCACGCCCAACGCGCGCTTTGGAATCACCCATAAGAAATAGCCGGTCGCTCCTCGGCACAGACCGCAGCACGGAGGATAGCTCAGTGTAGAACTGATCACGCGTGTCATCAGGATAACACATGGTCTGACCGTACGTGCTTATAAAAGTGGCAAACTTACCTCTTCCGAGCCGTAGGCGAACAGTCATCAGTCGCGCGTTGATGTCTGTTGGTCCACCCACCAGCTGGCCATTGAGGCGACCGGATATTGCAAATCCGACCCCATGTTCACGTGGTGCTGAGGCGGCGTTGACCACCCAGTAGAATGTGTAGCCAGCACTTGCTTCATGCAACTTACCTTGCTCAGCTAGCCGGCTTTCCCTGAAAGCTGTAGCATCGATGTGGTAGCGCGCCAGTTCCATCGCGAAGAGTGCAGTGCGTCGCTCCGGGCGCTCGCTGGAGTTCCGGTCCAGTAGTGTGCGCACGTTTCAGCACCCGATGCTGAGTGCTTTGCGCGCAGGCCCATGATTGCATTGGTAGACATTCGTATGTGAGATGGTCGTTGTGCTTCGGAGGTATGTTTGAGGGACTCCACCCGGAGCCTTTGGCTAAATAGCCCGACCCACAAGGCAGTGGGGAGCAGCTCCAGCTCGGGAATGTGATTGCAGAGACAGATTGGGATCTGCTTGACGGCCGTCACACGCAGCCTTTGAGGTACATGAACGATTCATATATGTTTTGCGACCGCAGTGGGATACAACTGCGACTACCGCCAGACGAAGGTGGGTTTTGGCGGGTTTGCACCGATTTGACCAGGGGCTACCTGGCTTGAGGCGGGCAGTAGCAAACCATTGAACACCCGGAGGTGTCCTCCCACCGTCAGAGACAGTGCGTGGCACTCGTGCTCTACGCCAATCGAGCTGTGAGCCTATAACCCGTAGACCTGTTGTCGCTCATGGCTAGGTTTTACGGGAAGTGGGCCATCGACCACTTCCTAACCTCCGAAGAGGATGGACTAGGATACTGCCAGGGCGCCCAATCCTGACACGAGAGCGACTAGGGTCCTCAGCCAAAGACTTCGATTAAATGAACACCCGAAAGGCAGCGGGTCTAGCACATGGTCAGTTCACTGACTCATGCGAATTGGTGTCCTGGATCTTAGCAGGGAGAATGGCGAAACCCACATCCCACCCAGCGGTCGCCACGAGGTGGCACCCAGGACATGAGCAAATGGCACAACAGTAGCAGCAGTGGGTAGACCATCTGTCAGGATCTAGCCACCATCAGCCTCAGCGCACCATAGGCTCTCCCGCCGACTGACTATGAGGTACCTATTAAGAGCTGAACGGAATTGGATTACATTATCAGATGCCCGCACGGTATGTGGAAGCCTATACCACACCTGCGCGTAGCTTTAGAGATAGAAGTTTGCTTGCATACTACTGTGGGCTTTCGGCAGTATAATGGAGTGCGGTCTATTTTGAAGATAGTACCAATTGTTGGCCGATGATAGGAAGGGAGTTATTGAGTTCGCAAGAAGATTAGTGATAATCCGATATACGAAGATAGGTTAGTTTTCAGCCTGCGCAGCCATAAAGGCTCTAGGACAAGTTCGATGCACCGACCGCGATAGTTAAGAGTAGAGTGGCCCAGAAGACGTTTGGTAAACGATCCTTGAACCTTTTCAGTGGCTATTCTATCGCATTTTCTGGAGTTGGTAAACACAATGGAGCTGGTTTCTAGCAGAGGATGGGCACAGATTTTGTACAGAGCAAGCCTAGATGCTTGCAGTGCCATGGATTTGAATATGTGGCCTCTGAGGTAGCGTGCTTTTGCTAAGCAATGGCTCACTTGCTCGGCGAAGTTCAGAACTAGAGCAATGTATACCTAGGTCTCAAACTTTAAGGCTATTAACAAGCGGAGTGTCTTGAAGCGCAAACGCTTTGGGCGGATCAATGCAGCGGTATGAGAGGACGTTGCATTTCGCCGGTGAGAATGCCAGCTTCCAAGTGTTGCACCAAACACTCAGAGCCCTAAGGTCGCTATGAATCTGGGAAAGACCGGCTTGCATGTTTGATGGGTGAATGGAGAACACCATTTTGACGTCATCGGCAAACAGGTAGGATTTGCCATACTACTACCTGGAGAACGTCATTGATATATAGCAAGAATAGCAGTGGGCCGAGTACGCTGCCCTGAAAAACGCCACTTGTTACTGGTTTGGGGAGTGATATAGCATCGTCCACCTTTACTGACTGCGTGCGAGATGAGAGATAAGATTAGACCCGCGAAAGCAGGCGGTCTGAGATTCTGTAGGATTCAAGCTTTACTAATAATTCCGCGTGTGGCACGGTCAAATGCTTTTCTCATATCAAAGAAGATTATGACCAGTGCTTGTTTAGCATCAATCTGTGCAGTCACATTGTTAAGAAACACAAATTAGCAAGTCTGACAAGATTTGGACGTTAAAAATCCGTGCTGTTGTCTGTTGATAAGGTTGCGACTAAGTAGAAAGTTCAGCAAGTTCTCCTTAACAATTCTTTCCATCACTCTCGAGGCAATAGGCGTGTGGCTGATGGTGCGGTAGTTTTCTGTTTTGACAGCTACCTTGTTTATGTCTAGGGATGACTATGGAAGGCTTCCACGTGTTTAGATACAGGCCGAATTTCATTGAGAGTGTAAGCAAGTTGAGAAGTAGAACAGGAAGGTCCTGGCCGCCGAGTATCAGCAATGCGGATGGGAGACCATCAGGGCCAGGGTGTAGTGACAGCTTAAGTGATTTAATTACTCGGGTTATAGAAAGTAGGTCGAAAAGAATAATGTCTAGCGAGTCGTGGGCAAGTTTAGGCACCGCAGTCGGCACGATCAAGTTGGTGTCAGTGAAGCAATTGCAGAAGTAGCTATTGAGAATCTTAGCTATTTCCTTCGGATTGCTGATTACGGACTCATCGGAGAGTCTTAGATAGATGGTGGAGGTTGCTATACGATTGTTTCTTTATTTCAATAGCTGGGTGAGGGCCTTGGTTTTATTGTTGCTGTTATAGGCAGCGCGCTCTTCAGCTAGCTTAACCATCACCCGGGAGTGCTGCCGGTTGTCTACGACTTTGTTCATGAGAACAGGGATATGGAAATCAGGCGTCTTATAGTATTGGTGACGCATTTTCCGGAGCTTCATCAGCACCCTGTTTAGATGGGATAAACGCTTTATCTGTTTTGACCTGTGGCTGTGCATTGGCGGAGCGACCACGTCTAAACAGTTGCTGATGTGGTTGTAGAGTTCATGAGTGGCCCTGTCCACATCCGTGGACAAGAAAAAGGTATTCCAAATAGCTGATCGGACAAGCAGAAAAAAGTTATCCCAGTTAATGCTTCTGAACATCCGCGATTCACCAGCTATACCAGTTGAGCGATGGGGTGAGATAGAGAGCTAAATGATAGATGAACTACCTTGTGGTCACTTTCCGGGATGTTGTCTTTTACGCTAGTAACAGCATCCGAGATGCCAAGCGTAAAAATTAGGTCTAGGGTGTTACAGAGCCTCGTCGGAACATAGACGTATTGAATCCAATTGTTGGTATATATGGTGTCAACCAAGCCTCTGTATCTGAGAGGTGCACTCTGGCCATTCCAAGAGATATGTGGCATATTAAGGTCACAACCTACTATCTTGTAGCGTGGGGACCTTGTGGAGACGTCAGTGAAGAGGTTTACTGGTTCATTAACCTTGGTATTAGAGGCAGGTGAAGGGTTGTACATGCGACCATTAAGGAGGTCAAGTGTACCCCGATTAGTCTGGATCTAGATTGAATCCTCTGGGTCTCCAATTGGTAACAACTCAAAGTCAGAGGCACCAAAGTCATCCCGTAAATAAATAAGGCATCCACCTCCATGTTGGTTGATGCGTCTATTGCAGAACGTGGTGTACCCGGGGATATTTATACAGTTGTCAGGGGTGCTTGAGGATTGCCAGGTTTCCGTGATGAGAATAATTTGTGGAGCGGAGAGAAGAACCAATGGGCCGATGTAGTGCATTTTGTGGTTGATGGATCTTGCATTGATAAGGAGCATATTGCAGATTCGACAGCCTACATCCTTAGAGCTAGTGAAGTCGGGGTCATGTGTAGTATCCCTGCGTGTCACAACGGTGGAGTCAGTAAAGAGTGACGCAGATGTTTTCAGTGCAGGTAATACACGTGTTGCAGTTGTTACCTCACAGCGACCTGGGGAGATGCACTGAGGTGTCTGGCCGTATAGGTTATTGTGAGCCCACAGTTTGTCCGCTAGCGAGTTGTTAGAGGACTGCAAGATAAAGGTTTGGTAAGGTAACGGGTCCAACGGCTCCTGCCTTTGCGCAGAAACTTTTATATTGCTACGTAAGGAGGTTGTTGTAACTAAATATAAATATAAATATAGGTATATTTCTAGACAAGCGCTAGATGCTGTTCCTGCGTGGGATCAGATCAAATTGTACATAACATCCATGCTCATGCATGGAGAAGAAATATCGTTAACAACTGCTTTTGATCGTGTTTATCTTTCCGAACAGTAAAGCAGGGATAAATACAAACGTTTCGTAGGCCTCGACACTTTTGAAGGCAGTAGTTTGGGTCTCCGTAGCTTATGTACGAATTCTGCGCTTTTCACCGGCTACCCCTGCCAACCCTTGAGGTGCCTGATTCCATTAGTAAACTATCAATCTATTATGCCAATGGATTGTGTTATTTTCGATGGAAAATGCACCACCAGGGGAAGTTTGATCCATTTTCTTTGGTCACATCACCGCATTTCGAGCATCCATTAGTAGCGGGCTCATGGAAAGGAATAAGTGTAACGAAATCGAAACCGCCATGGGTCGTTTTAAAGACTACTTAAATGAGCTCTTTCTTTTCTCTTTCATTTGCAGATTCTCGAGAAACCGCAGATATATGAAGACGTGCGAAGGCACTTTACCGACCCAAAAACTCTGACATTCCCCTTTTGTTTTGATTGTCTTATCAAGGTCCTGTACACACCTCTGTTTTTCCTGTTGTGAATAAACGTGCTTCCTCCGTGTCTGCTCGTTTTGCCCGTGTCACGCTTGCGTATTGCGATTCTGCGAGTGCCCGGTTGCTGTGTGTGCTTCTCGCGTCGTGTGTCCGCTGTGATTGACCGCGCTACTTTCTACCGCCGTTGATTCGTTCCGTGCTCGTTTTCCAGCTCCCGCTGGTACCCCATTCCAGGAACTTCGTTACATAAGCAAGCCAAAATGAGATCGTAAAAGTGGAGGGTGGAAACAAGGGAAATAACAGTAGTGGCTAAGAATTTAGCCTTTCTTAGAAAAGTGAGACTGAAAGGACGGCCTACTTAACTAGAAAATACACTAATATTAGAAAATGGAGCCAAAATATAGCCCAGAAACAGCATACCAGAACCGCAGATCTGGCGCGAATTTTAAAGTGTAAATCTCCATATAAGCGGAATCAACGCCGTTTTGGAGCCGAAATGTTAACTAAAACGCGACAACAATCAGCGGTCTATGACAAACCCTAGGCGCTGGTTACGACGAAGGTAAAATAAGTAAGCTAGGTGCAGTGGTTATGGAGATATGTGCATTTTTAGCGTTCGGCGGCGGATAGCACCATTTTTGAGCATCCGCTAAATTCACGTTCTGCTTTGGAAGCACATACAGAAAAAAGAAAGAAAGAATACAAAATACGGCTAGGTGTAATAAGTTCCGAATATGGAGTAGTAACTGGGAATGCCTAAGATAACGTGTAATTCGCTGCAGTAGCGAAGTATGACGCAGTGGGCCGAAAAGCATACTTTCTCAGTAAACGTAGTAAAAGTTGGGTAAACAGACGGAAAGGTTTTAGGAAAATACTAGGTAGGCTGTAAGAATTATTATATAGGTAGAACAGCACAGGATATGGTGTAGCTAGCCCCCAGCCAGAATGCGACCATGTGCGAATTTCAGAGTATATTGGGCCGCAGAATCCACTACGAATGTGGAATTCAACTATTTTAATGCTCCGATGTGGATGCGAAAATTATACCAAAGCCGCATGAGCTGAGTCCATATGGATAAGACAAGGGAACATAAAACTCATTTGCCTCTTCTGAACTAGGATAAGTAGTAGGAGCAGTACCATTGTCGTAATCATGTAGGTCATGCAGTAAATTATTGTCAGCTCCTGTGCAGAGTTGAGTTGGTGGCGAGAAGACGTAGATGGGGTTAATGAGGTCCCTAGGATGGACCGAGTGTGGATGGATGGAACATCGCAGTGGGTGAAAGACCGGATCGTCAATGCACTTTGACCGCGAAAGCGGATCGCCATGTGAGAGCGTTGACTGCAGGCTAACGTGGGCAATTTTCGCCTTCTTGGGAGAGGAGGGGCAGCGAGGAGTTCGGGAAGATAGAATTGCGTTTAGTGAGTGAACGCTTAGCACATAGGTGTTCGTAGAATGGCAAAGTTTGCTACTGCTGAATATTTGCCATCGACATGCCAAGAGGAAATACGGGGATTGCTGTAGCTACCGAAAGGGCTGAAACCAGCGGTTTGGAGGGGGCTGTAATGAACATAGGAGATTTCGAAGATAAAGTAGAGCAGGTGCTAGCTCTTGATGAATTAGGTGCGGTGGACCATATCCTGTAGTGTCCCATAAAATAGGGACGGTGGTAAAGGGGGCCGTGTTGCGTGCGGTTACGTTATGCAGGTTCACGAACTGTGGCTGTCCAGATTTTGGGAAGTGGTTGTTTAGAGTGAGGTCTGCAGCTGTGGTACTCCTTGTTCGATGGGGAGTACCACAAGAACTATGTCCAGGAACAGATGGTATCGAGTCTTGTGTGTTGGGCGATTGTTGGTAGGTCGAGGCGCGGGCTGCCAAGTTGGGAACTTTAAGTAGGTAACGGTTAGCTGGTGACTGGCCTAGCCTATCCGTGATCACAGAACCCATTGACGACTGATATCCTGGGGAAGATGGTTTTAAGGTTAACAGCTGCCTCGCTTGAGTCCAAGCGTTGGCGTGTACCATCCGGTACTCAGGTTCTTTCTTGTTAACGTTCTTGTGAAACTGGGTTAGGTGGGTCCTGCGGATCATTGCTGGGTTCGTTGTAGGTGTGGGTAGCAGACACCTTCGGCGTGCGTTACAGAATATATGTGGATTTCCGCAAGATACATCCGCATTGTTGCGTTCACTCCTGATCATGGGAGTAGCGTACGAAGCGCTAGACAGGATTGCTAGTTCAGTATCAGAATCGCAACTTGCAGCGTCACAATTCCATAACGCTCTGAATGTTTTACTTACTGCAGTAGTTGCAGTATTTTGTTCTGAGCAGGATTTGGGTGCAGGCACTTTGGGGAGACACAGTGTCGTTGTTGTTGTGGTTGTGATGAAACTAAATCAACAGCGCACAGCGGCGTAAAGCATTTGACCGGCGATGCCTCTTTTGTTTCAGGTCGGGCTTTTATGTTGGATGATGATGTACAGTTGCCTACCATCAACCTTTGCACGGGGTCATATCCTCCCTGATCTGTAGAGCCCCGATGTTAGCCTTTTGTTTGAGGAGAAAGCTGGAGGCCATAAAGCGTGTTGCAAACTCAGGACCTACAAATCTAAGCATGATAGGACATGTACGGCCGGGAAGCTTTCTTAAGCGTTTAGCTGTGCAGCAACCTAGCGGCAATTTGCAGACGTTTAGAAGTTTACAAAGCAACTTTTCAAGCGGAAACCGGTCTGGGACAGTGAGTAGTATGGTATTATTAGCGCAACGCAAGCGCTCTTTGGTCTCTTGGGCAATTATGTTCAAGTGCATGTTAGCTTGGTTTGGGTCTGATTACATTTCAGGTTTTTGTATGCCCGACAGGTATACTAGGGTCACCACCTTCTTCAAGGTCTCATTGAGCTTCATTATGTCGCTTTTTAGCGAATTCACTTGATTTTCAAGTGCGAGAATTTTTAACATCGCTTCAGTAAGAGGGCCATTCAGCATGACCTTTCATTCCCAAGAAGGGATGATAGCAGCTATGTCAGGTATTGATGTAGGATTTACAACCTCTTATTCACCAATCACTGAGCTGGAACTATTGACCAACACGCTGGTGTTAATTTCGTCTATGTGTTGGACATCGCACACGTAAGCTAAAGTCGGGTTGACTTTAACAGTGGAGAATATAGTCGATTTTACTTTCCGTTTATTACGCCTCATAGCTTCAAGACGTTTAGCTACCATTATACAGAAAAATAGAGCACGATAACACAACGCTACAAAAGACGACTTGGAAAGTCCAAAGAAAAACCCGATGTACGATTATAAGATGACGGTGTGATATAATTAAATATCACAAACGGTATGATAAGGTTAATGGTGGCGATTTAGCAACACTGCATAGCCAACCAAAAATATTCAACATTCGAATTTGCCGCGTTAGTGGGAGGCTGTACCGTGATTACGATGGAGATCTCGTATCGCAATCCAAAACACACGGAGGGTGCTCCCAAACCCGAAAATCTTCCGACCAATGTGTCAAAAACTGCTCGCCGAGATTAATGACTGGATGATCATGGCAATAGCCTCCAAACATTATTCGCCGAGTTCCAATCCCAGCTCGGTTATCTCTACCTGATGAGCTTAATCAATGACGAATCCGTCATTCATGAAATGCCGGGATTGAAGATAGCTAAACTTAAACACACCACATCCGTGACCGTCCTTGTGAACGTATTTGTAGCGGCCGACTGTAACAAAACTTGACGCCACCACCGAAAGTGCCTGGCACAACCCAAGTAAGAAGGCGGGTGCTCCATAAGCCAAAATTCTCATACTAACTGCTGCGACAAACACAGCTCGTGGAGCTTGATTGCCTATAATTAAAGAAATATAAAATAAATGCTCTATATCTCGTTTGGCCGGGACGCGATCGTAAAGAACTTCGACACTAAATATGCGGTAGTAAAAGAACATAAATTATAAAACCAAAATGCTGTAAAATGGACAGGGTTTTAATACGAAACCAACGCTCCACACACTATACAAGCCATGTAGAATGTTAAACTTCGGTAACCGTCAAGGTCAGAAAAGTGTTCACGTATATGATTTAGAGCAACCTGTTAACAGAAATCAAAATGTCATCAAGCACGAGGTTGTTTGAAACGCTAACTTCCAAATAACACGAGTCATTGCGGCTCTTCTGTGAAATGTTTGCTCGGAATTCGGTATTGTGTTCCGAGCAACTTCGTCCCATCCACCGTTAGCTTGCAGTTTCCTCCATGGTGTTCTCTAATCCAATCGTAGAACGCAGGAATCGCCAAATAAAGATAAAAATAGAAAAGCGGAAAATAATTATAGTGTATCAGTTTCTCAAGTTACAGTGCAAGAAACAAAAAGAAAATGTTCGATTATTTTATAATTTTATGAACTGCATTTTTTCTCTACATTTAAGGTCCCAACATAAGTATTTGGCCAATAAACATTAAAACTATTACTGTTAAAAGCTTTCCTTTTTGTCTTAATAAATTAATAGGGTTTCTTGTCGCTCCCCGGTAGGACGCATTCAGGGTATACGCTAAATACTTCCTCACAAACTAAACGAGGTTTGTTCAATTTTGCCCGCCTGTTAGTTAAAACTTTGTTAGTCACGCTACATTGCTTTAGCTTGTTAGTTGTTGTAATATTTATGTATATATTGCTTCCAATTTTGGTCGGAGGCTTAGATGCAGACCCTGTATAAAATATATGTGTGAAAAATCGATGAGCTCCTTGGTTGGTTTCTATGGTAATGTCGGGATACGCAGAATAAAGTCCTATCGTCAAAGCTGTCTTTTCAGTTTGGATAATTGTGGCGGCAACCTTGAGTTAGATGCCGTCCAGGTCTGCCTCATATAAGTTTACATCAGTGTCACAGATGCAAAGCATGCGTATCATCTTTTCAATTTTAAGAAAGTTTGGCACGTTCCGCTTGAAGCGCATTGGGTCCGTACACATCCTAACACTCGTAGGTAATGTATCCCAAATATTTATACAAAATACCAAGAAATACCCGTGCGCATTTTTTCTTGGCCTGCAATGGTATAATCGTGCTATGCTTATGACGTAAGTTAAAAGTTGACCCGGTGTTTAGCTGCAAGCATGAGAGTGCATTATATTCCGGTTCGTAAACCAGTTTATATAAAAAGCGCACGTTAAGGTTCACGCGACGCAACCACATGGGTTGGACCTTGGGCTGAATACATCGCTCTTTGTAACTCACCATGATTTCCATTAGGGAGCCCCATGGCCATATGCCTCTGGGATTTTCCAGTAGGATCCGGTCAGATTTCCTTAAGCTGCTGCGTATGAATGGGCAATATTCCAGTTGCGGACGAATGCACATTCTGTAGAGTTCTAATCTAGCTTCAACAGTGTAAATGTGCCGGTTTATGTTACTGGCTAACTTTCGCGTTTTGGCTGCACTAAAACGTATTTGTTCGGTAAGGTTTAAGCTATTGGAATAACGCAACCCTAGGTCCTTCACTGAGATACTCGTGTTGATAACGATATTATTAATAGTTAATGTACCGGGAGATATGGTGCATTATACTCAATGACGTTAGACTTTTCGGCTGAGATATGCAGCTGCACTGGTAGCACCAAGACTCTAAAGCTGCTATGTCCTGGCAGCATTTGTCTAGTTAAAGTAATAGGTCATTTGGCTGAAAGAGATAGATGATTTTTAGATCAGTCGCAAAAGGGTCGAACGTGCATTAACGCGTCACACGTGTCGTTTATGTACATTAGGAAAAAGAGCAAACCTAGTATGCTCTGTTGAATAACACCACATTTAACGTCTAGGTCAGTTGATACGACCCCACCTATTTTAACAGATTGTGCACGTTGATTAAGATAAGAGCAAAGCCAATTTATCGGAGGCTGTCGTACGCCCTAAGCTCTAAGCGTATTCATTAAATAAACAAATAAATAAATAAATAAATTTCCTATTCTTGACAAGGCGAGGCACGCCTTTACAGGCATGAGCAGTATGACAACAATGCGTGGTTTGAATGTGCAAGAATACATTATGTTTGCCGTACCAGTGTATGCTTATGTAAGGGGTATGTAACTATGTAACTTCGTGTGTGTGGGTGTGTCACTGTGAGATTCCTGTTTGTAACTGTGCTGCTATAACTTTGACTCTCATATCGTCGGCAATGCTCGAAAAGAAAATGGATGTCCGTGCGTTGGAAAGGATTATTCGGATACCCACGGGGCAGTGACTTTATTTTGTGGCGAGTCACGACCGCCATGTCACAGTGTTGTTAAGCAGACATTTGTGGCTTTTTATAGGGAGAACGCTTGCCAGGCGAAAACCCAACACGTCCTAAAACACTGCCGCCGAAATATTTGTTGAAAGGGGTCAAACCCGAACCACCCAGCGGCACCACGAGGAGGTTGTCCGACTAGCCAGCCGATAAGGAACTAAATCGAAGGCCTTTTACATACCAAGGTACAATGTTATTACCGCCTTGTCGGAAGCCATGGCTTCGGTGATAATGTCAAAAAATCTGCTTGGCATGTCCCACAGGATCGTGCTGTGAGGACCCCATGCTGAGATCCATGGATGACCCATCTCTGTATAGCTAACCTAAACTTTTCTCTTTCGCTACTTTCTCTATTAAACCGGATATGATGGAGTTGTATTTTATTGGGTCGTACTTGCAAACAACTCACACCGATCCACCTTTGTGTCGTGGCGCAATACGGGTGTATCTCTTAGCACTAGGGTACTCATTACGCGACATAGATAAGACATTTCAGGAGCAAGACAGGAATGGCTTCACTAGCATATTTTATTAAATTGTGTAGTATTCCATCTGGACCAAGGTTGAGGACGGTTAGGTTGCTGATATTATTGACCGTATGCTTTTAAGAGCAAACTGAACCAAGTTCAGTGTTTTGTTAGTCATTCTTAACGGCTTTTCATTAACAGATTCTATATATACAGCGTGATTACGTGAAATAGGCGTTAAAAAGTTCACACCTTATTCGCGGGTAACCGGTAGTACTGTCGCGTCCCGTTTTTATACTACATAGCTTAGAAGCGTCCACCGAGGTTCTACGGCGAAGCAGACAACTGTGCGCCCAACATTTTCGCCCACACTCTAGTGCACAACGTACTTGACGAACCTGCGGTAGCCGAATTTGGGGTGGTGGTTCTAGGGTCAAAAATGCGACCTTATTACATAGGTGAACTTTGGGGTATTACAATATTTCCTCCGAAACTTTCGTATTTGCTTGGGTGTTCGACCGTAAAATCTGCATTTTTGTGGTCGTTAATTTGAGCGTGGTACAGGAGCTGTCAAATACAGGACAGATAATAACTCAGTGCAAAATATTTTGGTTGGTTCATATATGGCATCAATAAGAAAGAATTGATTCCAGTTTCTCGCTCTCAGGTAGGTGGAAAAGGTAGCCCAATTTTTAGCTGGTTACGGACGACCAAGCATTACCTGCTCCGAGTAATTGTCTGTGTATTTCGGCACGCTAACCATATAGAGTAATGAGCTACCCAGTGATCTTTTCCAGGGAACTCATCAACCCCTACTGCTTTTACTTCCGGGATATTCAAACTGGAATCCACCTCCAGAATATGTTCCTCTGTAGTCGGTGAAACAGGATGTTGAGTCTATCCACCCAAATTTATGCAGGCGAGTACCCTTTGTATAACTAGTGGTCGGATTATTGCTCTGCTTCTTATCTCTACATCTAGCATTCTGTAAAATTATACTTCGTACAACATTTGGGCCTTATTGTTCCACACTACTGAATCCAGCTGTACTGCTCCCGCTCAATATGCTGCTAATCTTGCTGTCATGTGCAGTATTGCAATATGCTGATCATGCCCAAAAGGCGTGCCACGCTTTGTCGTGAATATTATATTTGTTTATTTACTTTTTTATTATTTTGAAAGTACGACGAAGTTTGCACCGGAAGCTTAGATTGAGCGTTAGCAGCTTCTCGCCAAGGGTTGCGATCGGTGTGCCATTGGCGGCACTCGGTTTGGTCGGCGAGGGAGAGACAACCTCAGTTGAGCTACGGGGTACAACGCTAAGTTCGACTCCGTTGTCGACTAGGAACACCGTGCCGAAAGTTAGATCTCTAACGCGAATGCAGCGACGTTGGTGTTAGCCATTTGCTTAAGTCATATTTACGAGCCGAGACGTTTCCCTGCTTCTCTGCGGAAGTGCAATGCTTGATACATTTGCGTGATACGATACCAAATCGTTGCTTTTACCAACCGCAACCCTGCGTGCTGCTGGACTTGGAAAGTTTTAAGGGCGATTTTGATCGGTTATGAATACGACGGTTTATACCAATCTGTTGAACTTGGCGACCCAGTGTCGCAACTTGTGTTTGTAGGGCTTCTATAGTTGACTGTACGCCAGGATTAGAAATGCCCTGGGACGCGACGGCCCTGCCGTTGCTGCCACCGAATTGTGGCAGTGATTCCTCCATGTCGATCCTCTAAATCGTCTAGTTGAGTAAATAAAAACGGCGCTCGCGATAGCAAGAATCGCCTGCGTGTTTTACGGCAGCCGTCGTAGCCATAGTTCGCGAATTAAACTGGTTCATGGTTGAAGAACCAAGGAATCACTGCACCTCTCGAAGCAGGGTTGAGGGCCGTTTGTCGCCCAGCTGCAGATCCCTGTATAGCTCCTGCAGCCGAACTATCTCAGAGAGCATGAAACGCTTAATTGTGGCCAACTTGAGAGCCTCCTAGCGGTTTTTGGTCTGAGAAATGATAAGGTATCGAACCTGCATTGGTCACTCCTTGGGGTGATAATACCTGAGCTTGCTATACTTCTTGTAGTCAGAAGTGATTCGGTGGTTATAAAACACAGCATCAAGATGAGCGAACCACAATAGAGGACCCATGTCTCATCAAGCCAGGATAGAGAGATACAGCGCTAATGAGAGACTCTAAATTATGGCCTAAAACATCCATGACGCAAAAATTGCCCACCGTATACAAAATAAGCAGGAAAAAAGAAAAAGAAATGGAACGAGGTTGCCGAAATCAAGTTCAAACTATTTGGCGCTGAGATTCTCCCGGAGTCGGGGTCGGCAGCTTAGAGAGTAATCTGTAGCTGGCGCACGGAGAGTGATTAGGTAGGCACACCTGGTTGCGCGGAAACGTTTATTTGTAAAGTAAAAGGTTCCCTGTTACCTATCTGTATAAAAGCGACACGGTTGACGCTCTAGCTGAGGAAAAGTAGGATGCACAGCACACGGGGTAGCCACACGTTTCAACTAAAATGAGTGCTAATCAAAAACCACGATGATCAAGTCAAACATTTAAACTCAGCAATCAGTTCAACAAACCACACCAGTCGCCTAAGCGTACAACCAAATAAGTTTAGTTAGAAGTCTAACAGGCGAAACGGGGAATCGCCCGACTACTACAGGTGATAGTTGCGGAGCCAATGCCGGCATTTGCATCTACGGAGCAAGACTCGAGACACAGCACACTCGCTTTCAACCTCAATGACAAGTCTCGCTTGTTGCTTTCAAAGAGACTGTAGCCGCATTTTGCGAAATGGAGCTGCAAACGCTGAAAGCTAACCGGCTTCCAAAGCGCATCAACCGTTACCCAATCGCCATTAGGCTAAGCTCAGGTGATCAACTAGCGCCGCACACGGCTATGGCTAGTCGTGAGCTAATTCTCCTAACCACCTCTTTCAACCCGATCTATTTTGCGCCACAAAGGCGAGCGTTTCATATGGATGGATTAACGGCAATCTCTGCTCACACCAACGCGGTAGACATAGATTGCCGGAGACCCATGAATGCTTCTCACCAGCAGCTTAACAGGGAGCAGGTGTGCATAACTGTAGCACCATCCGGAGTCCGAAATTTGCCGAATGCTAAACGCAGACGTTCAAACGTCGCTCCACAAAACTCGCCTGAAACTGTAGTGCTCCGCACTCCAATTTTGCAAGTGACTTGTGCGGAGCCATCACCGGCATTCGCATTTTTAGAGTAAGACGCGAGACGCAACAAACTTGTGTTCAACCTCAACGATGAGGCTATTTGGCTGCGTGCAAAGAGACGGTAGCCGCATTTTGCGGGATCACGCGCTTCCAAAGCGCATCAGGCGTTACCCAGCCGCCACTGGGCTGAACTCAGGTTACCATTTGACGCTGCGCAATGCATAGGCTGGTTGTGAGCAGTTTACTAGTCACTTCTTTCACGCTAATCTCTCTTTCTTCCTCAATTTCGGGGCTTTCAATTGACTCTGATGTCCGCGCCCCTTCTGCCTTTTTCCTCGAACTGGCGGGTTTTTCGTCTGTCTTCCCACATCTCTCTCTTGTCGATTTTCCTTAACGCCCCCTAATTAATTCATTCGCTAGCCTACACTTCAGCTTCATCCGCGGTGCATTTTTTATCTTGCTGCGAAGTGTGTCGAACCCATACTACTTTGATGTAAACGTTGTGGCTCATAAGCAGTTTACAGTCATTGCCTTTGCTCACTGCTATCCTATGTTTGAAGCTACATCTTCATACAGCGCATGGTTTGCTTGGGCACTGAGGTTCAAAGACAGTGGTTGCACATTTCAATCCTGATTATTAATGCCAACTAACAAGGTGCATATTCTTTGCTTCCTGGTATGCATGTCCGAACTAGATATGATTTTCATCACCGAAACCTTGTTCACAACAAATACTTGTGCCGAGCCTTCTCTTTATGGCTACCGTCTCGCAACGTCGTACCCATAAGGGAGATTTAGGGTGCGTTTTATATATGAAGGATAATTTCACAGCTGTTGTCCTTCAGGCTAAACCCCTTGAAAGATTCAGTTTGAGCTTTCGCCAAACTTCATGGGCCATCGTTGTTGCTTAGCTGTGTCTATAGGGCGCTAGATAATTCATACAATAATGATCACGCGCATTTGGAGACATTCAAAAAAGCCTCGCACCTCCCGTACGATGGTAAACTGGTTGTCGTGAATTAAACATGCCAATTGTCAGCTGCCCGCAAACAGCTGCATCAGCCAGTTATAAAGTGTACTCGCCTGTATAAATTTGGGTGGATAGACTCAGCATCCTGTTTTACCGTCTACAGAGGAACATATTCTGGAGGTGGATGCCAGTTTGAATATCCCGGAAGCAAAAGCTGTAGGGGTTGATGAGTTCCCTGGAAAAGATCACTGGGTAGTTCATTACTCTATATGGTTAGAGTGCCGACATACACAGACAATTACTCAAGGCAGGTAATGCTTGGTCGTCCGTAACAGGCTAAAAATTGGGCTACATTTTCAACCCACTTGAGAGCGAGAAACTGGAATCAATTCTTTCTTATTGATGCCATAAATGCACCAACCAAAATATTTTGCACTGAGTTATTATCTATCCTGTATTTGACAGCTCCTGTACCACGCTCAAATTAAAGACCACCAAAATGCAGATTTTGACGGTCGAACACCCAAGCAAATACGAAAGATTCGGAAGAAAATATTGTAATACCCCACGGTTCACCTATGTAATAAGGTCGAATTATTTGACCCTAGAACCACCACCCCAAATTCGGCTACCGCAGGTTCGTCAAGTACGTTGTGCACTAGAGTGTGGGCGAAAAGGTTGGGCGCTTAGTGGTCTGCTTCTCCGTAGAACCTCGGTGGACGCTCCAAAGCTATGTAGTATAAAAACGGGACGCGACAGTACTACCGGTTACCCGCGAATAAGGTTTGAACTGTTTAACGCCTAGTTCACGTAATTAGGCTGTATAGATAGAATCTGTTAATGAAAAGCCGTTAAGAATGACTAACGAAACACTGAACTTGGTTCAGTTTGCTCTTACAAGTATACTGTCAATAATATCAGCAACCTAACCGTCCTCAACCTTGGTCCAGATGGAATACTACACATTTTAATAAAATACGCTAGTGAAGCCATTCCTGTATGGCTCCTGAAATGTCTTACCTTATCTATGTCGCGTAATGAGTACCCTAGTGCTTAAAGATACACCGGTATTGCGCCACGACACAAAGGTGGTTCGGTGTAACTTGTTTGCAAGTACGACCCAATAAAATACAACTCCATCATATCCCGTTTAGTGGGGAAAGTAGCGAAAGAGAAAAGTTTAGGTTAACTATACAGAGATGGATCATCCATGAGTCTCAGCATGGGGTCCTCACAGCACGATCCTGTGTGATATGCCAAGCAGATTTTTTGACCTTATCACCAAAGCCATGGCTTCTGACAAAGCGGTAATAACATTGTACCTTGATATGTAAAAGGCCTTCGACTTAGTTCCTTATCGGCGCCTAATGAATACGCTTAGAGCTTAGGGCGTACGACAGCATCTGATAAATTGGCTTTGCTCTTATCTTAATCAACGTGCGCAACCTGTTAAAATAGGTGGGGTTGTGTCAACTGGCCTAGACGTTACAAGTGGTGTTATTCAACAGAGCATACTAGGTTTGCTCTTTTTCCTAATGTACGTAAACGACACGCGTGACGCGTTAATGCACGTTCGTCCCTTTTGCGGCTGATCTAAAAATCATCTATCTCTTTCAGCCAAATGACCTATTACTTTAGCTAGACAAAAGCTGCCGGGACCTGGCAGCTTTAGAGTCTTGGTGCTATCAGTGCAGCTGCATATCTCAGCCGAAAGTCTAACGTCATTGAGTTTAATGCACCATATCTCCCGGTACATTAACTATTAATAATATCGTTATCAACACGAGTATCTCAGTGAAGGACCTAGGGTTGCGTTATTCCAATAGCTTAAACCTTACCGAACAAATACGTTTTAGTGCAGCCAAAACGCGAAAGTTAGCCAGTAACATAAACCGGCACATTTACACTGTTGAAGCTAGATTAGAACTCTACAGAATGTGCATTCGTCCGCAACTGGAATATTGCCCATTCATATGCAGCAGCTTAAGGAAATCTGACCGGATCCTACTGGAAAATCCCAGAGGCATATGGCCATGGGGCTCCCTAATGGAAATCATGGTGACTTACAAAGAGCGATGCATTCATCCCAAGGTCCAACCCATGTGGTTGCGTCGCGTGAACCTTAACGTGCGCTTTTTATATAAACTGGTTTACGAAACGGAATATAACGCCCTCTCATGCTCGCAGCTAAACACCGGGTCAACTTTTAACTTACGTCATAAGCATAGCACGATTATACCATTGCAGGCCAAGAAAAAATGCGCAAAGTTATTTCTTGGTATTTTGTATAAATATTTGGGATACATTACCTACGGATGTTAGGGTGTGTACGGACCCAATGCGCTTCAAGCGGAACGTACGAAACTTTTCTTAAAATTGAAAAGATGATACGCATGCTTCGCATCTGTGACACTGATGTAAACTTATATGAGGCAGGCGTGGACGGCATCTAACAAGGTTGCCGCCACAATTATCCAAACTGAAAAGACAGATTTGACGATAGGACTTTATTCTGCATATCCCGACATTACCATAGAAACCAACCAAGGAGGTCATCGATTTTTCACACATATATTTTATACAGGGTCTGCACCTAAGCCTCCGACCAAAATTGGAAGCAATATATACATAAATATTACAACAAATAACAAGCTAAAGCAATGTAGCGTGACTAACAAAGTTTTAACTAAAATCCGGGCAAAATTGAACAAACCTAGTTTAGTTTGTGAGGAAGTATTTAGCGTATACCCTGAATGCGTCCTACCGGGGAGCGACAAGAAACCTTATTAATTTCTTAAGACAAAAAAGAAAGCTTTTAACAGTAACAGTTTTAATGTTTATTGGCCAAATACTTATGTTGGGACCTTAAATGTAGAGAAAAAATGCAGTTCATAAAATTATAACATAATCGAACATTTTCTTTTTGTTTCTTGCACTGTAACTTGAGAAACTGATACACTATAATTATTTTCCTCTTTTCTATTTTTATCTTTATTTGGCGCTTCCTGCGTTCTACGATTGGATTAGAGAACACCATGGAGGAAACTGCAAGCTAACGGTGGATGGGACGAAGTTGCTCGGAACACAATATCGAATTCGGAGCAAACATTTCACAGAAGAGCCGCTATGAGTCGTGTTATTTGGAAGTTAGCGTCGAAAGCGTCCTCGTTTTGATGACACTTTGATTTGGGACTGATGTCCCCACATTTCAGTAAATTAGGTACTTGAGCATTGTTTTCAGGTACGCCTGTTTGCTTCACATGGTGGCAAAGGGGATTTTGCAAGTGGTGTAGAACCAGTTTAGTTACAAGAATAATGATGAACACCTAATCGGAATGGACGCCTTCGGTTTCCTGAATGCGCGCTTATAATGGGCTAATGTGAAAGAGCGTTGCTTTTAGCGCACATTACAAAGGAGGCCATGGTGTACGATTCCGTATCCTTTGAGCGTAAATTTCAATCATTTTATCGTAACCACCAAGGGTTAGAAAATGAAATGAAGAAAGTTTAGCTGGAAACAGCCTCCTCGTTTTACAGGTATACAGTGGTTGCATGAGAACTTCAGGTGGGGAAGATGGGTGTGGAATTACCAGATGGCTATCTGTACCGCTTTGTGCAATTCCGGTGTGTGCACAGCACATGTACAAACGTCACTGGCAAGAAGTAAGTGATGTACTGATATGTATGGCATGCAGATACAGGGCTTTTGCTTGTCTCGCTCGATTTCAATCATTTTAGTGGGTCTGTATTATGAGTGTTGGGAATGTACCTTGGAGCATACCCACGGGATTTCAAGTAGGGAATCCGTGGCTGTATGTGTGTAAACGACGATTGACGGAGGCGCAAGCGTTGGAGGTTGTAAGTTTAATGTGTAGGTTTAAAAGCAATCGTGAGGTTCGTGTGCACGTTTTCCGGCATTGCGGTCGGTTGCTGCACCAAAGCGACTTGCTGTCGATAAAGTGAACACATCTGAAACAGAAACCTGATGAGGTTCGTGAGGTTACCAAGTTACTGGGGACGCATGAAAACTGCCACTTGCGGCTCGAAGCGATCACATTCGTGCATTGTTCTTTGTGCCCTGCAGCATGTTGCCAATCGTGGAACGAAATGGTGATATGGTTCTCTCCGATGCTACTCCTCAGTTACATTACGGCGGCTAAGTGCTGTTGCACCGTATGTTTGTGGACATAAGGAGAGTGGCGCTTTTTCCTTCTACGCCTTCTTTTCGAATGAGACGTCTGCCAGCTACAGAGAGGCTATACAAGCAATACCTGAGATGGTACCAATACCGCCACTGCGCAGACACTCATGTTGGATATCCTATTCATGCAAGTCGGAGCCTTCAGGTCTGTGTAGCCCGATGCGGCGGTGGTATTTTACCGATTTCACCTTAGCCGGGACATGAGTAGACGCTGTTCCCAACTACTTGGAACAACTGCGGTTGTTGGAACTCGTTACGCCACTGACTGCGATATTTGGTGTGCAGGCGGGATTCGGAGCTGTTCGAAAGTCTTTGCAAGCCATCCAGTCCCTGAATACAGAATGGCACGAATATTTGCGGAGAATATGTCTCGGTGATGTCATCATGGACAGCGCATCGGCAAGGGTTAAGCTGCATGTTCCGTTGCGCGATGACCAACAGGGTAGAAACGGAGAACAAGATTTTGAAGAGGCAACTAAGCGAAAAGTCATCACTGAAGATAAATAAATAAATAAATATTTTATTCTCGACTATGCGAGGCACGCCCATGGAGGCATGATCAGGTATGTGCAACTGTACAGACATTTTATGGTAACTGTAACAGTGACAGTAGCAAATTGTTCATAATGCATAACTGGCAAAGCCGTTTGACGACCGATTCCATAATCGCTTATTCGCAATCAAATGGCTTCCAATTTCCTCTGTTGGTTGGACAGGTAATTTGATCGGGGCCGTCATTATTGTTGAGGCCGGTTGATGATGGGTACATCGCGAATAGTCGTCTTGTTGTGTGTCCAGGTGAGTGAAAGTTCAAATTTTCTGCTGTTTGGATTTTTCAGATGTATAATGTATGGGAGTACGAAGATGTGTCCAGTTCTCCATACTGGATAAGGGTTGTAGTTATTGTAGGTGGGTCCTTTTGTTGTTCAACCATGCTCCATGTAAGTCCTTGTCGGTGGTTACGTCCGTCTTTGGCGAAAACTGTTCCTCAGTCCAATCCCAGTTCTCCAAGAAGTTCTGGACCTCAGAGAAATGGGAAAGTGAGGGACAACCGAGCGAAGACCGCAAGAACAGGCATGAAGTTAAACATTGTAATGTCTTATGTTACAATATTTGGACTTGAGACAAAAGCATGTATACTGTGCAACAATAATTATGCTGAAAGTGCCCTTTGAATATCCTATAGAATCATCAGCCGTATGGGTGGATTGCTAACGCCTGCGTAGAGACAAGAGCGTTGTACCAGTAACGTGGTTGTCGAACGGGTCAATGTGTGCATACAGCAACGTTCCCTGTCCTTGGGTAAGCATATCATGGCACCGTTGTCTCTGTGGATGTGTTCACCGCTGTGGCCCTCCTTGTTCGCTTGCTGCCATTAGCACGTGCTCTTTTCGTTGACAATGGCAGACTGTTCGCATATGCGATGCCTCACCGCATGATGGTTCGTGGATTTTTCGTTGCACGAGAGGTACGTCGACAAGACACTACCACGTGCATGGTTACAGCTGCACATGTGAATTCAACCGTCAGTGGCAAATGTCCTGCGCACAGGTGTGCCATACGTACAACCTCAGGGGCAGGAATTTAGACGGTGACATCACAACGTGCCGTTGGGCGGTGACAGCATAAGTCAACCTGGAGAATGACAAGGAGGTCAAAGGGGGCTTGGGGATCCCGTCCCGTGTTCAGCCCGTTAAAATGCCGTCTACGCCGATGGACCGAGGGACGAAATTACGAGAAGCAGAGGAGCTAGTGGCTTAGCTGTGCATTCAGTTGTGCAGCATGGGGTCAGCAGCTACCTCACGTGCTATGCTGTCCATGAGAGTGCTTTTAGACTTGCTGTCCAGTAAGGCTGATGTCAAGATGTTCTGCACCACTCAGTACTGCAAGGCTCCATTGCCTCTTGATTCCGTTGAAAAGCTACGCTTGTTGAAGGGTAACTGCCAAAATGCGCAACTAAACACCCAAGGTACTGGCTACACGATTGAGGCCCATAGCGGAGGCGCGCTTCCAAGGCCTACCACCGATTCCCATGTTTGGTATTCAACGGCACAGTCTAGCGACACAATCAGGGTTCCTAACAAGCCAACTGGAGCCACTGAACGGAATTCGCTATTGGTTCTTTGAGTGACGGAGGCGCCTCCAGCATCCATGTTTCCCACGGGAACAAAATTCTGGCGCCTACACAGCTGCACGTCGGCCGTATGCAGACCCCGGAGCAAACGGCCAAGACGGAGAACGGAGGTATCCCGCTACGATGATAATGACGTGTGCAAATTGTGCTTCCGGGAGGACGATGGCGTTCACGACAATGCACACGTGGAGTGGGTAATGTGTGACGTTTGCGAACGCTGGTACCATTCATCATGTGCTTGCTACATGGGAACAGAACACTTTACTTGTGTGCATTGTGACAGGCGTTGAACCGGAGCAACAACCAGAAAAGGCATTTCCTGTGTATATCTCAAACGCAGCTAAGCACACTGCGTTAAAATTTACTGGTTTTGGCATGTCCCCTTGCTGTAGTCTTCATATGCTGCAAACAGAGACCCACTACTAATAGTCAAGCGGTGTCGAAGTCGGTCGCCCATTTCACAGGAATTCCATGGTCCTTGTGTACGTATTCCCTGCAATTGTTAATACATGTTCCCTTATGTATGTTTACTTTCTTCTCCAACTAGTGGACTGCACCGTTGCGAGGGCTATGGATGACCCTAGCGTGCAGTTGCATGATTCCGTTCCGCTGCCCGTTGCCTGTTTAAATCATGGTTGCCGCCGAGTGACCTACGGCGTAACACATGCTCACTACGTGGTCCATTAAACACTGTAGGATTGGTGTCTCCCCGATGCCGCCTTATCTGTGCACCCTGGCATGCCGTTTCTGACGGCGAGTCGCAATACACAATGTATGGTTGCTTTTGCCGTGGATGTT
>OX104069.1:82714573-82759288 GCA_944474145.2 Dicrocoelium dendriticum | reverse complement strand
CATCCAATCAGACCATACAACTGTCCAGCCAATCACCACTAAGCTGGAATCAACGAAACCGATATATCCCAGTGAGTCTGGTAAACACGTGAACTTCCTGTTGACACCTTGTTGACTCTGCTTGTCAGTATCTCTTGATCCGCTGTATCAATACTACCGGTCCTTTCCACGATCTAGTATTTTATCCACCTACTAGAACAGATCGGGCCATATCAGTTACTGGTAAGGCACCGACCATGTCAGACACAACTTGCTGTACTTGAGGTTCTACGGAGATTTGAGCAACTACCAAAATCTTCTGGTTCTTAATGCTGTGTACCAATTAAACGAGATAACGCATCTGCTTGACCAATGTTGTGTGTAGATTGATATTTGACAAGGAAATCGTAACCATGTTGAACAGTTGCCCAGCGTTGGAGACGACTGGCCGTGCAGACCGGAATGCCTTTCTTTGATCCAAAGATTGCGGCCAAGGGTTTGTGGTCAGTAAACAGAGTGAATTTTCGTCCGTAGAGCATTTTGTGAAATCGCTTGACTGCAAACACTATAGCCAAAGCTTCTTTCTCGATCTGTTTATAGTTACGTTCCGCTGGGGTGAGTGATCTGGCCGCATGCGCCACAGCTTTCTCCGAACCATTGGGGAAAATGTGGGATATGACTGCTCCAATTCCGTAGTCTGACGCATCAGCAGCAACTACGATCTCCAGCTCCGGGTTGAAATGCGTTAGCAATAGGTCAGAGCACAATATAGACTTGACATTATCAAATGCGGCTTGACATTCAGGAGACCACACAAATTTGCGATCCTTTACCAGAAGTTCATTGAGTGGTCCTCGTAGCCGATGCATTTCGGGCACAAAAGAGCTGTAATGACTGATCAACCCCAAGAATGATCTGAGCTTCGCCACATTGTCAGGTGGAGGCATCTGTCTTATGGCGCTTATGTTGGAAGGATCCGGACGACGGCCATCCTTGTCGATGATGAAGCCAAGATACTTTACACACTTCACGCCGGTATCGCACTTTTCTGCTTTCAAGTGGAAACCGTAGTCGTTAACGCGGTGGAGAACTGCTTCCAGTCTTTCCGTCAGCTCTCGGAAGGTAGCCCCTTTGATTATGATGTCGTCCAAGTAAGCTGCGACTCCTGATAACCCAGCTAACATCGTATCCATAATTTGTTGGAAAATCGCGGGAGCTGATTTGACACCAAACGGCAAACGGTTGAACTGGTAAAGACCTCGGTGCGTATTGATTGACAGCAACTCCTTCGAAGCATCGTCGACTTCAGTTTGAAGATAAGCACCTGATAAATCTAGCTTTGCAAAGTAAGCGCCACCACTGAGCTTAGCAAATAAATCTTCTGGGACTGGCAAAGGATACTGGTGCATTTTCAAAGCAGCATTCAATCCCGTAGAGTAGTCAGCACAGATACGAACGGCTCCATTGGTCTTCTTGACGACAACAACAGGTGCTGCCCACGCTGAAAAGTTCACAGGTTGGCTGAAGCCTGTCCACTCCAAACGATCAAGTTCCGCATCAACAATCGGCAGCGCAGCGTACGGTACCGGTCTTTTGGGTCGGAATACCGGTTTGGCACCGTCTTTGAGAGTAAGGCTTGCTTTGGTCTTTGTGCATCTTTCCAAGTCGTTGCAAAACACAGACGGGAATTTCCTTCGTAGCTGCTCGATCAGGTTGATGTTTGGTTCGTCACCTTCCGAAGAGGGCCTCGTATATCCGAGCCGGAGGGTATTGCAGACTTGACTCACTGGAATGTCGAACAGGTGGAGCTTCTGGATCCATCGAATCGAAGAAGATTCAAATGTGACAGGCCCGTAATGTACACGACACCGTTTGCCCGAGCAGCGCCAAAAACCATTTCACACTGCAGCTCACCAATGAGATTAAGTTGACCTCCTGAAGCGTTAAGTGCAACATGTGTCGTTCGGCTGATTGACGGAGCACCAATATACTGCCAAGTTTTGCTGGAGATAATTGTGATGTCCGAGGCTGTATCAAGCTGAAGACGCACTTGATGCCCGTTCAGGTGAACTCTGATGTACTTTCTGCGAGCCACATGTTCATCAGAGTAGGCCGCTTGAACCGTACTATAGTTGCTGAATCTTTTGGGAACAGTTGAATGCGGTCGCGTATGTCTTGCACGCTTGAACTGCGGTCTGCATCGGCAGTGCGTTTCCTTATGGCCCCGTTTATGACACTTGTGGCAAACGTGTTGCAGGAATGGACACACTCGAACAAAATGCCACTCACCACATCTCCAACAGGCAGTCGGCGGCTTGGTATTCTGTCTGGGCTTTTCATGGCCTGTTTCACTTGAAAGCGGTTTCTTTGAGGTTGTTTTTAATACACTAAGATTTGGAATGGATTGTTGTTTCTCCAGCATAAGCGTGTCATGCTTGAGGTTCAGCAATCGTTGGCATTCAGTAGTTATGGTCTGTAGAGTCATTTGCTGGTCTTGTTCAAGTTTACTCAGCAGCCTGGTGCGAATCTCTGCATCCCGTGGGGAATGTAGGCCACAGATAAAAATCAGGCATTTGAACTGATCTGCCGTAATGGATTTGATGTCGAATTTTTCGCACTCGCGATTGACGATGCCAGCATAAGTGACGTAGTCATCAGCGTCTGCCTTGGTGATCTTCAGGCATTGATATCGCGTGTTGAAGATGGATGACTGCTCTCCAAATATTTGGCCCAAGCATTTGACAGTTTCCTCAAAAGTGCAGTCTCGAGCGTTCTTAGGCAAAATAAAGTTGACATACCTGGAGTGCTCTGCTGTTCCAAGTTTCCTTAACAGCAATCGGACTTTCCAATCGTCATCATGGTCTCCAAGTTCAACGCGGAACACATCTTCATAACGCTTGAACCAAGATTCAAAAGTTAGGCCAGCATTGGGGTCGTACGAAAATTCGGTAATGCTGTTAGTGATGGCGTCTACCGATGCGGACGGCTTGACGTTTGTAGACAGTGAACCAGACTGGATTGAGAGTTGGCGCGTAAGAGTTTCGATCAGCCTGAGTTGGGATGCCTCAAATTGTGCTTGTTGCTGCAGTAGAATGGCCTTGAGCTCGTCAGCCGATATGGACATTTTGATTAGGGTTCAACCCGTCGCCAGTTGAAGTGTTCGTCCCTCGCCTGAATGGACGCTTGATTCCAATCAAACCCGAAGTCGCTGGCCCCCCACAGGACAGAGAGAAGACGAATCGGACGAGCAGAGCAACAGGAATGAATTAGCAAATCACACCGTTCATTATAAAGGTAAATTGGAAAGTTCGTGAATAGTATATTTAAAGCGACCGTGGAAAGCTCTGGAAACGTTAACTTACAGCCAATAAGGGTAACTTCAACCTAGCGTTCATTGGCTGCTTTTCCTGGTTGGCTCTCTGTTCGCCCCAATCAGGGCGGATGAGTTTGGATAGCCGGCCGAGGCGATGGGGTCCTGGCTTGTTCGACTCGTGTATTCCTTCCTAACACAAAGCCATCTCTGTAGGTGTACACGGCCACCGGATTAAGCCAGGCAGCAGCGCCAGAATATTCTAAGTATTCCACTCCCTGGCAGACTTCGACAGAGAAATATTCGTGCCGGGTTAATTACTACTACCACTCTGACGCCTCATATCGGCCATCTCGTAGCTTTTTAATACTTGTCCATATATTCTTAGCACTAACCACATATCCCAGTCCTAGCTTGATCTACTGCTATTTCGGCCATCCTTCTTAATCCTTTTGGTCTAGGTCTAGGCTGTAAGAGACCACCAAACAATGAAATGCCATGCAAGGTCACAGCATCACACTCGTGCTATTCCGACCGAAGTGCACACAGCCCGTTCGTCTCGTCTTCTGATGCACACACCGGTGCACAAACTACACGTACATCCTCCCGCAAACCACGCACTAGCGATTCCATCTCAATCAAACGCGATGCGCTATCACTATACCACTTCTGCACTGCCTCCATTAACGAACCCACTGTACACACACATTGTTCCAACTCCGATACTCCTAAAGACTGCCAACGCTTACATTCCAAACCAGGGGTCCACAACTTGGCACCAACACCGCACAACACATCCTGCACATGACGCCACTCCCCATCCATACTGACCAATATTTTCTGCTGATCCGTCACTCGAAAATTCAAAGCCTTATGGGCCAACTCCGAGCAATTCAAACGATCCGTCCACTCCAATATTACACGCTCCGATAACCCGTCCACACAACTCGCACTAACCTCAGCTAAGTGGCACACCAACACATTCAACCGCTTCTTCGCATCCACCACTGTCTGCCCCGACGATGTAATCGACACCCTTGCACGTCCAGCCGAAGACACCGTCACTGGAATCCAACAACAAATTTCCAAACTCTGTACACCTACATCATGACCACCAACTAGCACACCATCCGGTCTGTGCTCCGTCTCCCCAACCTCGTCCCACGGCTACAAATCACCCGGCATAGAAGATGTACATTCCTCCCCATATTCTCCCCATGGGTTCCCATCATCGGCGAAGGTAAGGACAACAGCCTGTCACCAGTAGCCAATTCGTCCACAACCAAGGATGACTCGCTCACATCTCCCTCGTGCAGTACATCCGCAGCAAAACCAACAGCGCACCGGCATCATCTGCAACACGCAAAGGATAGCATTACCTGCACGGAACACCGCTGAGGACATACCTGTGACGCTCCCATGGACACGGAATCAACACAGAACAAAGAAATCACCCGCAGTTCACAATCCTGACACAATAAAGGAACCTAGAAAATCAAGCAAATCAATACAAGTCACTTGGGTCGTTCGACTTCGACAGCTCCAAACACTTGCGGTCGACTCGGAAGGAGCCTACACAACCATGGGAAACAAATTGGCGAAACGTGACTGCGAATATCCGTGAGAGTAATCGGTCAGATGCAATCTTTTCAATATCATATCACAAGTCAGCAGTGTTCCAGGACGTTGTGGGTCTTCGTCTGGCAAGCGTTTTCCCTACAAAAATCCACAAATATCTGTTTAACAACACTGCGACGTGGCGGATGTGACTCGCCACTCAATAAAGTCACCGCCCCTAACACACATTGGCAAGTTGACCGATACCACATTTACAAATTCTGTGCATATATCCGCTTTTGCGTGAACGCGCCTACATATTTGATTAGTGCCATGCACTATTCCTAAATATTTTTTCGGCTTTTCCCTCATGCTTCACTCGCCTGACCCGCACTGTGTAACGACCACATCGGACTAGTTACTCATCAACATACTCCACAATAGTGATCTGCTTGTTATCTCTACATCTCGCATTCTGTGGACATAGACTTCGTACAACCTTTGGAGCCGTATGAGCCCACACCACTGTCTCCAACTGTACTACTCCGGCTCTTGGTGCTGCTAATCCTGCAATCACGTACAATATTGCAATATGCTGATTATGCCCAAAAGGCATGCCCCACTTTGTCGAGAATAAAATATTCGTTTATTTATTTAACAATATCTGTTGCCGCTTCATCCGTCGCAACCTATCGCAAGTCAGCCACCAACTCACGTTTAGACTCCGAGTTACGCGCCGACTCACACGCCTCTCTCAAGTGAGGTGATTCCAATTGAACCTTAGTCCACTCATCCTACAACCGACACATTACATCCGCCTCCTCCAACGGTGCCGCCTTCCGTTCACACACATCGCCATGTCAGGCCCCACAACCACGCCACGTGCTGCAACATTACTAACAGTCCCAAAGCTGATACTGCCATCCAACACGCGCTCCTCATCCTTTTTACTAGTTGCGTCGTTCACGCATTTTGAGGTCGGAGCCGAAGCGAGCACACCAACAGCTGGCACCACCGCTCGCACATCCATAGCCGAACAAACCCCACTACATAATCGCACCAATGTCGATGAGGAGCATAGGAAAGACGCGCACACCACGCTCCGCGAAACACACACAGCCGACACCTCTGCACCTTCTGTAGACGCTGCGTCCACTAGCCCACTGGACCGAATCAAGCCAACCACAACCCATGCACCAGCATGAACACCAACATCCATAGAGATCGCAGCTCCTCACACTCCGCTCTAGCAGCCGCGGGCTCCACACGTAAACCCTCATTGCGCCATGGAAGTGTTATCTCAAAGTGGTCATCAACCAAATATATGGAATTTTGAGCTTTACGTGTGGACTTTTCGGTCTTGAATACGATAAAGGTGCTGTTGCGTCCTCTATCGAAAGTCTGGTGATGCAAATGCGCGTTGACTGCCGTTGGCCACAATGATCGCAAATGGGAGACCAAAGTACGCAACGGCAGCTTCCGCACATAAATAATGCGTGCATCCAAGGCGGCAATGCTCTGGTGCATCATGTCTAGAAGCCGAACTTTGTGGTGGCTAAGCCAGCACGGTGGTGCCTACTGCGACTGAATTTTTCTTATCTTCTTGCGCTTGCTTGGGCCTCATAGGCTGCGAATAAAGCGATTGGGGTTACTGAGCAGGCGAGTGTTTTTAATCTTCACGGAGGCGCTTAAGTTTGCCCACACCCTTCTTGGTTGAACAGACTTCCTGTCGTCGGCCACCCTTTGTGCTTTCGCTGCCATCCCAGAAAGCGGGCTAAGACTCAACGTGTGTTGTCTATTTCCATTGGGTGGCTTGAGGCAATCTTCTGAGTGCGTGATTACTTTAGTTTCGTAGCTGGAGTATTAGGAGCTTAAGGTGCTTGAAGAGGCAACGGCTGATCTTCCTCGCTAGGACGTTTCAATTTACCCGCATCCTTCTTGATAGAGCTGGTCAACTTGGGAGTTCTGTCGTCCCTTACCTTAGATGCCTCGAATAGAAGGTTATGTTTCAGGCTGCCACGTCTATTTTCAGCAGATTAGGTAAACATAACCTCAGGCCGCCTTTCCTACGCTCTTCTCAAGACCAAATTATCGTCGCAACGACCAGGGAACAACCGGAAATGTTTATAGAAACACGCCGTCCTTCCCAGCAATAAGTGACTGTAACGCTCCAATACCGCTTCATCAATCAACTGCTTCGCTTTTTATTTGGCTACTTTCAAGGCAATAATTGAGGCGTTAGAAACAATAATACCTCTGTTACTACCACTATTCTTAGGACCAATAGAACTACTAGAGCGGGAAACTGCCTCATCCGTGGCAACAGCAAAAGCTTCGACTTGCCCATTATCGCTCATATTCATGGGGTTCTTTCTTGCTGGCTTTCTTTTGATGGCAGAAATTTGTATCCAACGAAGCACTAATAATCCAGCATTGCTGGAGCATCGTTACTGACGACGCAGACTTAAGACCTAAGCAACTCCTAGCTCAGCCGGGTCAATCCAAAGGGCAAAGCCGGAAGAGCTAAAGTGTTATTTACAAATGGATAGACAACAAGTTAACAACAACCCTCAAACAATTTCCAGACCAAATGTGTACAACAATTTGACTTTCAACTGCAACGGGCTGTCAACAGCAATGGTCCACAGATAAGCACCGTGAAGTGAAGCGGTTCTAATGGCAGCTTGGTTTAAAGCGAAGTGACCTATCGTCAATCGATCAGCCAATACGCAGTGCACATGGAACGCGGGCATAGTTAGATAGTCTAGTCTACTCACTCAGACAATGGCATGTGTTCTGGACGAGAGGAGTGTGAATGCCTGGATGAGCGTTTGGGTAGGCAAACAATGGAAGTAGGGCAGCACCAGTACAGCATAATGAAGCTGAGTGTGTAATTGGGTCGTATAACACGCACAAGGAGTAAGACAGAAGGCAAGAGTAGCAGGCTTAACCATTAAGCGATGTAAGACGGGTAAAAGCTTGTAGTTAAGCAAGGTTCAAATGTGAACGAGAAACAAAGTAACTGAGGTTTTATCATGCAAAGTCCAATAAGCAAGCAAGGAGTAGTGATTGGTCGCTTTTGGGTCAATCAATAGGGGAAACCTCCGAAAGTCTGAACAAGTTAATTTGCCCGTTACTTTCTGGGTTGTCAGTTCAGCTGCCGAAACGTGTTCTCCACGCTTTTGCTTGGGAATCGACCGACGGTGCACGCTCACCGCAAATGAATCGCGGCGCAGGAAGCTGCCTCAACTAATCACAGTATTAAACGTTGCGGACCTCAATCGTACGAAACATTCTCCCAACGTGACTACAATCGCTTAGTACATAACAAGGTGCGCATCCACTGACAAAGTACAGTTTTGTCCGCGGACGATGTACATAGTATCTAGGAGGAGAGCCTGATCATGAAAGCGGCACAACACAATTTGCACCCTGGGATCCACATGTCAACTAGCGCCCATTTGCGCAGCCAAGTTTCCAACACTACCGTCCGCAACTTTTCAGTTGCTAGTACAACGCCAGCATGGCCTTAACAGATTGCACGTAACTGTGCGACGTCTGATAAAAAACAGGGCGCAGTAGAATGAACTAGCGACGCTTGTTACCTTAATAACCATGCAGTGCCGCGACACATACCAGCGATATTTTGTCTGGTGCTTTGCGTCCGCTAAAACCAACGCACAGTATTGCTGTTAATGGCAAACCTGCATGCCGGCGCCAACCCACAACCCATCACTTGCCACTCGGTGGTAACGCGGCCAGTTCTAGTTTGCTTCTGCAAACGAACTAGGTCAGCTACCTCGCCGGCTGTTTTCTTCATGCGTCGCCACTTCCGGTGCTACAAATTCGCTCGCGTGGGTCGCCACCCATAATGTCTCGCTACATAATACCGCGTTTCACGGCCATCCTTGAACGCAGTCATCAAACAACTGCACGCAACAGCAGCCGTGAAACGTCTGTTCGTTAGATACAGCCATGGTTGCCCAATCTACAGTTCGTGGCCATGGGTTATATTATACTTGCCCGCTTGTACATATGCTCTTTCAGAAGGAAGGAGAACCACGCAAGTCAGTTGAAGTTGCGGAGCGTATAATTGACAAGGTTTAGCTGCTGCACCATGATGCACCGCTTTCTACGGGAAGCATCACTCTTGGAATGCACGCAGCGGAATTGAATATCCTTGTACGAAAAACCGTCAAGCAACATCATGTTATTCCGATACCCATACTGTTGCTTAGGTACCACCTAACGCTCGAAATATCTGGCAAACTTTAAGCTTTGAAGCTTATTCACCGCTTGCTCCATTTCCTGCGCACTTTTTAGCAATCACAAACCGTACGAAATACGCACCAGTGTCATCCAACATGGTGAACCATAATCAAATAAGCCTCATCGCTCAATGTATATTTAAAACAATGCTAAACCGGAGAGCAATACCGTATGCGGCTTCGTATTCACTGAAATTGATGCACAAAGGCCTTCTGACCGTTGGCTAATTATAAGGTGTCTTGAAGTCCCTTGCATAAATAATTTTCGCTACTGAACTCCCAGTGATTTCGCGAAATATTACCGTTTAGTTATCTTTATTTGCTATGTATGCCTGAAAAGTTTACTTTTCGGCCGCTTACGTCGTACCTCGTTGTAGCCAGGTATTTCGGGATAAATAGAGCACTTCTAGATAAGTATGCCTATTTAAAACTTATACCGCTTCGCCACTATTTACGTTTCCTTTTCTTTTTCCTGATATCTATTTGCAAAACGGAAAGCCATTTTTAGCGAAAATAAATTGCGAATAACTTGTGAACTACTGCTTGTATTGCATTGTTTTTACATTTAACGTAAGCAGCGGTTTAAACTTGTTCTGTACAGCTTATTTTTGTGCTGCTTTTCTCAATATTCTATCCTTAAAACTGGCTTTGCTTCCATTCGGAGATTTACTCAGTTTAAACGTTGGCGCCAGAGATCAAATTTAACGCAAGAAATTTTGGTTATTTTTGGTTAAGTTGTATTTTTTCAGCGAAATGCGTCGCGTTAGTATGTCACTTAACAAAAGCGTTTCATTTTTATTGGCATTTTTCGAAATTGTTTTTAACCTTTTCTTGTTCCTTATAATTCCGCCGATCTTATTTCTTTTCATGTGTGCAGCAATAAATGTGATGATTGAGCGGGCCGAAATAGTCAAAGAATTTACAATGAAGTTTCGGTACATTGGATTCTGTTTCCAAAGAAAACATGCACAAGTACGGCTCTGCGCAACTTTCACAACAAACAAAATCAAAGTGCTCCAAGATCGCCTGAAGGAGTCAGAGAAATTTCAAGGTGGGGGCGTACAACCCCTTCAGCTGTACACCTAACAAAGCCTATGCATTCGTACTTGCCAACAAGGAACATATACTCAAGCTGTTCGCACTCCCATGCAAGAGCATAGGATTAATGGAAATATTGATCTGATTATTTACGGGCGCAGCATGTAGCCAGTCTAGAAATAGACCTATTTATTTATATATATTGTCTTCAATTGCTACTGATTATTTTTGAAGTCAGCCTGCAATATACATCTATTCCTTGATAAATCGCGCGTTGGCCAAGATTTTCACTGCCATACCCAAATGCACCGTCCCATTAGGGTCATTTTCACTTCAACGGTTAGCCACTCCCATTCTACACTCCCTGGCTTTGGCTTTTCTGACGGTCCCGTTATGAGGAATAAACATAAAAGAGTTTAGCAGAATTGTAATGTTTATGTAATAAAACAGAGCGCCTGGTGGGAAGTCACTGTTCGAAAGTAAAAATTAAGAAATGTAAACAAACCCATTTTAATTCATGCATCCACTCGCCTCTGAAAACTGACTGGATTGACATGTGTCATCAATCATCGAAAAGATTTACAACCAGGCATCACTATGTTTTGTGAGGTCCTGGCTTCTCGAGGCGATACATGATATTTGTATTGGTTTAAACGTACAGTTGTTATCTGATTGACCACACCTGCGTTCGCCCGAATCGGGAAAGTGCAGTCATCATTTGCACAACCGGTGTAACCTGGGGGTACTTACCCTAAGCCTTTAAAATGGAATATTACGGGGGTGAAAATAAATACGAAGAATGGGTCATCAACTGGCACGGAACAAACTTAATATCAAAAACCTCGATATTGAAACCTGTAACTTACTGCTTAATTACTACTGATTACCCAGCAGTGCAGCAGACAATTACTAATAACTATGATATCTACAGGCTCATCTTTCACTGCTATACCAGTTACAAACTGTGCAGAGAACAATGGCTAGCCTCACGAGCTAAGACTTTCCGCATAGCGCCTATGTACCACATGGGACTTAGAAGCCGTACGGACATAGTTTATAATACCGATGAGTAGTAGTGAGCAGTTTGGTATAATTCAGCTAATTCACCATTGTTACTCCTAGTCGGCCGGCTTAGGCTAGTCTGGAAAAGCACCAGACCCCGGCGTTTCGACCTTCTATGTCTCATCAACGGTGCGTCTCCCAGCGGAGCTCTGCCGGGTTCCGCCCACATGACTTCAGGATACCAGCAGCTAGTGCCGCTTCACCATGGGTAACAGCCGCGGAACTGCGTGCTTGACAGCTGACTATGATATAGTCCGGCTCAGCTTCCGTTGCCATGCCAGTTACGAACTATGCAGAGGACAATGGCTAGCCTCACGAGCTAGGACTTACCGCATAGCGACGATGTACCACATAGGACTTAGAAGCTGTACGAACATAGTGTATAGTACTGATGAGTAGTAGTGATGATTTTGGTATAATTCAGCTAATTCATCATTGTCACTCCCAAGCAGCAGGCTTGACCTTTTATTTCTCGAAATATCAATGCAAGCGTACAAAGCAACTCAACCAGCTGATGCCTCATTCGACTCGCTTGTCGGTCGCTGTCTTTTGAGTCAGAAAAAGGTTCCCTGGGTCCAAGTACATAGTTAAGTGATACTAAAATTTGAGCATAGATCAGTCGAGCAGGTAAAGCTGCGAACGAACACCAACAAAATAGAATGGACAAACAAACGGTTAGTGTTTGGGACCTATCGATCAGAGTGATGGTGGCAATCTGTCACTTAGGACGGACTTGGAAAAGATGGTTGAAACAAATTAGAAGCCACTGAGAGTTATTCATGTTTGCGCGGGGCTCATGCCGCAAAGCAAGAAACTGAATAAACCTAGAGCGTGACTTACCACGCGTCGCAGCGGAAACCGCACAAAATTTAACAAAAATTGTTAGAACTAAACAATATCAACCGTCACATCAATATGCATCACCAGATGATTTCAAAAAGTTCTTCGAAAGTTGATGCTTTCCTCAGCTGAATGCTTGGAATTAATTATAGTACTACTGAGATCTCACTATCGCCACAACCTTTATGGTGTGTTGTTTGTCGAAAAACAGCAGGTATGTTATGAGGCTATCATATTGAATTCTCACTACTGACCAATATATGAGTAGTACGTTATAATTAGTAAGTTTCTCCAGCGGTTTCGTTGGATGGTGGTATATAGGGGGTGTTCTGGATACAACAACCTCGGTATGGCTTCAAATACCGCAGATACCCATACGCTGGTTGAGACCGCCAGTGGTCCTGCCACACCCGACGGACCCAAGGTAAACGTTGCCATTCAGTTTGTTGAGGGTGTGAGCAGCAGCCTGTATAGCAACTTCCACGGAGTGGTGTATTAGATCAAGAGGTTCGAGAGAATCTCCGGGGTCATACTACAGTGTTCGAACGTCGAAAGCACATGTCTCCGACGAGAAAACACTGATAAAGTATAGGTGCCACCGGAAAGAGTTTGCCCGTCATCCTAACGAAGGCAAAAGACGAAGACTATTGGATCACACACATCGCGGAGCGTATTCCAACGTTAGTAGACTGGGGACTTCGTTTAGAATTACCAGGTTCCACATGGTGCATAACCACGAACTTTTGGGAGACGAAGCATTAAACTGCTTCAGTGGAAACCGTCGGTTGGAGCAGGAAGAGCTGGAGATAATCAGGCCAATATTTGAGTGCCAAAGCCGTTGTTTTAGCATCCGGTTCTACGTCCTATGGAAGTTCGAAAAATTGTTGACGAACGCGGATGTCGGCAACCTTCGAGCGAGGCACATGTTCCGGCGCAACAATCCAAGTAACGTGTTTTTTAGTGGAAAGCTTAAAATGCACTGTTTTAGGATATATAGTGAACATGGAATCTCAGTTTAAACAGCGAGGGCGAGACCGGTTGCGCGACGAAAACAATCGGATCACCTAATTCGTCTATTCCACATCCAAGATGTTGGAACTGTACTCCCGGTTTCCAGACATTTTGCGTATTAATAGCATCTTCTCCACTAACTAACAGATCTATTTTTTATACCAGCTTTTCATACTCGATGGCTGTCGAAAAAGCCTGCCGATTTTCATTGATTTCTTCTGGCGGGAGACGGAGACCGACGTCAGAAGCTTCCTCCTCCCATTCATGCAGTTTGTAGGTGGTGATGCTGGTGCCAAGTGCATCATGTCCGATTGTGCACTGGCCACTGATAACGCTGTACATAACATCTTTCCTTCCGCACATCATTTCTTATGTCGCATCCAAGTAAGTAGAAATGTAGTCAAACGTTTTCCACAATCCACTTCATTCAGATGATTTTCATCACGATGTACACTTGCAACTTTTGGAAATATGTATGTAATTTGGAAATCATTCGTATTAATGATAAACCTTTCTTCCACCATATCAGTTCCTTCATTCTGCCCAACGCCTGCAGATGGACCTACAGCAGGATTCCTGTTTCTGCAACAAACGGCGTACATGACACGAATATGGTGGAGTCGATGTATCGCTGCTTAAAGATGGAACAGTTGAACGGGCGAATTGGATAGTGGAAAGCCATACGTGTGTCATGAATGAGCGCAACGTATTTGCTATGAAAACGATAGAAAGCGATATCAAATGCATCTCATCGCGACCTGCGTATTGTCGGTCATCCGGAGTTGTACTGCTTGTGCCGCCGATTGATGCCGTACGCTATTTTCGTGATAGGGTCTGACTTGAGTTCAACCTATCCGGTAGCGGTTCTCATCAGCAGTGAGCATGCAACTGTTTTCAGCGATCGTCGACTGGAGACGATGAATCACGACAGCCGTACGTGCACATGCAAAACTAACGTCGGATTTGGACTTCCATGCAAACGCATGCTGCAGTTCATACAGCTTAACAGCGTGGATTTCAACGAACTGCCGGTCAACCGACGATAGAAGAGAGCGAATAATGAGGCACTTGCGATTTCAATCGCGCCGTTGGACGCGACAATAATGGGAAGGCAAGAACCGAGCGCCATTTTGGATATAGCTTTGAACGACTTTCGTGCACTGTATCAGCGACTGCAACCAGCGCACTTCGCCCTTTATGACGCGGTTTTTAGCGACGAATTGAATGTGGCAATTTCAAACTCGGAGGAAGAAGCCACTATACCAGCTGTTCAACCTGGTACACAGCCGACGGCCGCTGTTTGCGACGCAAGTCATGAACCCTGGAATGTAACAGTTGGCAAACAAACCAACCATCCAAGTTTTCAAAATTTGTTGATCGATGAAGCGATATGCGCAGAATGCGGCTTACAATATCCGGAAGAAAATAAGAGGCGAACAATACAATGGGTTCAATGCCTGTATTTTACACGTTGATATCATCGCATCTGTCTTTTGCAGCCCCCCATAATAACTGTTTTCTGGTGCTTTTTCTGCGAACAAATATTTGAATGACTCTGTGCAGTGAGTTGGTGGCCTTTTGCAGGCCCGACATGTCAACTTGATTTTACTATTCTGCTTACGTGCATGTGCGCTAATGATATCGTTAAATATCCGCCACTTTACTAATGATTTTACTGCGATGTAACAATGAACGCGGCTGTAATTTCTTCTGTTTACGTCCACCGCATAAAGTCAAATCTCGTTAATATGGTGCAGTGGTGTAATCAGTCGTTCCTTGGGTCCAACATGTCCCCGGTTTTTCATATACGTGAACAATGCTGGATAATAATCCACATATGATTTGTCTATCATTCCAAGGTATCAACGAATAGGTTGAAAGAAAGGGTGAAGACAAAAATCCCGTAGTGCAGTGTAAAACGATTGGAACGCTTGTGATGAACCTGTAAGTTTCACCATATTATCGTCTTATGCAGTGTGCGCACCTAATACATATTGTAAATAAATGAATGAATAAATAAATAGTTTATTCTCGATTTTATCTAGGCACACCAAATCAGGCATGATCAAAATGTACACGCAGTTATGTTTCGCAACAGACACGTTGCTATGTATGTAGGCGGCAGTGGTCGAAAGGTGTACTGGCTGCGGAGATTGAGGAGATAATCATGCGAACTTAAGTCATCAATGGATGACGATACTTTGGGTCCAAGTGCGCGCAGTGCAAAAAGTCAAGACACGATAAGTGTTTGGAAAACGGCATGTGTAGACAGGGGGCTTCTTAGCCTTGTACGTGTCAAGAGGATATTGAAATATGGCTCTTGTCGACTTGCCAGTATGTAGTTCTGGTCAGTGATTTGATTCAGTGGCGAGTCACATCCGCAGTGGTCTACGCGAAGTCGTCACCATGGACTGTCTAAAGCCCGCCTTTATGGAAGAAACCACCTCGCGTACTTCGTCTAATAGTGCTTCGTGCGACGTCACAACTGACCGCACCGACTTTCAGCATCCTATTATATTTCAACCAGATCACGATCCCGGTCCACAAGCTTGCGACATCCCGATATCTCCGAAATCCAGCCCGCCACCTCCCATGACCAATCGCCATGGTCTCGAGGTGCGTAAGCCCGATCGGTTCTGCGACTATGTACAGTGTAAATGCGTTTAGGTTTGTATATAGTGTATATAATTGCCCCGTTTTTGGTCGAATAACGTTTTGAAAACCAACAAAATATCAAATACCACCGAAAAACCTTTCTCTAAAAAAATCCAAAAGCCAAACGATCTAACCACGCATATCAATCGTTCATCCTTTCTTAAATGTTCTGTGTGTTATATTTTCTTAGCTCTACACGCCCCAACCCTCCCCTTCGATCGACTGGCCCACACGAGCAATATTTTCGAGGACCCTGACATGAACGGTGGTCGTTTCTCCGCGGGACGAGTGTCAATTCTTCGCGGCACGAGGGTCGCTTCTTTGTGGGACGACGGTCTTTTCTCCGTGGGACGAGGGTCGTTTTGGTGCGGAGTGGGGTGCGGCGGGGGGATAGAACAATCCGCAACGGAGCTTGAGGTCCTGTCGGCCGTTTTTTGGGCTAGCCAGCTTTGTGTATACCATTTTATGCGCATGCTAGCGAATTGCACCAAGCTTTTAGCGTGGCACATTTTCGAAATCGCGTGCAGTGCTTTCAAGCTAATGAGGCTAACAAGGCTGTTTTGGCGTCATTGACACTCTCATTGGTCATGGGACGTCACCCAATGGGACACAGGTTGGAAGCCCACAGCAAAAGCGACAGACAGTCCTATGAAAGTGGTCGAGCGCCCCCTTGTTTTATTTTGATACCTATCTGAAGGAAACCTCGCTAACTTGAAATCACTGCACGCGATTTCGAAAATGTGCCACGCTAAAATCTTGGTACAATGCGCTAACATGCGTGTAAAATGGTGTGGTCCGACAAGCCCCCTCCAACGGCTCGCCGAAATGCACCCTGTCCTGCAATCAATAAATAATAAATCACAAGCGGCACAGGGGACTCCGATTTCCGGCGAACCCCCATTTGACACGAACGCTCTCTCATTCGTACTCTGCACGATTTTGCCCTACGAACCTCGATTCAACAGTCTTTTGCGATATCGAAGGTTTTCTATGTTCAGCCTTCTGGAGGGAGCTCTGTAGCGCCCAAAAAGATAACTGCTATCTTTCATGTACTTTTCATCGTTGACCAATTGTTCCTTTTTCTTTCTTGTTTTAATCTTCATTAGAACCGGCTCGACACTCGACCGCCTTGTAAGTTCCCACGCTAACGTGTACTTCCTGACTTGCGTCATCCGTCCGCACCTTTTTGTAGCCCATCGAATACAGTCCGCTGTGTCCGACTCCAATTGCCTTCTGATATCCTCACTTGCTTTCCCGCACCATTATGCTGACTTCTCCATGGGTGAAGGGTGTCGCGTCCGTTATTACACATGGCAACTGTGTCAGTCAAATGCGGACGACCGATGTTGGTCATCGTTGAAATGGACGATTGTTTGTCAGTGCACGTAACTAGGCAGCGATGAACTAGGTGTATAGTTGATGCCCGCGCTTGTTAACGAAATGTCGGTCGCACAACCTTACTACCCGAAAGTGCTTGGGAAGAAGCACAATACCAAGACGAGATAAATGTGCAGGTATTTTACTCATGGCACCGTAGTAGTAATGGTTAGCAGTACACCTCGTGAACAGTGCACATCCCAGCTGCCTATGAGCGGAGACGGATAGTATGACAACCAAGAAATAATACGGAATACAGAGCCGTAATAATCGATTAAGCCGGAGCATGATGTTCACCAGTGAAACCGCTGTCCGCGCCAAAGGACACCAGTAATAAGTGGAACAATGACGTCCGATAGTAGTGAATGGTAAAGCAAACACGACTAAACAGACCTCGGTTGTGTAGTTGTAACAACTGTAAACAGAAGCTTCGAATGAGAATAGCAGTTGCAATAGTGTGTTAGTATAGGTGGTTACATGGAGGAACAGAAGGTGAGGCGCAATGAAACGCAGTTGGAAAACGTGTACGCAATGGTTTGGAAAAATCGCGTTGACCACAATAGATGGGTACCGAAGGCAGCGAACGTAATTGTTCACAACTGACCACCACATCGTTGCAGAACGCACTGGCGAAAAATCACCACATATAATGCTTATTGCCAACAGTCGTATGAATAATATGTAAGCCAAACGACTGAGGCAGTGAGTGTATTTGTCCTAATCTATTACGTCTTTGCAGAACACAGTAGAGAAAAATCACCGTATACTCTAACCATGGCAAACCATGTTATGAGAAGTATGGAAGCCAAAAGACAGAGGTGAATACTGAGAGGTTGTACCAAGTTCCAGTTATTCGGCTAACCACGTAAAATCAACCGCAGTGTGGTGCGATGCCTTAAGTCGTTGTGCACTGCATGCAATTAGTTCTGCTGATGTTATGAGTGCGACGAATTATGGAGCCTGATATTCATGTTTCATGTATGTGTGTATGACAGCTTTGATGCTCCTGTGCGTAAAATACGTGCACATTTCATGAAGGCGATAGTGAAAGCACTCACGCACAATCAGCTCTGCTTATTTCGTTGACAGGAATAGCACCAGCAACATGTTCTTCCACCAAACAGTTTGCCGTGTACGATGGAACGTTTCAGTTGCGAGCGTGTTTTTCACGACACCGAACGGTAATGTCGGCCCAGATAGACGCAACCTACATAACACTGCTATTTCCGTTGATTCAAGCTTGTGTGATGTATAATAGGCGGTTAGTGAACACGTTGACTCTCGTCCAATGACCTAGTACCAGAGAAGATATCGGAATATCAGAGAAACAAGGCCAGATTAATGTGAGGTCATTGTCCTCATGTATGAAACCGATTATCCACACCAGATGAACGCACAAACCATGGAGAAGTCCATATCTAAGTCGCTCAAGTGCATTAAGCTGAACAACCTGATTGCATCGGTACTCTGTTAAAAAATGGGCGCAATTTCAGAGTATAGCACAATATGCCAGACAGGGTTATATTTTCATCATACACTGTAAAGCTCTACGTGTAACCACGTTTGCGTGGTTATTTTGACCTGTATGCGATTAGCACAGTACATGTTGACAGTGTGTGATTTCATAAACCCGGTCTATAAATGTTCAAGGTGATAGACATCACAACTGTGCACTTATGAGAGTGATAAACTGTTTCACTGAAGTCAACTCTTTCACCTAAGACCAAAAATGGCCTCGGTTGCGATACCTGGACATTTGCTTATCCTCTCAGTGATACCTGGTGTTACATGCAGTATATTATCTGCGCAAGGGCTACTTTATGCGTCCGATAACAACATGGGTGCTCCTGAACAATGAACAATGAATTTATATGGGTTAAGAAGCTTTGCTTTACATGTCCCGTCGGATAGTTGGTGGGGATACCAACATAACAGTAATGATAATAAGGATAGTGAAATAATTAATACTTTACATTTGAAAATAAGGACTTATCGTTTGCTTCGCTGTAGTCCTGCGATCCTCTTAGATTCACAGCACCCAATGAAACCGCATATGAGAACGGATGTTTCACGATGATCTGACTCAAATGTCCAATCCAGTAGTATTGCAATCCCGCATATTGTCAACTTAGTAAGAGCCTCCTACTCGTAATTGGCCGCTGTACTTTCGCTCATTTACGATGTACCTAAGATCATGGCTTGGTTTGTCGAGCTGAAACTTAATTTCGTTCATTTATTTTGTAACAGCAAGTGCTTCTGGAATGAGGGAAATAACGTATGAATTTGAACTTGTCATGTGCTCACACATCACGGCATCGGAACTCATTGGGTGCAGTGTACAACACCTTACACCATCGCAGTGCGGTTATTCTGATGCGGTCGGCCTATTAAGTGTACCTGGTCCAACCTATCCGTATTTCTTACTGTTTCCGCATCCTTATTAGTTACCCTCGTTGTGTTGGCCCATTGCACACTAAAGCATACCATTATAAATCGTTAGAACACACCGCTTAATGGAGCTAAGATTCGCCATTTCATGATTGTCCGGACACTTATAGCATTGCATTTAGCGTGATCGGGAAGCACGGAAAGGCGACGTGTATGCTACGCTGACTTCTCATGTCAGACACAGGAATGAATCATGTCACACTCTATTTTTGTGATCCCGATCATGTGGACACTTGATCATTTCTGCGGGTAATTATGGTTTCCATCATATGCCTTACTAACGCGTATACCTGTTATCAAGGATTTCCGGTAAACTCGCATTAGGTTAAAAATACCAACCCACAGAGATCCATATGACCTTACGCTAAGATTCAGTGACTTCGCATGCCAGGCTGGTCGCAACCCTTGATCACAACTCCACGTTGAAATGCGAACGGAATGCGTGCGCAGACTTGCAAGGCTGTTCAACCCGGCCGCACCCACGCCCGTTTGCCTTGGCCTTATCAGTCATATTGGTTGCAACTGTTGGTCACACATCCAGGTTGAAATGCGAACTGAATGCCTGCACGAACTTGCAAGGCTCGCGCGTCCCTGGGTGAGCAGAGTTACATCGTAAATGAACGAAAGCTTACAGCGGCCAATTATTGACCAGGTATTTGAAATCACGAAGGGTCAAAATGTTCCGTGCTATTTGTGTACAGGTCAAAATAACCATGTAATGGCTGTTACACGTAGAGTTTATAGTCCATGATAAAACTACAACGCTGTCTGACATGGTTGGCGGCATCCGGTTTCGGATTTGTCTGTCACTGTCGCAAGCCACAGGACGCCTGCGCCTACAGAGGGACCATGGGTGGCTTGCGCTGCACCAACCACAGCTCCATCCACACACCCCATATCCAGTGTAAATCCGAAGGAATAAGACCGGGAGGCATATGGATGGGAACCACGTTTCATCAACGGAGCCGGCCCACACTCCTTCACAGGCAAACACAAGCACACTGTATTTGGGAGTCAAGCGCACACAAGGCGGTGGCTGGACCGTAGTCCGCTCCATACTGAGTGCATGGAACCACTCTTCGAGCCTAAAACGGCCACAAGGACCGTGCAACCCGTCTCCTCTAGCAACGAACAACTGTCTCCTGGAGCCAGTATGGACGAGGTAGTGGGTAATAGACAGGTAGGCACCTTGTCAACATGCACATCAAGCGCAGCCACACCGGGGATATCAAACAACAGCCAATCATTTGAGAGAGAGAGAGAGAGACAAAGAAAATAACTTGATTAATGCATAAGGAAACGGTGACATAAACCTGAAGTTAATGAGCATATGAAATAAGTTGTTTACAAACGAATCCTAGATAAGTTCACGAGGTCAGAAAGTATACGTTACGGAATGCCACGAACTCAAAAGTGCTACGGCAATCGAATACAATAGGCTTAAGCGAGGTGTGCAAGTTAATAGAATAGAGTACAAGTAGACATTTGTATGAGAAAGAAAAGCATTTAGGCAAAATTGAAAACCCACCACCTGAAATATAGAGACTTAGCATGCAAGCACGCGGTTAGTAAATCGAATGCAGCGTACCTAAAAACGCTGCGCCGGTTCTGCCTACGTTCTCTGCAGAACCCGTCGTCGCTTCGGTAGCAGTCCCGAGTGGCCTCGCTCATGGCTCACTAGGCCTGCCTGACTCAGGCACTCGCGACCACATGTGCTACAGCACCATGCACTCGATGTCGATGGAGTACAATTCATTGGTGTTTGCCGCTTCCGCAATTGCCGGTTCTTCTCTGCATGTATGAGATCTTTCTCCTGCACCTCGGCAACTGCCTTCGTGATCAGATCGCGCCATGCACGCCGATCAACCGCCTTCGATTCCCATGACCTGCAATCAAGATTAGAACGTGTGAGGCTCACTTTGATCATGTCCTGGTAACGTAACTTTGGTTTCCCCACGTGCCGCTTCCCAATACTTAGCTGAGCATATAATAGCTGCTTCGGTATCCGCGTCGAATCCATACGGCTCACATGACCCAGCCACCTCAGGTGTCTCAATAAAAGTATGCAGTCCACTGCATACATCCCACTTCGGCGCAAAACTTCCGTGTCTGCAACTCTGTCGCCCCAACCGATGCGCAAAATTCGTCGCAGACACTGCTGATGGAACCGCTCGAGATATCGCACATCCCGACGGTACATCGTCCACGTTTCACTGCCCTATAGGAGAACGGACAGCACGATGGATTTGTACACCATCAGCTTCGTGCCAACGGTAAGCTAATGGTTGTTCCACACTCGGTACTCAAGCTTCCCGAATGCCGCCGCTGCCTTCGACACGCGGATACGCAGCTCACTGTGTAGCTGCTGATCAGTCGACATCACACTCCCAAGGTAGCTGAAGCGGGAGGTGGTTACTAATACTTCAGCACCGAAGCTGATTCGCAGCAATATTGAAGATTGCACCTTCGGTGAAGGCTGAAAGAGACAGACAGTTTTGCTTGTGTTGATGGTGAGCCCGAATTTTGCCGCTGTCGAAGCCAGAGCACTAGTCATGTGCTGCAACTCATCCGCGCTGTGTGAAAACAACGCACAGTCGTCAGCAAACAGTAACATACGGATAGTTGTCTCACAGACTAGAGTTCTCGCACCGAAGCGGCGGATGTTCAGCAACCCACCATCAATACGGTGCTCCACACGAACACCGTAAGCACAAGCCGCATCAGAAGCACAGGACAACATTGCATGAAGATATATAGTAAACAGGGCAGGAGCTAAGACACAGCCTTGCTTCACACCAGAGACAACTGCAAAGTCATCCGAGGTCTCTCCACTCAGCTGCACCCTCGCTCGCATACCACTGTGCAGACATTCAATTAAACTTACAAACTTACGCGGGCAACCAAACTTACCCAACACCAGCCACAATGTCTCGCGGTTCACCGTATCAAATGCCTTGATGAAATCAACAGAAAGCGAGTACAATGGCTGGTGTCGTTCTCTGCACTTCTTCTGTAACTGACTAGCCGCAAACACCATATCTATAGTGCTGCGACCCAAACGGAATCCACAGTGCTCTTCCGCCACGTTAGGTTCCACCACCTGACTGACGAGGCGGTTGAGCAGGATTCGGGCAATCACCTTGCCCACACAACTCAGCAAGTTGATGCCACGATAATTCGTGCAACATTGCTTGCTACCTTTGCCCTTGTACAGTGGTAGCACAAAGGCATCCTTCAGCTGAGGAGGCACCTCCTCCTCAATCCACACGCGTTGCACCAATTGGTGCAGCGCAGTCAACAACGCGGGTCCGCCGTGTTTCAATACTTCAGGCGGGATCCCGTCGGCCCCAGCACACTTGCCGTTTCGCAGCTGAGCAAGTGCTCTCTGCGTCTTATCCAGTGTCGGCGTGTCCGCCAGACTCGTCTTCACATCGTGCTGCTTCAGGCCGATCAATGTAGGCCAGTTGCTCTCTGAACGGTTGTTCAAGAGACAGTCAAAGAGTTTCCGCAGATCTGCATTATGTCTGAAGTCTGTGTGCAGTTAGCGCCTGAACTACCATCGATCAGTGTCCTCAGCGGCTCCAATCTCGGTCCATACACCGCCTTCAAGGAGTCAAAGAATTCCTTGTGTTGGTGGCGTTCGACTTAGCATTCCGTCTGCTTCGCCTTCTCCTTCCACCATGCATTTTTTATGCGACGGAGCTCTCGGGTCAGTCGTCGTCGAAGTTTGCGAAACTGACTACTCTTCCCCAAGTCACTGGGGTCTGCAACATGTGCAGCAAACGCGGCATTCTTCTCCGACACCAATGCGCCGATCGTTGCATTATTGTCATCAAACCAATCAGGCCGCTTACTGTTTGCGCACCCGATGGTCTCCTCGGCAGCAGCTGTCACCTGGTCGCGAATGTAGTGCCACAGGTCGCCCACTGTGGCTATGCAGTCCACATCACACAGGCGTGCAGTCATCGCCTTCTCCAGCTCAGTACGTTTCGCCACAGTACCGAGGGAGAGAATGTTAAATTTACGCCGATTCATGGCGGGAGTGCAATACATAGATTTACGAAAATATATGTGCAGTTTGGTCCGCACCAACTTGTGATCAGTGCCACACTCAGCTCCATGCAGTACACGTGTCATGCGCACTTCACACATATCACGCTGACGTACGATGACCTAGTCGAGCAGGTGAGCGTGACCACTCCGTGGGTGCGTCCAAGTTGCTATATCACTCGCACTCAGTGCAAACCGAGTGTTCGTGATCGTCAGGCCGTGAGTGGCACTCAGTGAGAGCAGCCTGTCACCGTTCGCATTCGCTGAACCAATGCCATGCGAACCGATAACATCTGTCCACGCTGATGTATCCAGCCCAACGCGCGCGTTGAAATCACCCAGCAGAAATAATCGGTCGCTCCTCGAAACAGACCGTATCACGGAGGATAGCTCAGTGTAGAACTGATCACGCGTGTCATCAGGATAACTCATGGTCGGACCGTACGTGCTTATAAAAGTAGCAAACTTACCTCTTCCGAGTCGTAGGCGAACAGTCATCAGTCGCACGCTGATGCCCGTTGGTTCACCCACCACCTGGCCATTCAGGCGATCGGATATTGCAAATCCGACCCCATGTTCACGTGGTGCTGACGCGGCATTGCCCACCCAGTAGAATGTGTAGCCAGCACCTGCTTCATGCAACTTACCTTGCTCAGCGAGCCGAGTTCCACTGAGCGCCGCAATATCGATGTGGTAGCGCGCCAGCTCCATCGCGACCAGTGCAGTGCGTCGCTCCGGGCGCTCGCTCGAGTTCCGGTCAAGTAGTGTGCGCACGTTCCAGCACCCGATGCTGAGTGCTTTGCGCGCAGGCATACGAATGCGTTGGTGGACAATCGCACGCGAGGTGGTCGTCGTGCTCCGGAGGTTTGCTTGAGGGACTCCACCCGGAGCCTTTGGCTCAATAGCCTGACCCACAAGGCAGTGGAGAGCAGATCCAGCTGGGGAATGTGATTGCAGAGACAGATGGGGATCTGCTTGACGGCCGTCACACGCAGCCTTTGAGGTTCTGGAACAATTATCATATGTTTTGCGACCGTAATTGGATACGCACCTGCGACAACGACCAGACGCAGGTGGGTTTTGGCGGGTTTGCACCAATTTGACCAGGGGCTGCCTGGCTTGAGGCGGGTAGTAGCAAACCATTGAACACCCGGAGGTGTCCTCCCACCGTCAGAGACAAAGCGTGGCACTCGTGCTCTACGCCAATCGAGCTGTGAGCTTATAACCCGTAGACCTGTTGTCTCCCATGGCTAGGTTTTACGGGAAGATGTCCATCGACCACTTCCTAACCTCCGAAGAGGATGGACTAGGATACTGCCAGGGCGCCCAATCCTGACACGAGAGAGACTCGGGTCCTCAGCAAAAGCCTTCGATTAAATGAACATCCGAAAGGCACCGAGTCTAGCACATGGTCAGTTCACTGACTCATGCGAATTGGTGTCCTGGATCTTAGCACGGAGAAGGGCGAATCCCAAGTCCCACCCAGCGGTCGCCACGAGGAGGCGCCCAGGACATGAGCAAATGGCACAACAGTAGCAGCAGTGAGTAGACCATCTGTCAGGATCTAGCCACCACCAGCCTCAGCGCACCATAGGTTCTCCCGCCCCGCGTCTGACATACTGTGTAAAATATAGTATACACAATCTGTGGTACATATATTGTGCCATCGGAATCATGGCTGAATAGGAAGATGGTATGAATAATAAGAAAGAGCAACAACGACAAAAGCTTTTTTGTCTAGTTTACCACAGAGTTTTTGAAATTTTTCGGTTTGTTCTTGTAAGGGGAGGAAGAAGGGACATCGCAGCACACCGATGCACACGTCCTCAATTGACAACGATCTTGAGCCATGGCTTCCAATGTATTCAGCCAGCAAGTATCCGCATCTCTCGGACCCCAACCACGTAGTCGACAACAACCGGCCGAGGCCAACTATTTCGTCAACATTTTTATGCGGCTTCTCCATGTTTAGGCTGTCCACCAGACCGTCTCTTCTAGCCCTGTCCAACAACCGCAAACAACGCACGACGCGGGTGACACTGAACAGGCATGCGCAATACGTGTCCCAACCACCGCAGTTGATGCAGTGAGATAAGCTCTTCGAGCGATTGGCTTCCACGTCCCAAGATACGCTGTTTAACTTCCACATTGCTTAGGTGGTGCTGCCACCACACACGGGCGATGGGTCGCAGACAGTGGTGCTCGAAGACGGATAGCCTGCGCAAGTCATCTTTACGAATGGGCCAGATCTCGCATCCGCACAACAGTACAGCACGAACAGTTGCACAATAGACCCGCCCTTTGATGGAGAGACGGATGTCGTGGCGACGCCACAAGTGCCTCAGCCTAGAAAAGGCGAGGCGTGCTCTCGAGATGCGCATCGAAATCTCGTCTCCAACAGCCCCGCTAGCAGTGATGCAACTTCCCAAGTAGACAAAGCTCTCCACAACCTCTAGTGTTACAACACCAAGAGTGAGTGCAGGCAGAGGCACCTGCCAGTCTTGGAAGACAGCCTGGCATTTGGATGGCGAAAAGTACGTACCATACTTTGCTGCTTCAATCGCCAAGCGGTTTAGAGCAAGTTGTACGGTGTGTGGATCGTCACCCAGCAAGACGATATCATCAGGATAATCCAAATCAACAACTCGACTACCTGAGAGGAGGTCAAGGCCAGCGTTCAACGAATCGCCTAGAGCCTTCTTCAGGACATCCTCCATGGTAAAGTTGAATAGGAACGGAGAGATAGAGCATCCTTGTCGAACTCCAATGGAGACCACAAAGGTCGACGAAAGCTTGCCAAAAGCCGTAACCCTGCCCGAGGTCAGACTATAGAGAGTGCGCAGTATTGAGACGAACTTCTCGATGAGACCATTCCTTAGTTGGCAGTGCTACCGTACCGTACGATCGACAGAATCGAAGCCTGCACGGATATCCAGGAACACAGAAATCGTTGGCCTCTGGTACACATGGCGGAGTTTGAGGATCTGGCGCAGTGTGAAGATTTGATCGATGCAGCCGAGACCAGGGCGAAATCCAGCTTGCTCTTCTCGTTGCAACCATATTGTGCAATACTATGATTTTGCGCCCATTTTTAATAGGGTACCGATGCAATGAGGTTGTTCAGCTTAATGCACTTGAGTGACTTAGGTATGGACTTCTCCATGGTTTGCGCGTTCATCTGGTGTGGACAATCCGTTTCATACATGAGGACAATGGCCTCACATTAATCTGGCCTTGTTTCTCTGATATTCCGATATCTTCTCTGGTACTAGGTCATTGGACGAGAGTCAACATGTTCACTAACCGCCTATTATACATCACACAAGCTTGAATCAACGGATATAGCAGTGTTATGTAGGTTGCGTGTATCGGCCGACATTACAGTTCGGTGTGCTGATAAATACGCACGACTGATCTACCAAGGTGTTAGTTTTGAGAAGTAGTGTGACGAGTTCGGTGAATCTTATTGTTAACTGTAGTCGGTTCCATGCGAAAGCATACTTGCATAGGAAAATATTACCTCGTATATTGTATTTTCATACTTGTTAGAATGCGTGAGTATGGTTTACTGAGCAGGGGGATATCGATGATCAATGGTCGTTTGAGTGATTATTGCTCACTGGTTGGAAGCAGCAAGTAGAGATCACTCTATGTAGCTGCACTTGATGTCATTTAGGGACAAAGCCCCTTTACGTTGGGGTGCGCTCGGTATATTTTATATTGACAAGCTGTTAGTCCAGGAATTTCTTATATTCCATGGTTATCAGCGTTGGAGATTTTGGGATTTGAAACAAAAATACAAAAGTAATTTTCTGCGGCGTACCCATAAAGGATTCCGCTGAAACTGTGTGTACTTTTACGGCAATTTAGTGTGGAGCGGGCGATAGCTGTTTCGTAAAAAAACGCTGGTCCTATTCTACTGCAACTCTGTCTAATTTCTTTGCACTGCATGGCACTATGGAGCAGTATTCTAAAAGGGTGTGTGTACAGAGCTTGTAAAGTGTGACTTTAAAATCTGTCAAGGACATCGTTCTACAGATGCATCCGATTAATGAACTAGCACTTGCAGTGCTGTAGCTCATTTGTTCTTTAAAGTTAAGTGACCTTGAGTAGCGTACTCCGCGTCCTCTTAACGCAGTGCAGTTGCCTAGTGGGTTCCCATTCAAGGTCAGCACGTTTGGGGATATGTAGCATTTGTGGCACATGACACCGCATTCTTCCGGCGAAAGTTCCCGCTTCCAGGTTTTGCTACAGCTATCCAGTGCGGTGTGGTCACTATGGGTATCAGTGCGACCGTTCGATATATCCTACAGGTTGAAGGAGATAAATAAATAAATAAATGGTTTATCCTCGACAGGGCAAGGCACGCCTGTGAAGGTATGAGCAGATGGGTACAATAGGTATACTCGTATAGCAATGGTTCAGGGGTATTACTGAAAAAAGTAGGAATAAAGATGGTCCCAGATTTTACAGTTATGGCATCTAACTCGGAGATGAAGCGGGTGCGCGGAAAAATTAGACAACTACGTCAACAAAGTCAACGTTAGGTAAGGTTTTGATATGCGGACATATCCGTGCATGTTAAGTGTAACAATTTCGTACACTTCTTTCTGGGTGAAGAATCAATGTGCCACCCCAGCTATAGCTGGTGTAACACACGGGATCTAGGTGGAACTGGATGCTCGATGATAGCGAAATGAATTACCTTTCGGTGGTCACAAAGTCACATAGATACCAGAAGGCACGCAGCCGAGGCGCTGCATCGAGCTTAGTGATTAGGTGTTCCCAGGTTGCTGGCAGACGATTGCTAAGTACGCTTATTAAAGGAAATCTTGAGTTAAATCTCCACGACCCTCAACAACAAAGCAAGTCGAATTCATGAAGGAAAGCATAATTGATCATCGATGCAAACGATTGCAGGGTCGCAGAGTCGAGCAATGTGATTCAGTGCTCTTGGTTAATTAGAAGATATCAGCTATGCTTAACAACTTATTGGGATGCGGTTAGTGGGACTGGATATCCGATGCTGGCAAAAAGAATAGGCATTTAACTAAATGAATAATTTATTCGCAAATACTTCGAGACACACCAAATCTGGCATGATCAGACTTTACAAGCGACTGTCTCACAACAGGGACGTTAATATGAAATGCGCTGTTTGCATGATATATATATATATATATTTATATATATACATATAACGATAGTTAACGTAATGACTGATGCATTGGTCAGGAACGAAAGCGCTCATGATGTGGCGGAAGTCCGGGATCATTAATGTGTGAAAACGTAACAACTGTAGTGGAGTGTAATGTAGAAATAGGGAAGGTTCATTTTAACATACATATCCTAAATATATTGAAATGATATGAAACGTCGCTCGAATTAACTTGCCAGGGTCAGTTTGTGTGGTGGTGAGAAAGCCATGAGGATATCAGAAACTACTAAGCTAAGGTGGTACTCTATGCTGCGTGCTAAATTGCTTCCGTATTGCTGGTAGACGAGGGCTGACTCACACTGAGTAAACGAACGCTTCAGCAATACCTCTACGACCCTTAACAGAAAATCAAAAGACTAATTCATGACGATGAGCGTAAGTGAGCATGGATGCGAACGATGCAAAGGCGTTGGGTTGCACAACGTGGTTCCTTGGTCCTGGTTAATTAGGAGATAGCAACTGCCTGAAGGAGAAATACGTAGCTCAAGTTCTGATGGAGGAAGGGAAGTTGTAGGTGGGACTTGATGTCCAATGATGGCAAAACAGACATTTTTGGTGGTAACGCCATGTTGATATCAAAAGTCTAGTGCAATTTTCCGAAGCCATAAAGTCTTTAGTGTACACGCTAGCCAAGATCCCAGAGGAATAGCCTTCGATATAGCCGCAGCAGCATTCCCCATTGCTCAGTGATCCTTTCATCCCCTAGGAACACGAAACTGTAACCCCCACTGGATTCAGCGCCACAGGCACCATCAGAATGGTCAATTCACAAAACTCAGTCACGGTTAAATTTCACACTACTGACCAGCTTGTTAGTAGTATGTATAAAAATGCATTTGTATATTTACATGTGCAAGGTTTTGGCGATAGCATCAGCCGTAATACTGTTCTTTAATTCAAAGCAAAAATACAGTAATTAATGGTGGAGTAGCTTTTAAACTTTTCTGGGGGTACTTCTTTATAGTGAACCTGCTCTCTGGGTAATAGCTTCAAAAAGTTTGCGAAGCATTGACCTACAACAACACTTCTTGGTGCATATTTACGAACTAGTGCTTTGCTTTGCTTACTAACTATTAGCTGAGTAGTTTTTTGAGATTTTCCTTTGAAAGGACAGTTGCGGAGCAGTGTGTACAAGTGTCGTGCAAAAATTTGACTTATGTCAAATTTCGTTTGATCCAAATAATTTTGGATCATTCTTTTCCCCTGATTACGTCGTATCCGTTTTCGGGTACTTACCAAACGTCGTCCATGTTTTTCGGGTTCAGCCTCTGGCTATTTTGCCGGTAATTTTTTGTTTTGTAGTCCGTTTTGCACTTTGTTTTAACCTGTAACTGTTTCTGTTGACTGCCCTGCAGGTAACGGCTTTTCGGTTTTAATGCAGCTAATTCATCATCGCCCACTCCCAATCAGCAGGATTAGGCTAATCTGGAAAAGCACCAGACGCCGGCGTTTCGACCTTATGGGTCTCGTCAGTGGTGCGCCTCCCAGCGGAACCCTGCCGGATTCGGCCCCCATGACTTCTGGATGCCAGCAGCTAGTGCCACTTCGCCATGGGTGACAGCCGTAGGCCTGCGTGATTGGCAGTTGACTATGATATAGCCCGGCTCATCTTCCACTGCCATGCCAGTTACCTTTTACCTTTTGATACTTAGTTCACACTCCTCGAAAGCGTCATGTCGGTTTCACTGAGTACCGATGCCAGTGTGTCTTCGGCTGCGTTGATCAGCTAATCTAATGCTGTACGCGGCAGCGTGAGCTGCTCAAAGCCCGTGACGGACGAGCATGGTGGCATGCAGTGCTATGTATGCAACTTCTGGTACCATGAGACCTGTACCGATTGTAGCCCTGCTCAGTACGCAATGCTATCGACTAGAGATAGCATGCTGTTCAACTGTCTTCCATGCTGTCGCCGTCGATCTACGCATCTTGAGGTCACTGAGAAGACACCGAGCAATGTCGAGCTGGGTAACCAGCAGTTGTGGTCTTTCCTCACATCTCTTGATTGCAAAGGAGAGTTACAGATGAGGAAAATGGGAGTCTCTATTGATATCGGCTCATTGGAGGAAAACACGCAACGAACCGCGATTGTTGTCGATGAAAATCCGACTGAGGTGATGGCTACCGTGTCCTATGCCCCCGGCGGTCCAGAAGGCCCCTAAAGAGGACTCAGATGTCGTATTGGAATCCGTCCAAAGTGAGACCGAACTTATAGCCCCTGTGCCTGATAAAATCAAGAGAAAGCGGGTTGTGAAAGTCCGTAAGGCTCCCTCAAAGCCTGGAGGTACTGAAACCATAAAGGTATTGGAGGTGGAGCACAAAGTTCCAACTCCAATCATCCCGGTTCCATTGGCGAAGAAACGCACCGTGTCACCTGCCAAACCGGTCGAATCTGGGGTCGAGTCGAAGACTCATGGAGCGAATACGCCTTGTCGAGGTGATTCTTTTACTGACAGGAGCGTTATCTTTCGTAACGTTGTTGAATCCGCGGCAGCTCTTCCAAAAGAACGCATGCTGGATGATCTCCAGTGGTTCAAGCTCTGCGTCAACAGGATGCTTCCATCTGGTTTCCCTGGTGTGAGTATCAGGAATCTAACCAGATTGGGAACGTCCCTGTCGCTACGAAAAATCCGCGAACCGGACTACTTCGTTTAGTCCTCTCAACCCCGGAGGAACACAAAGCGTTAATGGGCTTTGCATTCAAAAGCAAGGGTAGTAATGTTAGCGTTCAGCCGGAACTCCCACTGGCTGATCGACTGAAGTTAAAGGAAGCTATCAAAAGCCTCAGGAGCAGGCGGCGGCTGGTGAGCAAGGCTTTCGTCTTGAGGGTTTTCGGGTGGTCAGCCAAATGTCATATTCTGCCATACCAGAACCCCTTCTGGTAACGTACGACCCAAGGCTAGTTGCGTCGAGTTCCTTCGGGTAGTGCTTAGTAATGCCTATAGCCTAAGGAACAAGGTACACGAGGTGGGTCTACTTGTAGACAAAGCTCCTCCCGACATACTTGCTATCACCGAAACGTGGTTGTCGCCGACTATCGCAGACGGTGAAGTATGTTTACCCTGCTACACACTGCTTAGATGTGATCGCTCCGTTGGCCGCCAAGGTGGGGGTGTCGCTCCTTATGTGAGTTGTAAACTTGATGTGTTGAGGACCTGTGTTTTCCAGTCGCCGGATCAAACTGTTGAAACCGTATCGACTATTGCGTGTACTTTCTCTGCTCAGTTTACAGTTGTAGTGGTATACCGAAATCCTGAAAGTATCTCCAAGGAGGTTATTGAATTTAGTCGAATTCAGGCTGCCAATTATTGTCTAATACTGGGTGACTTCCACCACCCTGAAGTCTGCTGGGCTGATCCATCTTGCAGTTCGACGGTGGGCAATTTTGGTTCCGATCTCCTCGAGCTAAGGTTGCACCTGTCTCTGCATCAGTTCGTGGGCCTCCCGACTAGGTACATAAGCAACCAAACGCCGTCTACCTTAGATTTCCTTTTTGCGAAGTCACACGATTTCGTAAGTGATATTACCTAGGGCTGTCCTCTAGGAGCCAGTGACCATGTCCGCATATCCTTTCCATGTGCTCTAACTAAGTGTCATCAAGCTACCGCTGAGGCATGTCCAAATATTTGGCGGGCAAACTTTAACGCAATGCAAGACAAAGCATCAGTGCTGCGTTGTTCGATCACCGTGGCTTACACCGTTGAGACAGCCTGGAAGAAATTCAAGGCACACCTCACCGAGATCTCTGCTCCCCACATCACACTCATTAAGAGACGGGTAACACGGGCGTAGCCTCCTTGGATAGATCATACAGGTAACTAACTGCTCAGGAAGCGCTCTAAGTGCCGGCAAACTTACCAAGCGGCTTCCACAACCAGCACCTCCGAAAGCTATCGATCGATTAGAAATAAATGTAAGCAACATCTTAGCTCTCTTCGTCATCAGTACGAGGAGGATTTGGCTGACGCAGCCGTAACAAATCCAAAGAAGTTCTTTGCTTACTTAAAGAGAGGCAGCAGTACAAACCCGTCCATACCGGCTTTACTACGAGCGGACGGCACCCGTAGGTATACCGACTATGATAAGGTTTGTATACTTAGTGAACAGTATACTGATCTTTTCTCGTGAATCCTCTCTACCTCAGGTTGAGCTGGTCACAAAATGCCCGGAGGATTCTTGCCTAACTGAAGTCAGCATAACAGAGACATAAGTCTTCGGGCTATTGCAAGGGCTAAATTCTTCCAAAGCTTCTGGCCCTGATTCATTTCATCCGAAGCTGATGCATGAATTGGCCGCTGAGCCAAGTGACCCTCTGACTTGCGTGTTTAAAATATCGCTGTACAACTGTACCTTACCTTCGGAATGGAAGAAGGCAATCTTCTGTCCGATTTTTATGGGCGGTGACAGCTCTGCCAGCGAACTACCGACCTGTCAGCTTGAGAAGCGTAGTAGTTAAGTTGTTTGAAAAAGTGGTCAGAGATTAAGTTTAACCTTCTCAATGCGGCACAGCAAGGAATCCGTAAGGGACTTCTATGTCTGACGAATTTACTTATAGCAGGTGAAAGCTGGGCTGAGGCAGTAGACAACGGTCACGTTATCGACGTGCTTTTCGTTGACTTCTCGAAAGCCTTTGATACTGTCCCACCTCAACGACTGTCATCAGTGTTGAGATGGAAAGGGATATCTGGAGCCGCCCTTAAATGGGTCTCTGTTTTCCTAGAGGGGAGAGAACAGTGTGTACGCGTGGGGCGTATCCTTCCGCTTAGACAAGCTGTTCTTAGTGGCGTTCCGCAGGCTCGGTTTTAAGGCCGTTGCTTTTCGCAATTTAGGTCATTGATCCACCCCAGGAGCTTGAAGTACCGTTGCTATTGTTTGCTTATAACCTCAAGCTCTGGAAAATTGTGGATATCCCTGGTGGCTTTGAGACATTTCGGAGTGCCTTGGATGGGCTCTGGGATTGGTCAACCTTACGGCTGATGCCTATAAATCAGGCGAAATGTTCTGTTCTTCGTACTGGAGGTGTTCGTCCCCCCACGCGCTACTTTGTTTGTGGAAGTGAAATCCCTGTTGTCACTCAGCGGGTTGATCTAGGTATCACACATACCTCATTTCTGCACTCTGGGGACAACTGAAGGAAGACTGCTTGTAGAGGGTTCCGTAGGATGTGGTTTATTCGCCCCTCCTTCGGTGTCCTAACGGCCAATATCTTTGTGAAGCTGTTCTCAGCTTTCGTGCGACCTCACTTAGAGTACTGTATCCAGGCTTGTCCACCTTGTCTTGTAAGGGACAAAATGGAACTGGAGAGGGTTTTGCGAGTGGGTACAAGGTTAGTGCAAGGATTACGGGGGCAAACATATATCAAACGTTCGCTTAGCTTGGGTATGTACTCAATGCACTACCGCAGAATTAGAGGAGACTTGATCCTCACTTACCATGTCTTAACGCGTAAGATCGGTCCTGACTTGTCCCGGCTATTTAGCCCCGCCTAGTCTCCGAGGTCCCCCATTGAAGCTGCACTAACTGCTTTCTGACCGACTAAGGAGCGAAACCCCTCTTGTCACGCCGAGTTATTGAAGGCCGGAATTCGCTTCTGGGGCACGTCTTTGGGGAGTCTACGGTTGAGGGTTTCGAGCGTCAGTTAGCTGCTCTTGGGTGGCAGTACCAGAGCTCCCCTAACCGAATTATATCTTCAACTTTCCCTTCGTTTTTTAAATTTCTTCCCACACCTTGGTATTATCATTCCGTAGCTGACCTTTCTCCTCTTGTTTGCTTAGCTTCCCCTTCACTCTTTTACTTCACATAACCCGGTCTGGCAGGGACTGCTGGGTAGGAAAATGTGAGCAGTAATTAGTTGGACAGGGTGTGATGCGGTCTCTGTTTTAGGCTTTGCAACATCTCAATCAGACCTATCAATTCCCGATCCAACGGTACACAAAAGAAGGAACAGTCACGGGATTATCCTATTGTTCCGGTCCCAAATGAACTTGAACTTGAATTTGCTATGCAAATCAATATGTGTAAGTGGTACAACTGTCTAGCTTCTATACTACGTTCACATATCAGGAACTCAGAGCAGAGGCACTTTATATGCTTTTACAATGGCTGCCATAGAAGGATATTAATCGTTTTCCATGTAATGTTGCTCATTTTAACCAATTTGACCGTTTGGAGGTGGTTGGATGTTGCTCCTCCCGACACTGGGATGTCAGTTTTGGGAGGAGCAACACTGATACTGTGCTTGTACTCATAATAACCAATACGTACTTCGAAGAGAAGCGTGGTCTGAATAGAGATTGCGTGTCACAATCCAATCCCACAGCGAGTAATCCAAATCCAACTTTCAATTTCAGCCTTCATTTCTCACCAAGCTCGGGCAACAGAAATTCGTAAACTGTCTCGCGAAACCGAATGCTAAACTGAACCTAGTCAAAGTTAACAACACAAAACTGTTCGATGTGGGTACTATGGCTAGTTTGGAAGGCCTGTTAACTCAACAACTAACTTGGGTCCCTTGTCTACTCAAATATAAACCATAAAGAGGCTGCTCGTTGTAGTGACCACAAGCTCATGTGAAGGCAGTGTTCCGCAAAGAATATTCACTCACTACAATAAGTGGTGTTGTTTATCACTCCAGGTAAATTTTGACCCCGACATATTTACAACATTTGACGGGCTATGTTAATTTCTGTTCTGACACTTGCTGTTCATGTGAAATATTTTTCATCCATGCGAATGAGTTCGCATCTCTACGTTAGACGGCTGCGCTGACTAAGGTATAAAGCCTTCAGAAGAAAGGATAACTCCTCACTGAAGTTTGAAGTCTGCTTTTAACAAGAACGATTTCTACCGTTAACAACATGTATGTTTAGGCGAAGCTGGGGTATTATAGCTGCCGTGATTACTGTAGGTGTAGTGCACCTTTACGTAAAATATTCCAGTCCTAAGGAAAAGGCAATCTTATGCAAAAACTCACAGTGCATGAACGAGCAAGCACACTTGTGTTATAATCCTTCCTTCAATTACTGTCTGTTAGCTGCCGACTAGCGGTTTAAAGACATAAATCCGACTACTGGAAAGACTTGGCGGCAGCACCAGCGGAGACAACAGCGAACGTAACCAGCATATTGCAAGCGCGTTGAGGCGGTGTATTCAAAATTAATGGATTCAAACAAACAATACATGTTCGGCAACGGAAGTAATAAAAAGAATGAACAAAGGCAGTGTACTCATGACCACTACAGAACTCTCCCTAGAGCTTGCGCTGGTCTGCAACGCTCGATGACGTTTATTGGACAAATTGTGCTAGTGTTGAGGTGAAGGAGGCAACACGACCAGAACGTTTGTGTATAAGATCTTTTGCTGGGGAGCGCAAAGATTCCGAGGTTTGGGAACCGATCAGGCAGTTGTTAGTAGACAACAGCCAAGGAACAGGAGGGTAGTGAATGCTTGAGTTTGATCCTGAACTATCCAACGTCACCTCGACGTATGCGGGTTCTTATTCAGTCGAATTATTTTGGTTTCCGCCATAAGACCTTGAATGGACCTTCATAAGGCGGCTTCGGGTGGCTTAGGACAGCATAGATGAGGATGAAGACGAATAAATAACTGTGTAAGTCCGGATGTGTACACTACTCGCACGTGGTTAGTCGAAGCGTTGTCGGTCCAATGGGTCGAAAATGCTGTTTTAGACCCTTAGCAGATCAGTTAGGATTTAATTCACCGGTGATTCGTGAGTCCAGTATCATTCCACTTGGGAGCCTGTGGGCTGTGCCAGAAAAATGCTCGGATGGGCAGCATCCGATAGCTTCTTTGACGGTATTGCGAATACCAAGAAGACTATCTGGAAGGTGTTCAGACCAACGGGGTCAAGCGAACTAGCAGTAATGGTAACTTTCAGTTGTCCATGAAATCGTTCGGCAAGGCCATTGATAGCAGGATGATAGGTCGACATCTAGCAGTGACTACAACCAAGTAGACTTAAGCCACGAAGAAGGTTGGAACTGTATTGAGAGCCTCTGTCAGTAGTGACAGCGGCTGGCACAACGAATAGTGAAATCCACTATTCAACAAAAGTACGAAAAACAGTTTTTTCGGGAATATCACGTTAGGGAATCGCATGGGGAAACCGAGTAAAATAATTGACCTAACTCAACAGATAAGTGAAACCGTTCGAGGTGGGTAACGGTCCTATAACATCAAAGGTTTGAACCTGGCTTCAGGGAGTGAAGAAGTACCAGGAGGAATGACAATGTGTCTGTGGAACTTGTTGGTATGACAATTAAGACATGTTTTTCCCATTGTCGGATATCTGTGCAGATATTGGGCCAGATGTAACGGTCAGTAATTAGTTTCACCATATTTCGAATGCGGCGGTGCGATACCCCATGAAGTTAGTCAAAAAGCACTCACTGGTAGGACTGTGGAACAATAGGTCTAGGTTACCGCTGGAAATACTGCAGTATGTCCTTGCGTCAAAATTGAGCACAGGCAACTGTAAGAATTTCAACGTAGCATTTGATCGAAGCTGTGTTAGTTCTGGATCACTGGTTTGGGCAGCAGACATTTCTAAAAGATCCATGGGCGAGCGTTAAAATTGTTGTAGGTGAGCAAGGAATAGTGCGTCAGTAACACGGTTGTTAGGACCATCAATATAACAAACATCAACATACAACTGGATAAGATAATCAAGGTGTCATGTCTCCAAAAGACAGTAACAGTCAGAAGCTGTAGAAAAGATAATACAATGAGCTTATGATCTGTCAAGATGACAAAACGTCGACCCACAAGCACATAACGGAGATACTTCACAGCCAGATCCATGGTAAAGAGCTCGCGACCGAACGGACTGTACTTGGTCTGTGCAGATTGAAGCTTCGGCGAGCAGAAAGTCAAAGGTTAAATTTCGTTACCTACTAGCTACTGTAATACGGCACCAACGGCGGATTATGGTGTCCTCATTGGGGATGAAAGTAACCTTATCATCCGTTCCCGAATTAGCAAAGGAAGTAGCTTCGCTCAGTTTCTACTTGACCGCATTAAACACTGCTTCGGCGTCTGGAGTAAACGTAAACTTCGTGTGACTGCATTTGAGCAGATCAGTTAAAGGCTTAACAAGTGCAGCGCAGCCATGTAAAAACCATCCGTAGTAGTTAACAGTGCCGAGAAAATGGCGTAGCCTCTTAACGGATTGAGGTGATGCATAATCCATGATGGCTTGCGTTTTCTCAGTCAGGGGACTGATGCCGTTGCTGTCAATACTGTGGCCTAAAAGGTCGATATTAGGTTGGCCGAATACATATTTGTCGGAGTTAATGGAGATACAGTATGTTCGAAATGTTCGAAAACTTTTCGCAGATGTGCTAAGTTTACGTCTACCGAAGCACTTGCAGCTAACACACTAGCAACGTAATCAAAGACAAAGTCAAGACCAAGAAGAACTTGGTCCATGAAGCGTTGGAAAGATTGCGCGGCATTTCTGAGACCGAATGGTATACGGGGAACCTCGCACAAACCAACATAAATAAATAAATAAAGATTTCATTCTAGACAAGGCGAAACACGCAGTTACAGGCATTGTCACGTTAACAAAACAACGCGTGATCAAGAATGCGCAAACTTCCGATATGTTTGCCCCAACAGTGTGTTTGTGAAGGGGTGTATATACGTATGTACTTGTGTGCGTGTGTGCCTATACAGCTGTGTAGCTTGGGTTTGTAAGTGTGTTGCTCCATTATAGTTTGTTTGATATCGTCAGCAATATGCGAGTAGAAGATTGATGTCCGTGGGTTGGAAAGGATTATCCGGATATCCACGGGGAAGTGACTTTATTTTGTGTCGTGGTACGACCGCCACGTCACAGTGTTGTTAAGCAGACATTTGTGGCTTTTTATAAGGAGAACGCTTGCTAGGCGAAAATCCATCACGTTCTGAAACACTGCCGCCGAACCATCTGTTGGAACGGGTTAAACCCGAACCACCCAGCCGGCAGCACGTGGAGGTTGTTCGACGAGCCAGCCAAAGCTTGGTCACTGCTGTTTTTGCCATATCTTACGGGGGGCCATTGGAATTTGGTGGTATGCTCTGACTAGAACAATCGTGGAAAAGGTTGACTTTTCATTTTAACCTAGCCAAAATATCGTGGATGTGAGGGATCGGATATCTGTCAGGAAACGTACCGTTGTTCAATGCTCAATAGTCACCACGTGGGCGACAATCATCGGTCTTTTTAAACAAAAGATGAAATGGAGGTGACCAACAACTGCTTGGAGGACGAATAAGATGGAGCTTTGCATTGCTCGATCCCAGTCTTAACAGCCTGTAATTGTTCTAGTACGTACCGTCGTCGTTTCGCCGTCACGGGTGAACCAGTTGTAACGATGGCGTGTTGCATATTATGCTTGGGTTCCGCCACGTCGTTGTTTCCTCCGACAAGTGATGGGAATTGTTGCACCAATGCAGTGTTTTGCGAAGAATCTTGCATAAGTACACTCAGTCCGATAGAATAGATTGCAGTAAGTTTGCCAAAAGCAGTTACCAAAGGAGTATCAAAATGCAACCTCTGACAACGCAGCTCTAACACGAGGCCAACGTTACTGAAAAAGCCGATTCCGAGGATGGGCTATTGTGCGTTGTGCGCCTCGATGAATTTGAGAACAAAGTATTTATTCAATTATACATGGTTACAAATCAACGGAAAGCTACCACGTAGTCCAAGGCTGCGCGTGAGGAGTTGCTGACCATAAGTTGCCATCTTCGTCTGGTTAGCAGCCCGCAGAGTCCTTCCAGCCGATTGTAGCGAGCGTTTTTCCAAGGAAGGGGGTAGAAATAAATAAATAAATAAATAAAATTTCATTCTCGAATGTTTCGAGGCATGCCAAAACGAGCGGGATAAAAATTGGACAAGCAATGGCGCTTGGCCAAGTTCAGCATAGATTACACGCAGGAATGTGAAAATGTAAAGTCATCTTGTGAGAAACAGCATAGTTAGCGCTGTGTTGATAATGCAGGATCGAATATGCATAACGTGAGTACGTAAAGTTGTGTGAGCGTATGCATATGAATTAGTGGTGTCTGAAGTGGGCTGACTAGCCAGTGTGATGCAAAGGAAAGTGACTTTACTCGATGACGAGTCCCATACGCCACATCGCAGTGTTGTTAAGCAGACATCTGCGGCTTCTTATAGGGAGAACGCTTGCCAGGCGACAAATCACCACGTCCTGTAACACTGCCATCAATCGTAATTTGAGCCAACTGGCACTGTCAAGGCTGCATTCGGACCGATTTATCTCACAGCTATTTGCAGCCACGCTGCATCCAATATCTTTGGCTTGCTTCCGCGCTGGTGTTAACCATAAGTGGAGTTTGGTCGTGGAAACGAACACGTACAGGAAGAGATTGATAATTTGGCCAGCAACAGACATCGTCATTACGGCTGACTTTGTTGTTATCCTATTTGGAGTTAGCGAATACCTTTGGGTGTTACACATTAGGCAACAATTCCGTGCGGCATCATCGAAGCGGTACTGGAAGTAGCAGTAGAGGCGCGATGGTCGTCTGCGGGAGCGGCTTCGAGGCCTGTATCTTGTAAAGGATCTTTGCTTTCGTGTTCTACCGCGTCTAAAGTGAGGAATACTGAGGTCCAACTTTGAAAGCCGCTCAATAATGGAGTCGAGTGTGGCACTCGCTCAATTGCTTGCGGCCACATGATTCACAGACATTTTAAAGTAACGTTCGTGTGTTTTGTCGCCCGTTTCAGCAAGCTCATTCAGTAAGCGGTCATCAGTCAAAACAGCTAGTATCCCCGTCGTGTTTGCTGGATGAGAGTTAATCCAGCGTTGGTGAAGCATGGAATCATCTAAGGTTGAGGAACCCACAAGTGCTCGGAACCGTCAACTTACACCAGCGCACTTGACAGAGCACTCCATTGAACGTCACGGGCTTTTACGGTCAAGCTGTAAAAAAATAAACTAAATCGAATCTACAATCAGTATACTAAGAATCATCGTGCTGGATGGACGGTTACTCTACGGAAGGAAACATTGTGGAGTGTGTGTATATCCATAATAATAACATAAAATGTCCGAGCAATTTTGAGCAAAGTGGATGAAATTAAAATCAAAATTCTCTGTCGCGAATACTCGAAGCTTGGCGAACTTATGCTTCAAGAGACGTGGCTCCGTGAAGATGATGACGATGAGATTGTGACGATCGAGAGATTCATTTGACATTGTGTCGAAGGTCAACTAAATACAAGAGCCGTGGCAGGGGTGTTGTCACTTATGTCAATCCTGTATCGTGCACGTCAATAAAAAGTTGGTTTCGCTCTTCTTCTCCACGTACTAATGTGTGATTTTGAAATATAAACCAAGATGTCTAAGTGGTTACTAGTCGATTTTGCTTGTAACTAACTACATTGCCCCCAGTTGTCCCGCCTCTGAAGTGTGGGACTGGTAGATACTAGTCGGGAACGATGCGCGTGATCGAGTGCTGATACCAAAAGGCGGAAAGGTCGGACACAGCAGACTGTATTATGACGGTACAACGAAATGAAGGCGGATGTATCGCGTAGGAGCAAACATCAATATCGGACACACCAAAAGTAATTTTGGCAAACGGGATGTAGGCCAAGACGGTCTTAGTGTAAGGGAGATTAAAGTAAGAAATTGGAATGTACAGTTGCTCAGTAATTAAATTGTACCCGAAGGATAGTTGTTATCTTTTGGAGTGCTACAGAGGCCGAGAAATCTTAAGATCAGTTTACTTCAAGTGGCATCGACCACACTGACACTTCTCTATGCACTCATGACGGTGGTTTTAACAGACTTGACACCACTTTCTCACAGACCTTGGGCTGCAAAACGTTGTGAACTCCCCCACCAGATTTCAAGCAACTATAGACCTTGTATTTGTTGGCCATGCGAAGCTGTTTTTATGTGTTAGTTGGCAACGACATGTAGTTTTGTGCACTCAAATAGCAAGTTATCTTCTATCGTATACAGCAAAGTAAATCATAGGGATATTACTCGTGGTAAAGATCGCAGACTTAAAAGAGGACAATGTTCACCTGAAAATATATATCAATTCCAGTAAATGATTTCATAGTATATTTTTGACCGCGATGTATCTAAATACTGTGATCAGTTAACGAGCTACATCAACATCTGCTTTGTTACCTACTGTGCACTGGTAACCAGTATCATCTTTGCGGATCGGTTTTTATATCCATACCTAAAAACGCTTGCGTAGACCCAAAGAGAAAGCGTTCAAAACGAATGGGCACGCTGCAGTGAAAAAGTTTCTATTTCTTTCAAAACTGAGTTGCGCAGTCTAAATCACCTATACTCCAGTCCATGGTGGAAAATAGTAGCTGCCGGGATGTCTGACGTATACTGAAACAACTTGGTGATGTCTAACCATATGTCAAGTCCAGATTTAGACCTGGAAAAACGGAACCGAAACTTCTGTTGTTTCAATGCTAACTCCACCTCTCACCCTTCTTCTCCACGATCGGATCAGCGCACAACCTCCTTACTTACCATTGACTGCAATAGGGTGCGCAACAAACTACTACAACTAAATAGGAATTAAGTGTTGATGGCTCGAAAACGCTGCGCTACTATGACGCGTTTCGCTAATATTGTATCCCATCAGATAGTTAGCGCTCATCGAACCCGGGACCATTGGGATAGTAGTTGTGACCGCTACCCCTAAGCCACCAAATCACGACGGGTAACGCTTGGCACAACGGTTAATGAACGATGTTGAGGGTCATTCTGAAGTACATGTTGGGTGGATAGATTATGACGAGCAATCTCAATACTGACTGCTAAACTTCAACAAAGCAAGTGCTACGGACGGACTATCACCCGTCGTCCTCAAAGTGTGTGGCGATTCCTTGACCCAGCCTCTTGCTGACCTATACACGTTAGGCATGAAGGAGTGTAATATCGCTGACTGCCGGAGCAGGGCCAGAATTACACCAGTGTCAAAGAAAGTCAGCTAAATACCGAAAATTGCTCACACCTCGGTAAACTTGAAGATATTTCAAAAGATTGTACTTGAAAAGTTGCTGAATCAGACTCATTCAGATGATCCGCTACAGTTTGCTTATTGGAGGTTGAAGTCTACTTAAGGCACATTAGACAATCTTGTACATTCAATGCTGTCGTCACCAGACAACAAACAAAATCCGTAAGCATGTGGTTTCTTGTTTACAGTAAAGCTTTCGGCATTCTAGACCGGGAGCTTCTTTCGAGGGACCTGCACGATGCCGGAATTCATCGATCTACTGTCCACCATTTGAGAGACTACTTCACTGGACGTACCCAGTTTACTCGACTTGAGGGTAAAAATTCTTCGCCGCTCACCACAGACACTGGAGTACTTCAAGGGGACGTACTATCTTCATAACAGTTTTTCACCTACATCGCCTCTTTACCTGCCTCTGCCGATGTGATGTTGCTGAAATATGCAGACGACTTATTTGCAAGTACGCAACAACCGAACGCAGACACATCAACTGAATTACTATTCTATTTGGGCAACCATGTTTTATGGTCCCGAGTTTGCAGTGTACCGGGAACCACACTGTTTCAGTATTTTGTAACATTGGATTTTACCGTTGTTTTAACCTGCAAAACGTCCACCTGTTTTACTGACGACACATCCGTTGACACAAAGCGTGGTGGTGAATACATCGCTGTACCGTTTCTCGCTCTGGTTGATTCGCTGCCTATTTTTGTAGCCTTCACAATATACGTTGGGTTCAGTCGCCTCCGACTTCTATCGCGTCCCGTATTTAACACGTCTTACGTGTCATTGCTTACCGACTAGTATCCCAGGCTCCGCCTAACTATTGGTGGCCCATGTCAGGAACACGCTATCCGCCATTTTGAATTTTCATTCTGATGAGCTCATTCTAGTGACTTTTGGATTCATCGTTCGCTATCGTTTTGTTTCCTCACTTGCCGCATATAGTTATTCATTTCTGACGATGAATAGTTCAAATGATAAATCATCTATGTACTTGGTTATTCCCGTAGAGGCAGCCTTCCCATCGTTTTGGAAGTATGACCAGTTATTGTGGTCTGCACATTTATAATCCACTTTTTATAATCTTAGAATTTCCTCTAATAATGCAAAATATCAGCAACTTATGTCTCGGCTTCCGCAAAGTGCATCCTCCCAGCTGAGAGACATGATAGCTTAGCCCTTTCCCGATGCGAAATATGAAACTTTAAAGCAAGCGATCATTCAGCGAATCACGCCCTCCGACAAGGTTCGACTACAACAACTGTTTAGGGATCTGCAACTATTGGACAGGATGTCTTCAGCCTTGTTGCAACAGGTGCAACAGCTCCTAGGCACATCCAGCTTGGAGGCTGGCATTCGCCGCAAAATGTGGATGCAACGCCTCCCGGAAAATACACAAGCTATCCTCGCCGTGGCAAGCGCCCTGCGTCTCGCAGCAGTTGCAGAACTAGCAGACTGTGTCATCGAACGACATGAGCCAACGAACGAATCTTGGACACTCACATGACTTAGTACCGTTACAGCCCCAGCGACATCCGCCACTAGTGAGCCGTCAGCAATGGACGCTTCATCAGCACAACTAGCGTCACTACAACGCCAAGTCGAGAAACTCTCCCTAGACCGTAAGCAGCGCAGCCGCTCTAGCTCATCACCCCGTCGCACGAAGAGTAACAATTCAGGCTTTTGCTTTTACCACTTGCGTTTTGGTAACAAAGTGCGTAAGTGCGAGCAACCACGTAGTTTCTCAGCCGCGAAGCAGGGAAATTTTCAGGACGACCAGTAATGTCAACTAACGTTGCCCGTGAAGTCCAAATTCCTCTAATCTACATGAGGTATTATGATTTCGAAATCCAGTTTTTAGTTGATACCGGGGC
>OX104069.1:82484908-82714476 GCA_944474145.2 Dicrocoelium dendriticum | reverse complement strand
CTCCGATTAAACCTAGAGAAGTGCAAATTTAATGCTAGTGAGATCGAGTTCCTGGGCCACATCATAACAAATGACGGTATGAAGCCGAGTTTTGACAACGCGCGTGCCATCACCGAGGCTCCTTCCCCACAAAACTCCACTGAAATAAAGCATTTTCTAGGTATGTGTTCTTACAACCTACGTTATCTGCAGGATTTCACAAATATTGCTTAGCCACTGCGTGAACTGAGAAAGGAGAAAAGTGTATTTGTTTGGGGTCCACCCCAACAAAAGGCATTCGATGAGATAAAACGCCGCATTGCTTCCACACCAATTATGGCGATTTTTGACGAGACGTGCCCAACGATTGTTTCTACTGATGCACCAAACATTGGGTTGGGTGCTATACTATCTCAAATTCAAAATGGGCATGAAAGAGTTATTGCATACGCTTCCAGAAAATTGTCGGCGGCGGAGCTTTCTTACTCTGCCGGGGAAAAAGAAGCCCTTGCCAGTGTTTGGGCCTGTGAGATGTGGAATTTGTTCTTGTTCGGAAGACCCTTCACTCTTCGTACAGACCACGCAGCGCTAACTAGTTTACTTACTCGAGGAACAAATGGCATCAGGCCACTTCGGATACATCGCTGGTATGCACGATAGTTAACATACGATTTTCAAATTAAATTCCGTCCCGGACGCGAAAACCAGGTAGCGGATGGGCTCTCTCGACTACCCCTCAACGAAACTGAAAATAATGAGGATGATAATGAGAGGTTACTGGTGTCTTCGCTGAGTAATGAACCAATCTCAGCCCTGACTAGGGAAGAACTTCAGAAGGCGACTCAGGAAGATGAGACACTCTGCCACGTTCAGGGGTATCTGCTAAACGGTTGGCCACAAAACAATAAGATCACAGGCGAGTTTCGTCCGTACTACGTGTTGCGTCACGAACTTTCATTTATAGATGGATGTTTAATGCGTGGCGAAAAGTTTGTGGCTCCTCGGAGCTTGATACAAAAGATCATGCTATGTGCTCACGAAAGCCACCCTGGTATCGTTCGTACGAAACGCAAGGTTGAAGCATGTTTCTGGTGGCCCAAAATGTCACACGAAATAGAAAAGCTTGTTCATGACTGCTCTTCATGTCAATGGGCAGACAAGAGTTCAAGGCCGGTTTCATCCCCTATACAACCCATTGACTATCCTATGCGACTGTGGGCCAAGATAGCTGTTGACATCATGGGTCCATTTAGCTCAGCGCCTCAGCATCAAAGGAACTGTTTGGTGGCGACCTGCTTCTACAGTAAGTGGCCGGAAGTCCATTTGTGTGGAGAGGTGACTACTGCCAGCATTATTCGATGGCTGAAATATATGTTCTCCCGCTTCGGATTACCAGAGGAGATAGTGATGGACAACGGGCCGCAGTTTACAAGCCACGAGTTTCATTCGTTCCTTCAACTTCAAGCTATCCGACACTCACGTACAACGCCGTATAATCCAGCGGCAAACGGCATGGTAGAGCGGTTCAATCGATCCTTGAAAGACAGTATCCAAGCTATTCGCTTATCTGGTACAGGTTGGGGGGATGCAGTTCTACAAGCACTATTTTCTTACCGAACCGCACACCACCGAGCCACAGACAAAACGCCAGCTGAACTCATGCTTGGGCGTGTCCTTCGGACAAAGTTAAATGCCGCACTTCCTATTCCTGCAACCAATAATTCCGACGAGTTAGATCGTCGCCATCGATATCAGACCACTTACCAGACGCATACTACGCCGCTCCAGCCCGGAACATTCGTGCGCGTGAAGGTAAACGCTGCATCAAAAGGACAACCCACGTTATCAGATCCGATAAGAATAATGCATGCATGTGGGCCGGGCACTTACCGGCTGGAGGACGGCCGCACAGTCAACGCCTGGCGATTATTCACAAGTATCAGACGAACGGGGCAAATACCACCAACCTTCAGTGAGGAGGCCACGCAAAGCACGCAGCTCCGCAGGACGAGCCGAGAACAAAGACGACCGTATCGATGTGGTTTTGACGCCTCATACGATTAAGCGGAGAGGTGATGTTGTGTATTCTGTCAGATGTCTTGACGGCTAGTCTAGACAGTCACGTGCACACAACCCAGACACACACACACACACAAAGCGTCTAATTCTATGCTTCCTTATTGGTTCATCCTTCTCCTTGCGAAACCTTAATGTACTCACCCAGTTAGACATTGTTCAGATTACAACAGTCCGTTTCGGAGAGTGACCTTTTTGTATACAACACTTACCTGTGTTGACAGCTTCACCAGATAGCCAAAAGCCATTCCAGTAACAGACTGCACAACTGCGACTGTTAAACGGGCCTTCTTAGACCGGTGGATCAAGCAGTACGGATGCCCATCCACCATCACAACTGACCGAAGAACGCCTTTCGAATCTCCACAATTCGATACGTTCTGCAACTTTTTAGGCTGCCGCCACATTCATACCACAGCGTATCACCCAGCAGCCAATGGGTTAGTTGAATACCCATAGACAGCTTACAACCTCGCTCTGCGACTCCTTCGACCTGGCTGGGGCGAAAACGTTTCGCTCGTAATCTTCTACATTCGCAGCAGCATCAAAGCTGATTTTCAATGTGCACTAGCAGAGCTGAATTACGGCATAACTCTAATCCGGAGTTCGCCAGGAGGCACTCTTTCCTTACAACGTTTATTCTCTTGGACTGTTTGCATCACAGCTCGGCCGTTTTGTTGACCTGTTCTGTGCCACCGTAAGTTTCACTAGTAACTGAAGGCCTAATCCGATTGCCATGGCTGGCCACAGATCTCTTTCTCCTACAGCCGTTAACTGCCGTTTGCCTTACTGTCGTCAACTCTTCTTGGCAACAGTTAGTCGTTGTTGGCTCCATGCATCTCTGTGCGAATCTTTAACTTTGAAGTAGCCACTCCTTTTCTCTCTAACCTTCATTTTTCTCGAATGTCTGTCTCTGTAATCTTCGCTCGCTTGTTGATTTATTCATTGACATTGTAGGTATCCACTAGTGACCAAACGTATTAATCATATGACTTCACCAGCCACTGATACTACCTTTCATAGAGCCATTATTTCTGTTTAGCAGCAGCTAATCACCATAGGCTCCATGCAACTGCGGATTTCCGGAGCTCGCTATGTGTTACTCTTTTCCTACAACTTTATTCTCTTGCATTACAACGCAGGTGGTTCTGAGTAATTCTGTGACATTGTAGGTATCCAGATGTGACTGAATTTCTTAATCGAGTGGCTACAGTTGGCCGCTGATGATTTGTCCACCAACGCTTCTATCTCGTTTGTCTCACCTTCAACACCTCTAGCTTCCGCGATTTGGCGTACTCTCCTCGCATCTCTGCGCATATTCGGGGCTTGCTAGGTGCCACTCCTTCTCTTTCTAACTGTTTTCTTTTAGACTGTTTGCATCACCTATTTTCGCTGGTTTGTTGACCTATTCTTTGACACTCTAGTTATTCATTAGTAACTAGAATGCTTAACCCAACTAGCACTTTTGACCACTGAAACGCAGTCTATTAGCGCCATTTCTCGGTCGTCTTACGTTCGACACTTAGTCCTCTATACATATCCATTTAATCCTAGCAGGCTTTCATTATACTCAGCTCCCTATCCTCATATACCTATGTACATAATAGTTACTATGTGGTCTTAAATAATCCCCATCCCGTGGAGTATATTTAAATATCACCACCTCCTCACTGTATCTTTTGGTTTCTGATTGCAACTAATCGTGATTATATAGCCACATTCTGGTCGCCGACTGAATTGTAAGGCAGTAAGCTAACACCTAGTGCATCTCTTACTGGAACCCTCATCCTCATGAAAGTAATTTGTCCATTGGGCCATGCCTTCTGCTGCGTAAGCAAAACATTTTCAGCGTAATATCTGTTACACATTGTACACCGGTTGTCTCAAGTAAATGTCTTAAAGTAGGATTTCCCCAATGCTTGGTACCATGACTGTCCTTTTTGGTCCCCTCTCGGCCTGTTCCTCTCTTTCCCTTTTCTCTGAGGTTGTGAACATCTTCGAGATACGGGATGGAACTGAGGAACTGTCTCCGCCTGAGTTGGGACGAAATAACCAACAAGGACTTACCTGGACCATGGCTTCACTTTAAAACCAACCCACTGCACCCAACACCTCAACCACCGATGTCCAGTAAAGGTAGCTGGACACGAATTCTTCACACCAGAGCAAATATACATAATCAGAGAAGGTGAGACCCCATACACTGGAAATTCTACTTACTTTCAAAACCATACCTCCTACTCGACTGACCTCAACGTCCATGTTGGACTCTGACTGTGCCATTTGTCTAGCCAACAGAGGAGTCACTCGACTGCGAATAACTGAATGAACAAATGCTTTATAAGAAGCTTTGCTAGCTGTACATGACCGTTCATAGCAATCGACGACAGTGTTCCAGGACGTAGTGGGTTTTCGTCTGGCAGGCGTTCACCCTATAAAAAGCCATAAAAGTCCGTTTATTAACACCGTAACGTGGCTGACGTGACTCGCCACTGAATAAAGTCACTGCCCACTGTTGCAAATTGGAATACCGACTAGTCATTGTTCAATATTTTACTGTCAAGTACAACAAAGATACTCTCCGCATTCATCTACTGTCCTCACTCCACTTACCGTGCTTTTTTATTTACTTTACGCACACTTGAAACCATTTTATTGGCACTCTACTGATGACTTTGCTCCTCATGAGTGCTTCGACTGTTTCTGCAAATTGTACAACTTTTGGCCACAGCCAATTACATGCCTTGTAACGTATCTGTTGCGCCACATAATTGCTTGTAAATGTTGATCATACCTGAGGTGGTATGGCTCGATGAATTCGAGAATAAAATATTTATAAAGTTGTCAGGAAAATACGTTTCGCCTTCCGCATCGTCCGGGATGCCCCCGCATAACTTTGCGTCCTCCCTAGGTCAATGCATGCGTTCACTGCGCCCGACTCCACCCCGCGAGCAGTCCATAGATGTGCAAATGCACAGCGGACTCTCTACCTGCACTCACATGTTCCTTTGAAGCGAGGCAGTGCGACGCCCTCTCCAGCTTCCCTACACTGGCCCTTTCAGAGTCCTGCCATGGACTATGAAACATTGCACTTTAGACAGAATGCTCACCGAACAACGGTGTCCATCGATCGCCTCAACGTGGCTTTCTTTGACGAACCACTTGCAACCCATCCTGATGCTATCACACAAGCACCCGCACCTGTGGCGACTACCCGAGCACTGGATATCCGGAAACACTCCGCTCCCCTTGACCCTCAACCTACCCCGCCTCAAACTCAAGCAACCGACCGACGCGGTTGACACGTCAAATGTCCGGTCCGTTTTTCAGATGTTTTACACGTTTGCTATTTCCATTGATAGGCATTTTTCTTCTTTAGTGGTTATCATGCGTCACATCCACAAGCGTTTTGCAAAAGCAATAAAAAAAGGCCAAAACATTTTGAAAACCTATAAAGGCACATTTGCTTTTATCATGCATGCCATGTTCCCTCACCGGCGACAAGCCACTCTCACCGACCGTAGCCCACCCCCACTGAGTTCTACCTTCCAGAAACTCTATCACAGAACTGCCAAGCCAAACCTCGAGTGACTCACCAACCGGTTCAACTTAACCCCCGCGTGACTCGGCAGCGGACCCAAGGCCTCCTTCTTGACCCAAGGAACAGTCAGTTGCCCTCGGCAGCCGACAGCCACGAACAGCTTGGTCCCCAAACGCTTGGCAAAGCGTTGCTGACGAGTACGCCCGGATTTATTCGTGGGGCGAGGACGCCTGGATTTCTTCGTGGGACGAGGACCGTGAATTGAAGTGTGGTGGGGGGGAGTGACAACTTCCAAGCGCACCGTCGGGTCTGCAGCAAAGGGCAGGTCCCGTCGGCCATTTTCTGGACTAGCCAGTTTTTTGCAGTCCGACCAGCCCATCCCGACGGCCCACCGATGATCCATTCTGGTCCACACCATCATCATAAATAAAAACTAAAAAATCCTGGACCCAGTGAACTCTGCTACACACCCCATCTTAGAAGCCCTTGTTCAAGTCTATGTAACTATTTGCACCCATCCTCACCTTCCGTTTTCCCCTACTAACATTTCCATCGAAGACTTCCATCCTTCAGTCTTCTAAGGGGAGGCCCTTGTAGTGTACAGGAAAACACGCTGTTTCCGTATTTGGTAACATTGGATTTTACCGTTGTTTTAACCTGCAAAACGTCCACCTGTTTTACTGACGACACATCCGTTGACACAAAGCGTTGTGGTGAGTACCTTGCTGCACCGTTTCTCGCTCTGGTTGCTTCGTTGCCTATTTTTGTAGCCTGCACAATACACGTTGGGTTCAGCCGCCTCCGACTTCTATCGCGTCCCGTATTTAACACGTCTTACGTGTCATTGCTTACCGACTAGTATCCCAGGCTCCGCCTCACAAGTTCAGTTTTTATCGCTGAGTGCATCGAAATGCAATAACCTCATTTTCTCCCAACATAAAGGCAAAGGTTATTAGCTACTTCTCAATGAATACCCTGAATTTCACGTAGAGGGCGAGAATTTGCACTCCAATGTATCAGTGAAGTACCTGGGTGTAACATTCACTAGTGGTATTTGCTTGTTACTCTATGTTAATGGTGTTTTACAGAGGTGAGGAGGCTTTCGTTCTACGCCTTTCGTTTACGATCCTCCTCTGTCCCCCGCCACTTAATTCTGAGATGTAACACCGCAGCTGGCTTAGCCCTTTGGACCAATTGCTCTACTGTGATATTTCCAGGAAGCAGTTTCCTAAGGAAGCTCTGTAAAACCCTAGGTAGGTCACTGATGCCATTAGTTTGCTGCAGTGGAATTTTTCTTATCAGTCATCTGTTATTCCATATCTGGCATGTTTTTTGCGGCCAGACATTAGTGGTCCTGGAGCCAAAAAACAATTTTGTATCGTAACCATTATGCATTTTATGCCGTTTATTAATCTACTTGTGTATTTACTGCTTTATTTATTTTACTATGCTGAACGTGTGTGTAACAGCCGAATATTCACCCTTATGGGTGCATAATGCACTTTCTTGAGTTGAATTGTTTTGAATAGACGTGCAGCAACCCCTGACCAAAAAGGGAAAAACTGAACCACGATTGCTGCAACAATCCGATTGCTGACGCATCCCTTTCCCAGCTTAATTCTCTTCAGACTCACTGCCCCCGTGGACAACAACATTGTGCACAAAGTACTGAGGCAACTTTACTCTGGAAAAACAAGCCGCCAGGACTGACTACTCCCTGTTATCCTCAAGGAATGCGCTGACTTCCTGGCGAAACCACTGTATACTTACGTGCATTTCGCATTCATCAGCATAAAATTGCTAACTACTAAAGAAGAGCCAATAGTAAACTTACATCAAAGAAGGCATTAAGCAAATATTGAGTAATTGCTTGTACAGCGGTGGCTCTCAAGGTGTTGGAAAAATTCATTCTTGAGAAGCTGCTGTAACAACAGCGGTCAAACGATTCACTTTAATTTGCCTACCACGGTTCTAGGTCAACCCAGCACTCAGCAAGCTGGCTTGTGCATTCGGGTCTGTCATCACTGGACAATAGAAACAAGTCTACCCGAACCTGTTTTTTGGACTACAGCAGCGTATTCGGCCACGTAAACCGTGAATTGCTGTTGAGAGACCTAGCCTATGCTGGAGTACATCCATCGTTCTTTTGCTGATGTGCTATTTCAACGGTAGTACTCACGTTATCCGAGTTGATGCTGAGCGGTCACAAAAATGTGTCCTCCTGCGTTACTCGCCCATAAATCTTCCGATATATTCTCACAGAGACCTATGTCCTATTATTCGATTTGGCTCCTCGAGCTCCTCCTACCACTGTTCATCTTTTGGATCTGTCATTCGCGGATTACCGGCAAACTGTGCTTTTGCAAGTTCGAAGTCAAACGTGCTTGAACTTTATCGGAGAATTTATTTTTCCTCTCGTCGCACAAGAACTCTGGTGGTCTTAGTTTAAAGATCTTTTTGAGAGTCACCCGAACATCTTACTACCACTCTTTCTAGTCGCTGTACAAAGCGATAGTTGTCAATTTGGTCCACCTTTGGTGCAGCCACTGTGGTCATTAGACAGTATTTTCCAAGTCATCCTGCTTTGCCTCAATCCTACGCCGCATCGCTGCCTATCCACTTACCGGCTGGATCAATAGCAGGCACGTCGCCTATCCACCCTAAGGAACGTGTGACTCATCTGGAAGCGACAGGTCTGACCCCCTGATCTCAAACCAGCGCCGATCGCCACGCAACGAAAATTGTAGCGTCAGTATCTCTATCCTCTTGCTACCCCTGTTGTAGTGTACACATCCAGTTACTCCATTCCATCTTGTGGGGAATCTTCACACCATGTCACCACCATCTGCGGTCATTCCTAATTCGCCGCCCCATTACTGACCGTGACCACATATATCAGTAGAATTATTCCATCCTAAGCTAGTGGTAAGTAAGAGATCTACAACGTAGATTCTGAACTCTCCTTTTCTATCTAATCCCTTTTGGAATTGGTTCAAGTCACAATAACAAAGTACACACCTCAAGTGGAAATGGCCCATTCGAAAGTCGATTATGACCTATGTGTAAAAACCGTTAAGTCTGGTCCAGTTTGCTTTAATTGTCAAAAAGCGTACTATTCAAAGTGTTAAGGAATGAGTGCACTCGAAATTAGACAATACACAGTAAAACCGAAGCATTTTGGTTCTGCCAGGTGTGTAAATCCATCTCTGTTGCTAGTTGCGTAATTTTCCAAATGAAAAGTGTGAAATGTTGGCGGAAACAGTTGAGCAGCTGGTAAACGCTAGCAACACATCTGTGAAAGCAAACAATGCGGTACTTGAAACTGAACGGACACCTACAAACTCTCCGTTTTGGCCGAAGAAGAGGGCCAGGCGTCCCAACCTAACGATCGCGTCTCAGTCTCCAACGGCCCCTAGCCACATGACTCCACTAAGTAAAAAAGTCTTTTACAACCCACTTGCTTCTATGTTCTCCAAGGGTGTAATAACTAGTATTCAGTTGACGTACTCGACATGCAAAACTCCAGCAAACCCACGGTAACAAAACAACTGGACATCCTACGCAGCGGTCGCTTCTAGGAAAACGCCGTCAAAGACACATGTGACTCTACTTAATGGAGAGGTCAAAACTGTGCCTCAACATGGATCGCTATCGCCAGTGCGGTTCACAAACTTACAAAAAACGAAAGAACCTAGTGCTCTTAAGTCGCGAACCACAAGGCGTAATCATGGTGCCTTAAGTCTTGTGTGCACTAACCTTCCTGAATCCAAATCCAACACAATAAGGGGCAAATTGATAGACGATCGTAGTCAATGGGATTCCATCTGTACTGTCGTCGGCATGCACGTCGAACCCACTACGCTGAGCCGCATCGCACGACACTCAAACTCCTTACACTAGGGTGAGCCTCGACTACTTCGAGTAACACTACATTCCGCTGAAGAAACAGAATCGATTCTGCTCGCTGCAAATCGAGACCACAGAGTATCGAACGGAGTACGTATCTTACCGTATATTCCGTGGAAAGAGCGTTCAAATGATATGAACAATCAACAGGGAAGTAGAAAACACGCTCTGAAAACCGTCATTATTCATGGCGTCCCCGAGTCTCAAGCTTCACCTCCTGAAGAAGCTCAGGCACATGACCTGGAGCAATGGCGATACATTCGTCAGGCGCTGTCTTTAGAAAATGTCATTGCTACCTCCCTGACCAGGATTCCCGTATCACCAAATCACAAAGGGTGTGGTCCTAGGTTGCTGAAGTTGGTCTTACCGTCTGAGCTAATTTCCAGACAGTTCTAGAGAACTGGGGTAACTGCGACTAAAAGCAGCAGGTTTACGACCAGAGGCTACTGGTCACTTCATGGAGATAACCAACTCAGTGGGAACAAGTGTTGTTGCAGAGTTCACCACAGAGACTGATCCGACTGCAGTCATAGCATCCGGCGAGACACTGCAGGAGGTGAGTGACCATCAGGATCATCAAGAACCTGATTGCATAGTGCAGATAGTTATTCCAAGTCATTCTCGCGAGCCTAAGATAATACAAAAAGCTAGTAGCAGCCGATCTCAAGAGGGTCAGCCAAGTCTCAAACCTCTTGTCTACATCCACAAACAACCTTCTAACATATGAATCCCTCTCCTGTTTTTTACCAACGCACAAGGTCCTTTAAGCCAACTGACGGGGCTTCGCCTGCGTCAGGCCTCGATGTCAAGGGACCTAGTTATGCTAGCCGAGACCTGGTTGGATGAAGCGATCACTGATGCAGAAATTGCACTACCTGGGATGTCTATTCTACGCAACGATCGACCAAGAAGAGGATGTGGAGTACTAGTTTATTATCGCAGCGAACTACACATTGATCTCATCGATGACCCAGAAGTTCAGATTGTCGATGCGCTTTAGTGTCGTCTTCACCTAAGCCGTGGGGACGCATGTTTGTTGGGTGTGGTGTATCGCCGTCCGTCGGCTACTTTGGAAATGGACAACCGCCTACCCTCACGCTCGTACAGCCACATTCTCCTGGTTGGTGACCTTAATATTCATACCATAGAAACCCCAGCCTGTATCCACGAACACTACAAAATGGAAGTACAGAAGATACTTCGTGGACTACCACTCTACAATCACATCACATCTTCCACAAGATTCAGGACGGGAAACAAACCGGGTGTCCTGGATCTCGTATTCACCCATGAGGAGCTTATGAGCGAAACGGTATCGATAGAGAGTCCTTTAGGCCGTAGCGACTATGCAACCCTCATGTTCAAGTACATCTGTTATGCAGACTATTCTTCAGAAAACACCGAGGAGTGTCAGCTCATTACGGATTACGGCTCTCTATTCAAACTTATCACGGCTACAAACTGGACGTTGCTAGCAGAAAGATCCCCGATGTCGCCTGGTCTGAATTTGCTCACCAATTCAATAAGTTAGGAACTAGTGCTTCTAGGAAAAGACCTTCGCGAGCGAAGACAGTAAAATCAATCATACGCAGTAGGACACGGAAGTGTATGGTCATGAGGAATATATTCTGGCGAATATACAAGGCGTCATCGAGTGCCGAAACATGAGAAGCTTACACTACCCAAAGGAATCACTGCGTAAACCTGGTACGCGAAGATAAAATATAGCACTAACAGAACCTAGCCGAGAAATTCCTTTCAAACCCCAAGCGCCTGTACGGACACATCAACAAGCTCCGCAAAGTGCAGCGAAGAATTCCTGCTTTACACACATAGTGCGGACTTGCACAAAACGCAACCGAGGTGGCCAACGCCCTATGTCAACAATTTACCCCGAACTTCCAGAGCACGACATCGCCGCATACACTGTTCCCGATCGTTATACCACCATCAGGACTTAGCCACATCACGTTTACGACTGCGGATGTTATGAAATGGCTAATTGCCATGCGCGAGCATACCTCTCCCGGCGTTGATAATATTCGTCCAAAAGCGTTGAAATTGGCTGCAGTAAACCTGGCAGACCCACTCTGCAAGTTCTCACAACGATGCCTCGATGAGATGCGGGTGCCAACAATGTGGAAGCAAGACATCGTCACTCCCATCCATAAGAGGGGAAATCGTACAGATCCGGCCAACTATCGCCCGACAACACTACTTCCGGTGCTCTCTGAAATAATGGAAGCGATTGTTGCCGAGGCGCTGATGAACTTCTTGGAAGAACGCAATATCATAGCACAAGAACAACATGGGTTTCGCAAGAACCGATCTTGTACTTCAAACTTGCTGCTTGCTAGATCCAGTTGGACTGAGACCGTTGACAGCGGCGTAGGTGTTGACGCAGTATACCTGGACTTCTCAAAGGCTTTCGACCGTCTGAACGACCGTATCCTCCTTCACATACTGCGTTGTGGAATTGGTGACCCAATCCTCGGGTGGAAAGGTAACTTCTTGCTTCAACCACATCTCAATGTAAGAGTTTGCGGCGTCATCTTTGACCCAATCGACGTTAAGTACGGAGTGCTCCAGGGTTCAGTACTTGGTTCACGACTATTCCTGATTTACATAAACGATCTCGCGACAGTAATCACCTCCAACTTCTTACTCTTCGCTGGTGATCTCAAGATATGGCGAGTCATTAGAACGACCAGTGACAATGCAGCACTTCAGGATGATCTTGACAGGGTCTACGAATAGTCGACTCAGAACCTGCTTCAGTTCAACGCTACAAAGTGCAAGGTGTTGGGCATACGCCATAAAGCCACTTGCGAATACAGACTGGGGGATCAAATATTGCAACGCACTACAACGGAATGCGATCTAGGCGTGACAGTGCAGGAAGATCTGGACTGTTTCCGTCAGGCCGAGAAAGCCTCCAAAAAAGCTAACCAACACCTTGGCCTTTTGTGGAGGGCATTCGGGTGCTTCGATCCTTCCATCTTTTCTCAGATGCTCAACGCCTACATTCGGCCTCATTCTGAGTACGCCATCCAGGCCTGGCAGCCATGGCAAAAGCAAGACCTTACCGCTCTTGAACTGCCACAACGAAGGGCGACCAAGAACGTAAACGGCCTGTTTCATCTCCCTTATCGATTGAGGCTGAAAACCCTCGGGGTTTACAGTGGACAATATCGACGCCTGCTTGGCGACTTGATAATGACTTATATGATCCTGAGGAATCCAAACCATTTTTGTCGTCACCTGCTAAAGATGAGTCGCAATACAACACTCAGAGGACACCAGCTAAAGCTGGCTACACAATACAGCCGGTTGGAATGCCGCCGGAATTTCTTTTCCCTTCGTGTGTGCCAACACTGGAACGCTCTTCTCACATACCTTGTTTCTTCCCCCACGCTAGCGGTATTCAAAAGACGTCTGGATGATTCGCTTATCCACTTACCTTACACTATATAATCAGAGATATCTACGTCAAGCAAACGAGAACAAACGATGCTCATTCTCAGCTTTAGTGCTTCACTACTTAAACACTGCTGTTTTGGAATATAGTTTCAGATATATTACAATTGCATTCATCAATTACCTCAGTCCAACAAAGCGGCGCACGAGTAAGCGTTGTCGTTTCTTTTGTTCCAAAGACATACTTTGCCCATATTACTTCGCATGTTACTCTACAGTAACATTTCAGTACCCCATTCTACAATGTTTATATGAACAAGAGGCACCTGTATCGCTAGACGCTTAAATTGACGATTTACACTTATGTTTACTTTCAGTTCAGCCCTCCTACAGGACTTGTAAAGCAATCGCTTTTTTACCTGTAATGTATCATTGTTCACTGTTCATTGTTCATTGAAGGGAGTGGCTCCTCGCCCCTAACAACAAATACCGGAGTTATTCAGGGTGCTATTTTATCAGCATTTTTATATTTCAATTAAGTCAGCTCACTACCAGACCCTGAGGAGTCGGACCTACTGAACTACGCAGATGAAGTTGTCTTGGGCAACAATCAATCGACTGCTGCCTCTTCATTCTAACTACCAAATGATTTTGACGACCTCACGGTTCCATTGAAAGCCCTCGAGCTGTTGCTTAATGTGACATAATGCAACCGTGTCGTTTTTCCCTGCACAGAGGAGATCCGTACCAACAGCTCCTCTAGCAGTGCCCGGAACTCCACATCGATGGTGATGGGTTGCACTCCTGCACAACAGTGAAGTACTTTGGCTTCACGTCCAACTGCGCTTTATCATCGTCACATACTATAAAGTAACAGTTCACCAAAGTCCAGAGATTATCGTTCTACGCCTCAAGTCTAAAAGCTTTATATGTTCCCTTGATTTTGTACTTCGTTTTGTCACTACCCGCGTTCTTTCACTCTGGACGCGCTGCTCCGCAGTGAATTTTCTTGGTCTACTGGGCGGGCACTGCAAATTAATCGCCCAATGGTTAAAACGCTTGTCCCGATGTAGCTGTGTGTCAAAGCTGACCTTTGTTGATATATTTGTGTCCACTCGTCTTAGTTCTTGCAGGAAACTATTACCAACGATCAACAACTCACCCTTTCATTGCGCATTATCGGAATGTGTGTCGACCTCGTCAAGTGTACAGAATTATAAGTTCCATTATGCCTGGGCAGGTGCTTACTCTTCGTCAGTAACTTTATCTGACAGTTAACCAACCAATTTATACCATGATGGTATTGCATTTACTATTTATCAGTCCAGGTTTCTTGTATTACAAGTATATCCCGCTACATTACAATAAGCCTGTTTGTTACAGCCGCATTCTTACCTGTACTTAGTGCATAAACCGCAGTCGTGACATAACTTGATCACCGGTACCTGGCGGAAACATTGGGCGCTTGCTTGCAAAGTACAGTTATGGTTCCACTCCAAGCCGCCTGTCGAATTCATGGTACTTGTACTCTCATTATCGTTTTCTTCGCAATCCCTCTCCTCAGCTTCCACGACACGCAGTTCGCACTTGCGGCGTGTGGTTGATGAAGTTCTGTGGTGATAAGTCGTTGACATGGCGTCACCAAAAAAGGGGATGGCCGAAAGTCTCCCGAGGGATGCCACATTTTGTCTTGATGTAAAAACAGTCAATATGATGTTTGTTGCCAATGTGTAACCAGTTTTCAGTTCAATATTTGAAGAGAATAATGAATCTAAACTACCGCGGTTTTGAGTTTGATTACTACTAGGTCATTCACGAAGATTGCTCTTATATCTGGTATTCAAAGCTATTTTGGCATCGGTCGATTACGTCAAAGACGCCAACAAGAACTAACCAACACTGGTTCTGGACTAACACATATATGGGACAGAACCTAATAGAATGCATTTTGGCGTATACCATGTAAGCACCTTGTTAGAAGCCTCTTAATAGCATCAGTTCCCACTCAAATTCGCCTTACTCATATTCATGAAAAGCCAATGGATATGGCCACCGTGTTTTAGCTTATCACCCTGGTGAACTTAACCATGATCGAATCACGCGCATTTCACTTTAGAGCTGCTGTGCTACGACTTCCGAGATTCCGCATGATGTACTTCCTGGTCGCCAATCGAGTTCCCACGTGTTTGGATAAAACAACTATTCGCGACTTGATTTTTTAATACAAAAAGAACTTACGGTGTAAGCCAAATGCAAACACTTCAAAGACTCTTGGTATGTGATTTATTTCGTCTGTAAATGCATATGATATATACAGAAACCGTAATGATAGAATCCGTGCACCATTCGATTGGGAAAGAAAGACAAAGGTATGCCTGAAGAACGGCTGTTTCTGAGCCATTATCGTTTGTGAATCCGTATCTGATCACTCAGGCTGCTGGTGTTGGTCAGTTTTGTATCACAAAGTTCAGCGAATTCGGAGTTCAGTGTTGATAACACATTAGGGTTTACCTCAATGTGCGAGAAAATAGTGGGTTGTGCAACAGGACGGATGCACGTCGCTTCACAAGTTTTGGCTTCGTGTTTTGCGCCACACACATGTTGGCATTTGGCACACCATTTGTATGACGAATGCAATGGTACAGCTTGAATGGTTAGAGCATTTGACGGAGCACAGTGGTTCAAAGATGAGTATTGTGATCTCAATGAACGTCTGAAAGCCTGTGAGGAAGGATGGCCTGGCGCTGAAATTGGTTGTTGCTTGAGCAATGCATCCATGGTAGCTCTTTTCATTGGAGGCAAACGCAGTCCTGTGTAGCCTGTTGAAAATAAACATAAATGGTATGTGAAGTTCCGTTGCTAAGCAGCGAACAACCAGTTTCCCTGAGTAATCTGAGATTTTCGATGCATTTAGTTCGTTTCATGTATCTTGTCAACAGCCCACAGCATAAGACGTGCACGGCTTACCTACGGGTTCTGCTATAACACCGATAACACGATTAGTTGGTAGTAACTTTCCCCTTGGGCTATGGAGTTTTCAAATCCCAGAAATCAGCTAGTTGGAGTTGTTTTACTTTGAAATGTACAAAAGTGCATCGCCGCAGGGGACATTTGTGCAGTATGGTAGTAACGAACTGACTGAAAATATTTAGGTTACCTGGATCAGCACACTATGAGTTATTGTCAAAATAACTGCTCGCAAAACAATCAAGGCCTGGGTATAGCTATTTGTACTCCATAAACTGTCGGATGCCATTGCTGACCATTCTCTTCACCTGGGTTGTACTTCGCGTTTTTGTATGGCATCTCTAAGCGCCACTGTGTCTTTCAAACTGATCTCGATTTTTGCTTCATTTATCGCCTAGATAAAATACTCCCCATGAGAAATTAAACCTGCACCAATTTGTACGATGATACAAGTTGAGCACGCTCTCGACTTAAGTAATATGCTGGTAGTGGAAAGACAGCAGAACCCAGCACGTGCTTCTTCTTGAACGCTATCTGTTCTAGGGAAGAGCGATTATAGAACTGATAGCTGTGTTTGAAGTACCTGCCTCGTGGTTGCTTCGTGACACGCAATCTCCGTTGAGACCTCCGCATACCCTGAAGCAGATCTCTGTCATTCTGATTATTAGGACTGCATCCAAAGTGCATGAAACTCGATGTTGTTCTCAGCCAACGCAGATTATAGCTAGCTTATAATTTAATCCAGGGAATCAGACTTGCTTCCTTCGTGGTGGTTGCGCCTACCGCTTCACCATTAGCCATGTTACTCCCCTGTGCATACCTGAACTCCTCCGGGCATTTTAAGTCACAGGTTTGTTGTCGTTGGTATTATTTGTAAGCGGAAATCATGTCCTAAACTTATTTGCCCTCCAGGTTACTCCGTTGGTAGGCTGCATGTGGTAGGATTGGAGCTCGACTGTGCGATCCACGTTGTTTCGACGAAGTTTTAGCCCGGTAGCTGGGAAGGCTAAATTATGATAATGACCTCTCAACCTACAGTAGTTAAGATAATGGAATAAGTCGGCAATCCCTTACCATATGTTTGTGCCCGTGTAACTTAATGAAGGTTGTTTGTGCTGTTCTAGTGACTAGAAGCCGCGCAAACCAGGGAATCCAGTAATTCGCAACCATCCCAACCCTTCACTTCCTTGTTAAGAACCACCTCTACCCAATGGACAGGGAGTGTCGCACGGAAACTGATACAAACAGACACGATGAGGTCTGAATCAGTGGGATAACCCAAACACAGCCTGATTCTTGTCAATACCAACACTCATTTGTTTACCCCAGTTGCTTCTGCAAATAGCACAATGTCAGTCTGAAATCATGTACTGGCAGAAACAGGCTTTTGTATGTAATTTACAACTACTGGCTGTTCCAAAATGATCATTGGGTATCCTGAATCAATAATAAACATGAAAGTTGTGTTTGTGATTGAACAACTGTCCCGTCGTCGAATACCCCCTAGCCACCAATTATTGTTCCCAGCACTAGACGCCTGATTACATATTTCTCAAAGCGATATAGGCTGAGAACAAACTACAGTAAACTGCGTCTACTGTGCTATGCAAATGTGCCGTTACATCTCATTCTAACTTCAGCTGTGGATTGCACATATATCTATACAGTTTAATATTCTTTCCAGATTGTGTGTTACACGCGGAGTAGCCATTGTTCCATTTGTTAGGTAACAAACTTCAGGCTATCATAAATGATTCCCATATGTTTCCAAGAAATACTTGAGGTAGGCGTTGTAGATTCTACCAACACCGCAATACCCTACTCATTTTCATTGCCGTTGAACTACCATTATTATCGTCATCAAGAAAGGTAATTGGCCATTTCGGATAGCGTTTTCTGTTCTACAAGCTCTATGACCATAGCATCGGCAACAAAGTCATGAGTTGAATCAATGAAATACTATCCAAGCGGTAGTTGGAGGCAAGAGTCTGAGGATCCATGTTTCAACCGATACAATTAGAGTGCAGTATGCCTCGTGGCCTTACGCCGGGCTATCTACATTGTTGGCTTTCACCGAGGAACTCTTGTTTCTTATCCTCGTTGATGACATTATGATATGGTCCGCAATGATATGGTGAGGCAATAACGTGATCTTGAAGAGGCTTCACATTAAGCACCCAAATAAGTTGTCATTCAATGTGTACTATTGCTTATATGTTTTGATATATTGCCTACAGGCGTACCTTTTTTTCTGGACCATGCAGTCTATGTGAGCAAGGACGACTTCTGCTATTCTTAATAACCCGAGTCAATGTCAAGAAGGGGAGGCCAACAGCCGACTCTCTTGAGAAGCAAGTAGCAGGTTGACCAATCCCTTTTCTCATGAAACTCAAAGTTCTGTTGTACCCTTCAGGAGAATATGCTATCCAGGAGTCGGTTTGGGTACGACCATTCTGTGTTATAGGCGTCAAAATCCAAGGCACCATTGGATGTCAAAAATGATGGGAATGACGTAATCAGGACCAAGGCCACGATGTCAAAAAACTGCATCTTCTACTGTAGCAAGAGTCAGGGGTACTCGGAACGTTCAGTAGACACTACCGACTCCCGCGTGGTGGCTACTTACAAGGTGTGCCAAGCAGTGAGTGGTCACAACGTGTATCTCATCGCCTGTTGAAGCTAATTGGCAATATGTCTAAGAAGCAACCAAACGAATTAAGTGAGCTTTTCAACCCGTATAGGATTTGTCATAAGAATATGTAACTTTGGATTTACCATCTGTGAAACGCTTCCAGAAACAGTTGTTTCTGCCACCACCTCAGCTAGGTTCAAAAAGGTGGTCAATAGTAACTTGATTCCCTTCAAGATCGCACCACATGCCAGTCGTACAATTAGTGTTCACTGTCAACTTGGACCTATCCCTTCACAGGCTCGTGCCATACCTTCGGAAGTACGCTCAATCGAATCGGAAGTCTGAGCTCTAACAAACAGCGTCTATATTTTCGAAGTAACTCCAACGAGACGCTGGTACACCGCAAAAAACGTCCGGAAGTCTATTCACTAAGACCAACGTGTGTAACTTCTTATTTATTTCATCAGTACCTTTGAGATACTATGCAACGGACCTTCTGTAAGGCTACTGTAGACAATACTGTAGACAGTAGATAACAGTACTTTGCACCATTGTATGCCGTAGCTACAAGCTTTTTCTTGTCGTCTCACATCATCACCTTATCGGTACGTGCATTTAAGTGCACAAAGCCTGTGGTTTGTTTTTACCCGTTAGCCTAGTGACACACCACTACCTAGCCCGCTGACAACGATCCCTCTGACGGTGCAGACAACTGAGGCAGCCCAAACGGCGTGACCTGCGCAACCTAAAAGTGCATAAGAACCATTGCGCCACGGGCCGGTGAAGTTTGTCGACAGGGCATTCGTTGCATCGTTCCCCCAAATATTTGCATCGATGACGCTTGACACTACATCGCTTGCGTCGTGTGAGACGCACGTGTGCACTCGTATGAGCCCTACTCATGGGCTGTTCGCGGCGTGAGATCACGTGATCGCATTGCCACCGTCTGCACTGGAAGGTACCGGTGACGTTAACTCCATAGGTACGCCAAGTTGAGTGGAACCGGGAAGTTTGTGCAACCTTGCACTGCTCCGATGTCACAAGGCACCCCTCGTACGCGGCATGGCGGCGAAAAGGATAACAATTTATGGAAACGGACGCGAATGGAAGCATGTTACCCACATACTAAACGTAACCTGATTAGGAATTGGATAAAAAGGTTGGCGGCAAGGCGATCACGTGATCTCACGTCGCGAACTCAGTCCATTAGTATGGCTAGTACAACGGTCACAACGGTCACATGTCGCACGCGATGCAAGTTCAAGCGTCCCCGATGCAAACTTTTGGGGAAACGGTGCAGCTAATTGATAAACGGTATAGTGAGCAACAAACCCTAGGTCAATCGTAGCAGACAAGCGGGGATCATATCGAAAAGCACGTATTGGTTCTGTGCTAATTCCTACGACGTAAATGTGAATACTAAACATAACGGATAACAGCGTACCGACAGATTGTGGTTCTGTGACATGTTCAGATAGCCCCATGATTACAATTGCTCAAACGCTTAGGATCGGGTGTGAAATGTTAGCTGATGCGTCGACAGAGCAAAAATAACTGATCGCGGTCTTGGGGGGGGGGGGGGGAAGCCTTTAACTCGAGTTGCAGATTGATGTAGTACGTAGCCCAGATCGCAGACCTGCCAAACGGCATGAGCTCTAGCAAAATTGCCATGCAGTCCAGCGAAAGGCAAACACCTTTAGTGACAAACAGCAGTGAAGATAGGCCGGTTAAACGGTGTCTCAAGTCTCCCGAAATGCTACAGTATGCAGAGTTACGCACAAATAGCACGACTACCTCGGTGTTGCTCGGCAACAACACTTGACTCTTACAGGTACTACAACTAACGGCCTTGCACGGAAACAGCTCTGTTGTAGCCTTGGCCTGTCCTCCGCGGAAGACAAGTCCGATACTCCCACACGACAAACCTCCGCTCACAAGGAACTGCAGAACAAACAATTACTACTACTATTGTTGAACTATTTCTTATCACTTTCAAAGTAAATTGTTATGCAAATTTCTTTTATAATACGCTATTTAGATATTGTAAAATACATGGATTCATCGAAAATGGCCCAAACAGTTACGGATTTCCGTTTTCCCAATGAAGAATAGATGAGTATCACGACCTCCAACACTTTATGATGCGATGCACTTCTAAACAAAAATTTCTATTACCACACGAACGTCAATCATTTATGTGCTTGTAACGTATCGTCGTTTCGGCATTATCACTCATCATGACCATGGTAGCCAATGAAACTATACGATTGTCGTGTTAGCCAAATGTTGACTCATGTATACGGAGGTTCATCGGGGAAAGTCCATCTGAGAATTTACTAAATAATCTACCACTTATGTACTAGATGCAATGTCGCCACTGGACAATATTGCGCAAACTAACTTTTTTATATTCTGGGCTGGTTCGCAGCAAACCACATCTCAGACGGACGGATTGAAGAATGTCCCAACTTGCATCACAGTGGCCAGACAAATGGTTGATCTTCGCCATTTAAGGTGGCTGTGCATATAGGTAACACACACGTAATTCATCTTGGAGGCATAAGGAAGCTCGATGTCCACAACCAACCGTGGTGAAGTTTAAATGCCAGAGATTTGATCCCTCGGCATTGCCGGTTTGCACACGCTATGGGCTGACTACATAACCTCCTTCAGTATTGTGGACAGTGGAACATTGTTATTTATGATGCAGTCACGTATAACTCATATCAAGTGAACATCTACATCAAAATGTCACATTTTTCTCGAACTTATTGATTATACTGTTAGAAACTTACAACACTAATGGCACAATAATGGTACGGAGGGCTGAAAAGGGATTCGAAGTTGTTTTACGCATTCGAACTTACTAGGATTGCTCGAAACATTTGAGCATGCTAATGTCTTTTTAGACAGCGACGCTTTCTCCTTAGAAAGTGTTGAAAATTTACACTGCGTCTCATCTGGTGTTTTTCTATGTAGGAAAGATCTTTGGGGGGGTAACTGCCGCAGTTGCATGAGATCGGCATTTGGGCACCGAAGGATGTGGTTATTCGTAATTACTCCATCCATTTGAAGGGGGCTGTCGAATTCGTTGTTGATTATATGGAGTGATTGACAGTTTTCCGCATCAGTCTGTACGCAATTTTTATGGATGCTTTGTTTAACCGAAAGATTCCCTTTTCTGTAAAGTAGGGTAGATATGCTGGATTACAAAGGATGATACTTACCTCTTTGCATTGATTTTGTAGTTTGGTTTTCGTAGATAGGATACTAGATGACCCGAGCCAACTTTTGAATCAAACGTTTTGTGAATGAAAATCAAATACAGCGTAGCAGTTACGACTGTGATTAGTAACAAAGCAATGAACATGTGAACAAGATTCTCGGCTGTCAGCCAGTCTGCAAAAAGAAGAAAAAGGAGAAGGTACGCGCCAGTTGACTTCCATTTCCTCGAGAAAGCTTGATTTTCAGCTAGTTAAAGATAGCAATATATGGGCTTCTTTAGTGGATGATTCCCACCAGTTCGCTAATCCACAGAAGCTTTTTGCCCTGTGGTGATTTTTGTGGACGCAACACCGAAACATTAGAAGCTCGTCTTGTCCATAAACTGTCCTTAACTGGAAAATGGTAATGCACAACTGCAGGTCTGTTAGAGCTGTCAGAGCTGTATGACTGGCTAGTGGCTACTATCGCCCTTACTCGCGGCTCAATTTGAAAGTAACCTCCTCTGTTTCGGTCGTTGGGACTATATGTGAAGCAGATAAGTGATATATTTTCCACACATCAAAGCCACACGTTATGAAACATTTTGCCATTGTCTGGTCTATTCCGAGAGAAGTAACGGGATTGGGGACGCAAAGGTTTGCGCCAGATGCCATCGCCATTGTAACTAGGACTCTAAGGCCAACGCTGGCCACAACAGCTACTATTTAGCTGTTCGGTTTTTGAAAATCTCCATCGCGTGAACGGGTGCCAACGAGTAGTCTAAACTAGAGGCGCGACCCAGTTTGAGCGTCCTAAAATCGAGTCTAATGTTTGGCAGTGGCGCAACTAGCCTAGTACTGACGGCCCCGATGAGTCTGTTTTGCTCACCCGATTCCGGTCCAGATCTAACTGTTTTCACTAGAAAGCCTTATATAGGGAGACATCTGTCGTGGCATGGAGTTGGGGGTTTGATACATCTAACTTCCATCTGTTTTCGTACACGGGGATCTGCAACCGTACTGCATGACTTCGAAAAAATCATCATCCGTCAGTGTTTCTCTGAACTATCTGGTTGCTTTGATATAGAAAATAATATTACAGCGGTATGATGAAGGTGCTGCACATCTCCGAATAAGCTTGAAACCTATGGAGAAGTTACAAGTTAGAAAAGTTTAGAACATAATCGGTTTTATGTAGGCTTGCTTTGTGGTTAAGTTTCCTTAGTAACGCAATTACTTCTTCAGGCCAGTTATGGACAGAGACTTGTGGCATATATTAGGTGACCGGAAAGCAATAGCCTGGTTCGCCTGATAAACTACTAGTAAAACGATGGAAGACAATATAGACGCATAAACCAAGAGATGGATTCAGCTGTTCACCCTCATACATCCTTGAATATAAAACTCGACGGACTAAGGGATTTTTACTTAATTTCAGAAAAACGAGGTGCAGTTATTTTACCATACTACCCATTCATTGAAAGCAATTTAGGAGTATTGGAGATGCAAATTTAAAACGGATTTGGATTGTTACTTGGATGTGTTGATCAGTGAGGTTTGGTCAATTCAGCGATGCGCTGCTCTTCATCAACTTTTGTCCCAAGCGCATAACCTTTGCGAATAAGTGTCAATCAATCAGTTTCTTTATGTACGAAGCCTTCTGATGGCCAACTGTCTGACTTCCCATGTATGCTGAATGCGGGATCATCTCAGGCTACAACTAATGATGGCCGATGTAAGCAATTTGGATGCATATTTGAGTGAATACCTTCATTATAAGTGCACATAACGGAGTTTCATTTACCTGTCCGGCTAACAGTTCCATCTCAACAGTCATCATTCCTGGAAAACCTTCCAGTCGAGTTAAAGTCGACGAATATGAATATAATGCCTCGGTCAATGTACACTTCGACTTACGCGTGCTCGCAATTTGCTGTTGATGCAGCAGCATGACCAAATGCCAAGTTGAACCGTGTGTGTTTCGAGCACAACAGTTATACAACCCAAAGTGTTCATTCCTGACTTCTTCAATTTCCAAGGTGCTAAGCCAACCCAAAGTTAACTTCACGTTTTGCACGCGCCAAAAGCATTTGGTTCTTTCACTGTTTTGCTCTTCCTGCATGTCGACCATAGGAGCTCCTTCAGGATCCAAAGTGGTTTTATGAAAACTCCAAAAAACCTCTTTTTCTTTTAGCGGTGGTAGTCCCCAAATGTTGCAGGTAATGACCACTCTGGCGCCAATTCTCGCACGGATGTTCCGAGCACCAATAATAACTGGTTTACCTGGAAAATAGAATTTCACATGGACATGAACATTTGTATAGGCTGCTAAGGCAAGGTTAGAGTTAACTGACTCCTATCTTTCGAATGCAGCCGGTTTGAAATCAACCAACCCTAGCCTATGTTTATCAACTTCTGGAACTGAGTAAAGAATACTTTGTTACTTTGGAGCGAATCGCATGTGATCTACTACTGCTGTGATAATCGCACCCGCCGATAAATGTATGCACCGGTGCGATTACATGTTTTGATGAGAAGGCTGAAGCGTTTGTATACAGATGAGGGAATAACTGCCTAATCATTGGTAGTAGAGTTTGAATCCTTTAATGGTGGCTACAGGGCCTCGAGACTCACCTCCGGTTTAGCGCGTTGCAATTGCTTCAAATCGTAGTTATAGCTCTGACTCATAGGTCGATTGAGCAGCATGGATGCAACACATTTAAGATTCCAAGTAAAAATGGTCTAAGTGACATATGGTGTCCAATGGAGGACGCAACCGGTTATGGTGTGTCAGGGTTGGGAGGATCAACACCGAACCACCAATTCGCATATGTTCTTTGTGATGGTAATCACCGAGGTCTACTTCAAAGAGGACCGGGGTCTGAATAGAGAATGCGAGTCGCAATCCAACCACACAGCGGGTACACCAAATACCACTCGGAATTCTTTACGGCTGCCCTAAGCGTTGCTCCCGAATCTTAGAGCCATAGTTGTCAAGGCATCAACCTTTGAACACTAGGCCTCGAGGTCCACCTCAGCTCATGCTATCTCCATCGGATGAGTCTAAAGGAGGACAAAACCAGTTATGGAGTGTCAAGGTTGAGAGGAGCAAAACCGAACCACCGCTTCAAGAAAATACAATGCAATGAAGGCAGGAATGCGTCCTTTCACCGCCCGGTACGTGCTTAAACTAGTGAAGAAGTTCGAGCAAACTGGGTGTGTGTGACATGAAGAGAGCCGGACCGCCTCGCATCACCACGGACGACTGTTCGGTTTGCGCTGTAGTCAGTGTAGTGTCAAAAAGTCCCGATCTCAGCATTTGTCGGATCGCACAGCACTGTGACACCACCCGATATGCGGTACACCGGATATTACTGGAAGGAAAATTTCATAGATTCCGTGCACTTCAAGTGCAGGTTTTGAACCCATGCGATCCGGAGAAGCGGGATGAATATTGCCGCTGGTTCCTGGATCACGGGGATATTCGTTCTGTTACCTTTACAGATGAGGCATTGTTTCATCTGCATGGAACTATTAAACATTACCCTTGGGATACCAGTAACCCACGAAAATTTACTGCATCACGTATGCACCACAGTGTAAAACTGATGGTTTGGGCTGGAGTAACAAACCAGAAAATCTTGGGTCCATATTATTTTCCGGAAATGTAACCGGTAGGTTGTTGTTTTGAAGTACTAAAGCCTTATCTTTTCCCAGCATTGTCGTATTTGGAAATGCTGCAGACATTTGTGCTTCCCCAGTTGGAGCCCTAATGGGCATGCAGTACCATTTGGTGGTAGCAGGATTGTGCACCTGCACATTCTGCTAAAACGGTGCGTGCTTACCTCACCGACAAATGTGGTCACTATTGGATCGGACGCGGTGGGCCATTGGGGTGGCCTGCTCACTCACCAGATTTGCACCCCATGGACTTTTTCTATGGGGCTATCTGAAGCGGCGAGTGCACAAAACAAGGCCGCGTACATTGGAGCCATTGAAAAGAAATATTGTGAACGGATGTCGCGCGATCACAAGGGATACATTGAAGAAAGTGCTCGCCAATTGCATCAAGTGGTTTCTGCACTGCAAGCAGAACGCCGGCGGACATTTTGAACTTATCCTTCACTAGCATACATGATGGTTCCAATACATTTCTCTTAATATATTTATCCTTTTTCACAAATGTGTTAATGACTAAACTGGTCCGCTGGCAAATGGTGCTAATGATGCGTTCGGTCGGATAGAATTCTTAACGTCCAGACTGTCGTTGAGCGCATAAACAGCGTAGGCACCGAAACGTTCGATGGCTACTTATGGCGGAATCACTGAATCGCTATGAGCTGAGGTTCGTTCAGCCTTAATGAAAAAACGACTGTGTTGTTGTTTCTGTTTCAGGCTGTTGCCTGTGAACTTGGTGTTCGGGATGAGTTGCAGTAGGCGGCAACATGTGTAAGTGGGGTCGTTCCGTATCTGGTAGACTAATATGAGGTCTCCACGTAGCCTCCTGTAGCGTCTACTGAACACTCCGAGTGTCTTTAGTCGCTGCTGGTACGAAAGGTTACACAACCTCATGACATTTTGTTTCTGGACGATAGTGAGTTTCTAGAGTTGCAAGGTCAAGGTTTAGCCAAGCGTGCCAAGCCTAGATTGCGTATTCGACGTGTTAACGCACGTAGACATGCAGCATCATAGAGAACATGAATGAATCCAAAATTTCGAATGTCCTCCGCAAGCTAACAACGTGCTGGTTACTACTTTTGAAACGGATTCCGAATGTCTGGAATAACCGAAGTCGCCCTGCACCAGCACACCGAGGTCAAGCTCCTGAGGGCTTGCCTGCAGGTCATATGTCCCAATTTTCTAGAGATACTTGTGTCTATGGCGGATGTGGACAATGTGTCACTTGACTACATTGAATGGCAGTGAATTCCTCACCGGTCAATGTCAGGTCCCATCTAGGTCGCACATGGAGGATCTTGTGGTCGTCCAACTTTTAACGTCAGCCGGAAAAGTAAGGTTTTTGGGGTGATGGCTCTCGCAAGATCGTCGCACTACGCTCGATTAGGGTCGGGCAGAGATGTTCGGACTATAACCTAGAACTGCTGTTTACGGGGAAAATTACCAACCCATCCTAATAATGCATCGCCTACGTTTTCTAAGTAGCCCATCATTACGTCAGGCACGATCGCCTCCATGACTTTGGAAAGGGCAGAGAGAAGTGTTACCGGACGGTAATTGGTAGGATCAGACGGAGTTCTCTGAAAGATTCCGGCAAGTGGCTGGGCTAGGTGAATGGCTGCTGCCTGCAGTGCTTTAGGCTGAAGGTTCTCCACTCCAAGAAGGCTGTGTGTACGCAAGAACAGTAGCTTTTTCAGAACCAATTTTGCTATGAATTTGACGTTGGATAACTGGTGGTGTGGGGACATAGGCAATTATAAGGTTTGAGGTTAGTACCCCTTGGAAAGTACTGGGCAATGAGGCATTGTCCGCCATTTTTGTTGTGTGTGTATACCCAGCAATCGTATTGAATGGTGCGACTCCAGGCTGCAGCTTTCGAAGTGCATTCACGTGTCTGGAAATAAGGCTGTGGTTCGAAGGGAATTGTTTCGCTAGCTCCAGTCGGTGTGATAACTTGTTTTCACGACCCGACTGTACATAATACTTTCTCAGAGCTACGTACGCCGTCTCCTTCTCCAGGTCAGGAGTGCTTACGTGAAGGTGCCATGTGTTCCCCCAAGGCCATAAATCTTCATGTCCGGCTTCTCATGAATAATGTTGGTTTCATGGGATGGTGGCAGATTTTTGCTCCGATGCTTCGGTGACTAGTGATGTGGCTTTCAACCATTTCTCCCAGACTATCTCTAGGGTGCCCTCAGTCATGTATGTCCAACTGGCATTTTAAAAACACACAACAAAAGGCTACGGTCGCAGAATAGTACGGATTGATTTCATTCCCTACGACGAATACCCCGATGCAGAGCCCAAGAAAATGCAATGTATTTCTCATTATCTGGTTCTGTCCACATACAGAGCGAACGAACGGGTAAACTACCAAGTGACGCAATCGAGAGTATTGGTTCACCAGTGGTTTCATTGTTGCGTCGATGGTGATCACATAATTGGAGACGTTATACATGATTGGTCATGCTGCCAATCTGGCGTAAGGAGGTTTCACTACCAAGCGAGCGAGATGACATCTAAGTGAGTGGTGATAAGAAGCAGACTGGTTTATTGTGTTGAGGCTGCAACCCTTGCAGGCTGTTGAAAGGGAACCGTTGAAGGCTTACGAGTTGACTATCTGGCCACACGTGATACGGTATGCATAGTGAAATCGTGCCACTACGAACCATCTTGAGAATCGATACGTGTGCGATTTCGTTTAGGAAATGCGTGTGATTGTTAAGGCAGTGTGAGGTAATCAGAAACAATACAGTACTTCGTACGAATGAGTTAAAGCTAGGACTCGTTCGTAAATAGAAATTTTAAAGCCTTTACAGCTACAAGGTCCCTGTGCTGTGTTGTTTCAGTTGGCCGTACACTCATGCGAATAGTGTAGTTACGAACTGCTGATGTAGTCGGCGAATTGTATACTAAGGCCAAGTTCGCTGGATAGGTAAGACCATCAGTGGATCTGTAGCCATTGTTCGAAAGAGTAGGGTTCCTAATGTGACAGTGACACGATATTAGTGAGTGTTCGTTCATCTCCACACCTGTGGGCCACTTCGGTAATCAGTTACCGCTTCAGGACCCATGGATCTGCCATTATGTTAAAGTCGTAAGATGCGTGTCAATCCTGCGTTTCAACATGATACTTACACTTCACTTTCAAGTGATTGATAAGCTTGAAATGCCAAGTGACACTGCGGCCCTGATATGATCTTCCAACAAGCGTTGCATACGCACTGTAATCATAGGGTTGGGAGCACTTTTCCTCCTTCAACAATGTCTCTGAAATTACCTACTTTCCAATGACAAAATGTTTCCGAGTAGTTGCCAAGTCGATAATAACGTGTGTTACGGCGTGCACACATGACTGCTTCTAAGACTAGTTGAAACAGTGGTCCATAGCAGGATTAGTGGGCGCGGTTGCCTTTGTAAACGTTGCAAACACATTGTAGGAATGCCCGTGGGTCAGACAACAGTGTGCGTCGCCACTAATTATCAGCCTTGCGTTTTTCCTAGCAGGACGGTGTGGCATGTATAAATACGGTAGTCATTGTAGCCCCTTTAGGTGGTTTTTGTTGAGTAATGCCGATTTCATGAGGATAGCATTCCAGTCCATGGACGTTATAGGGAGGTTCCATCTACATTGACTGTGCTTCGAATGGTGCCATTTGGAGAGCCACTTGTCAAAGCGTCTCAACACGTATGGGCGACCATATGGAAGTAAAGCCAAATTAACCTATGAATATATAGGTTCCTATGACCTTTAAATAACGCCATACATGGAGACACTGAAGCTATAACTGATTAACAAACTCGCTCATGGGTGTGGAGACAACGAACACTCACTAACGTCGTGTCAACACCACACTTGGAATCCTCTTGGTTTGTGTTTATTCAACAGCTGTCATAGAAGTAAGCAAACATAGAACTTTCGTTGTTCAGCCTCAGGTTGAGCTACCAACTTCAATGGGAACAATGTCCCCCATGATCGTCGTAATAACAATCGCAGAAAATAGTCTAACCGCCTAGAAGCCATTGCTGATTCAGGTTTGGGTGCGCAGTGTCCAAGTCAAGGCGCACGCCTGAGCAACCGCAAATGTAGGCCTGCCTTACTCCTTCAGATCTCAGAGACTGCGGAATACCAGTAAGAAGATTACCTGTCTACACCACCATGGTTAGGCCGCTGAATAAGCCACCACCAGGTACCCGCTAGCGATCACTAAGTATAGACCATTTCATGTGCCGGTTACGGCGTAAGCTTCTGATCATGTGGTAGCTAGGATCTCCTCCTTAGACAAGCATCACAAGTTGCCCATTGGACGGTTTCAGTTTGGAGACCAATCATCGGGGTTTCCTTCAGATGGGCATCAAGACAGAACAGAAGGTGGTGCTCGACCACTTTCTGTCTGTGGCTTATGCTCGGGGTTTCCAACTGGTGTCCCATTGGCTAACGTCCTATGACCAATGAGGGTGTCAACGGCGCCAAAACAGTGTGCTTAGCCTCGCTAACTTGAAAGCACTGCATGCGATTTCGAAATTTTGTCCCACGATAAGCTTGGTACAATGCGCTAACATCCCTGTAAAATGGTATAGTATATAAGTGGTAGAAGTTTCCGCTAGTTCGCCAGCCGAGGTCCGACTAAAAGCAGCAGGTGCACGGCCACCAGTGGTCAAAAATTCGACGGAACCTGCAACCGTAGTAAATTCTTTGTTTCCTCATTTCCTCGGAGAGACCGACAAAACCACGCCCACGGCACGCGACAGGACCGAGGGTAGCACGAGCGAATATCCTGATCTGGAACACTATATAAGGCCATGCAGCTCGACTGAAATCCATGAACCGGCGTCCAACCAAAAAATGATTACATGCGGTTCGCCTAAAGGTCGGCTTCAAACCAAACACAAACTGCCATCCAACAGCATACTCTTGACAACCCAAACACTACCAATCTCGTTCATCAAAACCGTTGTGCAAAACGTTGCCCATCCCGACCCACTGGCTAAAGGGTAGCGGTCACATCTGGCATCCCAATGGTCCCGGGTTCGATGCCTGCTAACTCTATCAGATGAGATTTAATAACATCGAAACGCGTCATTGTAGTGCAGTATTTTCGGGCGGGCAAGACCCAATTTCTATTTGCATCAGCTACGGTCCTCGTGATCGAAATACTGAGGTTCACTTCAATAGGAATCGCGGTCGATACTGACATTGCACGTCGCAATCCATTCACACAACGTTTACTTCAAAATGACACTTAAAAACACTATCCTGTTTGTGCACTAACTCCCAAGGATTTCTTATTAGAGAGTGCGACGCCTCATACCGAGATATGACTAAACCCTAAGAAATCCGATTCCGAGACCAGTTTACTTGGCATGTCACTGCTTCGGAACGAGAGAAGTGGAAGGGGCGGTGGTGTAGTTCTTTATTAAAATGCAAACCTCCCATATGAAGTTACGCATCACCCATAAAACCGCGTCCCTGATTCGATTTGTGCCTGTTATGTTTGCGGAACAGGGACAAATGTTCACTAGCCGTAATTCACCGCCCACCAAACTCTACGTCGGAAATGGACTCCAAACTGAACCACGTTCGTCAAGTTGCTTTCAACAAATCAGGCGACCATATTCTTATCGCTGGAGACTTTAACCTGCACGACATAGAAACACCAGCAACCGACGTTTTGCATTTTAAGGTCTGCTTGCAAGAGCTAATTGCCAGCCACCCTCTGTACAACCACCTAATCTCTCCCACCACATTTCGAATTGCCAACAGACCACCGATACTTGATCTTGTGCTCACCAAAGAAGAACTCATGGTCAACAGAATAGTTACAAGCACACCACTGATTTGCAGTGACCGTACGACTCAACTGCTCGACTGTATATGCTATGCGAAATACTCTGAAGAGGAGAATGATTAAGTCTGTACTGTCACGCAGTACGTGTTATGCACGCCTGTTTGGCATGGATCCTGGACCTTCTTAAATGTATACCCCCAGACATCGCCTGGAAAAAGTTCACTAGGACATGTAACACACTGGTAGTGCAAGCATAGGAACAGAAATCCTTCCATCGTCAAATCAAAAGCAAGACATTTCTGAGCAGTATACGTAAATGTAAGTCCAAGAGGGCGTTGGCATGGCGAGCTTACATGGACTGCCCGAATTCCGAAACCTGGACAGCATACGTGACTCAGACTAAATTTTGTGTGGAATTAATACACGAGTACAAAGTGACGCATTAGCAGGAATCAATAAAGCAATTCTGCCCAAAGTGCAAACTGCTATATAGGCACATTGGTGGCCTTCCTAGAGTGAAGCGCGGAATCCCCGCGCTGGTCACAGCTGATGGGTGCACGCGGTCAGCAATTGAAGCAGCCGATCTCCTAAGGCTTCATTACTCTCCTACGAGCATAAGTAGTCTCCTCGTTTCTATTACTCCATTATTAGGCTTATCCAACATCACCTTCACTACAGAAGGCGTGTGGAGGTAGTGGTCATCCCTGCGTATCCATGGTTTTTCCGCAGCTGATGACATCCGACCAATGGCTCTGCAGACAGTATACAGTGATCTAGCAGAATCACGCGCCGTTTACTAGCGGCGATGTTTAAAGGACAACCAAATTCCACCAGTGTGAAAGCGGGAGATCCGCATTGCTATTCATAAGGGAGGTAGTCGCAATGATTCTACCAATTATCGTCCAATAACGCCGCTTGCTGTGCTGTCCAAAGTCATGGAATCAATCCTCGCAGATGCACTAATGCAGTATCTGGAAAGCCACTGCATAATAGCCCCGGAGCAACATGGATTCTACCAAAAGCACTCATGCACTAATAACCTATTAATAACACACAGTAGCCGGATTGAAACAGTTGATGGTGATACAAGAGTCGTTGTTATGTAGATGGACTTCTCAAAAGCGTTTGATTGCTTATACCATCGAATAACTCTTCACGAATTCCGGAATTACGGTATTGGCAATCCAATCCTGGGTTGGATAAACAATCTTTACACAAACATCGACTGAAATTGAGATTCTGGGAATCACTATCAGATGCAGTTAATGTGCAGTACGATGTACACCATGGCTCGGTGCTTGGACCTCGTCCATTCTTACCTTGCATATATGATCTAGCGAGCGCAATTGCTTTCGAGTTCCTTTTCTTTGCACGTGATGTTAAATTATGGCGAGCAATCAGAGGACCGGAAGACCATAAACGGGTCCAGTGCGAGCTTACTACCATTTCGAACTGGTCAGTTCAAAACGACCTACCATTCAGTGTAGAAAATTGTCGCTTTGTTCATCTACTCCTTAAGCATGACTACAGTTATTTGCTTGGGGTACACAGATTGCAGACCAAGTCCCAGGAACGCGATCTTGTTGTGCTTGTATAGAGCAACCGCAACTGTCCAAAACAGTCTGAGGCAGCTGCAAAAAGGAGCAACCAGCACGTCGGCATGCAGCGAAGAGTATTCGGGAAATTTGACCCAACAAGCTGCCCAGTGATGCACAATTCCTACGTACGTCCTCACGTTGAGTACGCCAGCCAAGCTTTGCAAGCTTTGTTGAAACTCTACCTGGCAGCGCTACAAGGCACCACAACGCAGGACAACAAAGTATGTCAAGGGCCTATGCAATCACTCCTAGCACCGAAGGCTGAAGTTGCTGCGGAGTTTTCATCGGACGGTGCAGTAGGCTGTGCAGCGTCGCATATTAATGAGCTAGAAAGTGAGTGACCCAAACCAAGTAGGCAGTCATTTGCTGAAAAGACACAACACCAAGCTCAAAGGTAATTGTTTGAACTTGAGTGAACAATGCAGCCGTCTAGAGTGTCGGCGGCATTACTTTGTGTTTGCCAACTCTGTAACTTTCTCCTAAACTCAATTGTATCCTCCACTACTATGTAAATTCTTGAAAAACGATTGGAGGTTGCTCTTGGAATCTAGCACTTCGTTACCTAAACTGTGTTACTGTGAATTATAGCAACTATTTCCTCATACCGGATTTGGGCGTCAAATGGACCCAAGTAAGCGGTACAGGTGTGCTGTGTGGTACAGTCGCTATGCGGAAATTCGTAGCTCTGGAACCAACCACTGTCCACTGCACGGTTCGCAGTCAGCATGGAAGTGGAGGATGAGTCGCGCTACATTATAGTCAAGTGTCAGTCATTCAGATCCGCCGCTGTCACCCACGGCTTAGCGATACAAGCTGCTGGCAACCGGAAGTCATGGGGTTGGAACCCGGCATGGGTCCGAGGACTACGCATAACTGCCGAGGCCCAGCAGCTCCAAACAGTTGTCGGGTAATCAGTGTATCGCCGTACTACCCGACCATTTAATTCGAGGTCCGCTTGGGTACGGTCATCTTTAAGTACAGGTGGGGGTTGCCAGCAGTGCTCATGGGAAAGTCTTGTGTATACAGGATCCCCGGCTGCCAACTAGTGTTGTGGTCACCTTGCGATGCTGCCGCCTTGTCTTGTTTTTTCTTCATTTGTGCTCGATGATTTGTTAACAGAAGGTCCAGTCTGATACGGAGTGTTCGGCTAAACATCATCTCCGCAGGTGATTTACCGGTGGCTTCCGTTGGCCTTATTCTGTAAGCAAACAGCAAGCGATCCAATCTCGTCTGAATAGTTCCCAGTTCTTGTTTCAAGAGATCTATTTTGATTGTCTGTACCGCCCTTTCCGCTAGCCCATTAGAAGCAGGGTGATATGGAGCTGTACGGACGTGCTGGACATCATTGCTATGCTTGAAGATTTCAAATTCCTTGTTAGTGAAACATGGTCTATTGTCTGTGCAGAGTGTCTCTGGTATCCGTACTATAGTAACTGACGACCGCATTTTTGAGATATTTGTTTCCGTAGTAGGGTGGGAAACGGAATAAACATCTATGCATTTCGAATGATTGTCAATTAGCAGCAGGAAAAATGCACCATTAATGGATCCAAAGTAGTCCGCATGGATGCGCTGCCACGGAATTTCAGGTCAACGCCAAAGGTGTACCGGGTCAGGAGGTTTATTTGGCTGTTACTGCTGACACAGACCAGATATTTTTGGATAGTTCACTATTTCTGAATCTAGGCCAGGCCACCAACAATAACCACACGCCAAAGCTTCCATTCGGGCTACGCCTGGATGTACGTTGTGGAGTACAATTAGGATGAAGGGCCGTGCCTTTAGCGGTGGAATCAGGGGGGGGAGCCCCAAAACAATCATCCATCGTGAAGGCTCAATTCATTTTTCTGTTATCCGTAAGGTTTAAGATTGACGGGAATTGTAGTATACCAGCCGATTTTTCTAAATCGTACTACAGAAGTTAGCGCTGGGTCACAATCGGTCCTTTGACGTATAGTGTCACATGTCAATGGAGTGTTGTCAATGTGTTGCTCTAAATGTACTAGCTCTACTGGTTCCTCCACTATTTCATCCGCAGTCGCATGTGCTAACCTGCTTAATGTATCCACTGTGTGATTGTTCAACCCAAAAACATAGGAGATTCGATATTTAGATGCACATAACATTAGTGCTCAGCGTTGCATTCTCGGTAGACATATCTGCTCCATTACCTTTGACTCGCTCAGCAAGGATATCATTGGTTTGTGGTCAGTTTGTATTTCGAAATAGTTGCCCAAATGTACTGATGAGATTGCTTGACGCCAAATATAACTGATAGGGCTTCTTGATCCAACTGAGAATAATTCTTTTCTGCGGTTTGTAAAGTTCGTAAGGCAAGCGCAATCGGGTGAATTACACCATTCGATATTATGTGACATTGAATTGCTCCGACTCCGTATAGAGGCGTCATATTGTAAAATTGACGGTTTTTCACTGTCCTAGCGGAGCAAAACAGGTGTGGAAGCAAGACACTTCTTTGCACAAGTAAAGGCAAATTGATTCTCGCTCGTCAACATCCACGGGGTGTTTTTGTGTATCAGTTCGTTCAATGGGGCAGGAATGGTTGAGGTATCCTGTAGGAAAAGACGATAGTGCTACAACATTTCTAGGAATGAAAGTAGTTAATCAATATTCATGGGCTGAGGTGTTTGCACCAGAGATGCTATGTTATCTTGTAGGACTTGCAAACCGATTCTGTCCAGTTTCTAACCGAGGTAACTAACAGAATCGGATAAGAACTCACGTTACTTTTTAAATATATTAAACTCACGCTCTTCCAGATGCTCGAGGACGGTTCGTAATGTGTTTAGACAATCAGCGTCCCTTTGGCCAGTAACAAGGATATCGTCCACATATACACAGGTGAAGGGTATATCTTTAACTATATTATTCACGATCCGTTTGAAAATGCTGGGTGCGGAATTTATTCCAAACGGGAGGCGCGTGTACTGGAATAGTCCCAGGTGAGTAGTTCTTGTGGTCAGTTCCTGTGACTCATTCTCAAGTTCGACTTGAGAGTATGCGTGACTGAGATCCAGTTTGGAAAACTTTTGCCAGCCGGCTACAGTCGCGTACAAGTCTTCAATACGTGGCAGGGATATGTTTCCACTTCCGATGTCTGGTTGACTGTCAGTTTGTAGTCTCCGCAAATACGGACGGAATCGTCAAGTTTGAGTACAGGTACAATCGGAGTGCCCCAATCTAAATGTTACACCGGAACTATGACTCGTTCTGACTGCAGACATTGAATTCCTGCCCCAACTTTAGGGTGTATTGCATAGGGTAATGATCTGGCTTTGTAACATTTTGACTCGCCACCCTCCAGGAGTTTGATAGAAGCGTTGAAATGACGCATCTTTCCCTATTTGTTTTCAAACAACGATGAGAACTGGTTCACTGATCTATTCAAACTACCGTCTTCAATGAACAATGAACTGTGGTTTATCGCGGGATAAAAACAAATGCTTAACACGTCCCGTAGGATGGTTGGAGTGAATAAGATGAAATCAAAATATATGTGGGTCATCCACCGAGCGTCTACTGAGATTAATATCTTGATAAATAACATCAGAGTAAAATATAAAAAAATCGAGTGTAAACGCTCAGAAATAAACTGGGGTGCAGTGGTGGTTTATATAAGGCGTGAGCAAAGTAAAATATGGTCCCTCACTTCGGTCCATTTGATACATCAACCCTGTAGGAAAGCATGATTGGCGTAATCCACCATGGAGGAATTTAGGCAAAAAATTATTAGTAGCTAAGAGCAATATGTAAGCGTTTTTTTTGAAAACCTCCAAAGTAGTTGAGCATACAACTGAATTTGGGAGTGCGTTCCAGGATTGGCAAACCCGAAGGGAAAAGTAATTCCGTCAACACTTTAGACGGCTATATTGTTCCTTCAATTTGAAGCAGTTACACCTGAGCTGCGTTGTGGTTAAGTTGCAGCAAATGGCGTCATATGTCGTTGGTGTGACACAATATTTAATACGCTAATATGAGATCACCGCGCAGCCAACGGTAGCGTCCGATGAAAATTCCCAGCAACTTCATCCATCGGTGGTAAGAGAGATAGCGCAGGCCCTTCACGTTCTTTGTTGCCCTTCCTTGTGATGTCTCTAACGCCTCTAGGTAGCGCTTCAACCAAGATTGCCAAGCTTGGATAGTGTATTCAACATGCGGGCGCACGTGGGAATTGCGCATCATTGGGTAGCTTGTTGCGTCAAATCTTGAGAAAGCTCTACGCAGCATGCCGACGTGTTGGTTGCCTCTTTTCGCAGCTACTTCAGCCTGTTTTGAACAGTTGAGGTCGCTCTGTACGAGCACACCGATGTAACGTGTTTGGGGGTTGGCACGCAATCCGTGTCCCAAGCAAACATGTGTAGTCATGTCTATGGCGTAATCGCACAACGCGATATTCGTCTACGTTGAATGGCAGGGCGTATTGAACTGACCAGTTCGACATCGTGTTAAGATCGCACTAGAGCCGTTGGTTGTCGTCCGGTCCTCTGATCCTTCGCCATACCTTGATACCGTCAGCGAAAAATGAGAAATCGGAAGCAAATGTTCTCCCCAAATCGTAAATGAACACTAAGAATAGACTAGGTCCAAACACCCATGTTTGTGGTACACTACACGCCACATCGATTACATCAGACAATGATTCTCAGACTCTCACTTCTAGCCGTCGGTCTTGTAGAAAATGGCTAATCCAACTCAAGATTGGGTCGCCAGTGCTGTAGTCCAGAAGCTTTTGAAGGAGAATTCAATGGTCTAAGCGATCAAACACTTTTGAGAAGTGTAGGCAGATGATATCGACTCCTGCTGTATCATCGACGGTTGTAGTTCAACTATTACGTGCAATTAGTAGGTTAGTAGTACATGAACACTTTTGACGGAAGCCATGTTACTCTAGGGCTATTAACTTGTGGCTTTCCAAATACTGCATCAAAGCAACTGCGAGGATTGATTCCATAATTTTGGATAGCACAGGAAGTATCGTTATTGGACGGTGATTGGTAGGGCCAGTACGGCTACCTGTTTTATGGATAGAAGTGATGACTCCTCGCTTCCATACTGGTGGAATATGTTTCTCATCTAAAGATCGCTGATATAAAACAGTTAGTGGTTCTGCTAGATCACCAGCTGCCACTTGCAGAGCCTTTGGTCATACGTTGACGACTCTAGGAGAACTGTGGATACGCAAAGATAACAACTTCTTCAACACAGCTTCCACAGTGAAGGTGATGTTGTCTAAACCGGACGGTGGAGTGATAGAAACGAGAAGAATATTTGGGCTCATTACCTGCTAGAAAGTTTGGGAGTAATGAAGCCGTAGGAGATCGGTTGCTTCCATTGCTGACCACGCGTATCCATCAGCCGTGACTAGTGCTGGAATGCCCCGCTTCATCTTTTGAAGGCCGTCAAGGTGCCTTTATCGATGTTTGCCGTTCGTGCAGAACCGCTTCATTAACTCCTGCTGATGCGTGACGTTGTCCTCGCGGATCAGTTTCACATAGAAATTACGATGTGTCACGAATGCCGTCCAGGTTTCGGAATTCGGGCAGTCCTTGTGAGCTCACCATTCCAAATCCCTCAGGGACATATATTTACGTGTTCTGCTCCTCAGAAATGAGGTTTATTTGTTTTTAGGTTGGAAAGACTTCTGTTCCGATGCGTGCGTTACCAGTGCGCTAAACGTCCTTGTAAATGTTTCCCAGGCAACACCTGGGGGTCATTAGGTTGAGAAAGCCCTTATCCTTAACCTACCGGATAAATTGATCTCAGAATCAGTTATTTCAAGGTTTAACCAGGTCTCTGTAATGATGACGAGGTCCCGTAGTTGTGCGTCATGAAGTTCTCTAAGTTCGGCCAACGTACTTAGAAGGGCTTGGGCGTTTGTGTACGTACAAGATAGCGTTTTTGGTTTGAAGTGCTTTGATGGTTGTCAACTTTGTAGATGCTTTTAAGCTGACCGTTAGGTGGTTTATGAATTTCAGTCAAGTTGCATGGTATTGTTGAGCATTCCTGAACTCATGTTTCACTCATGCTGCGCTCTGTCCTGTTGTGTGAGGTCTGTGCTTTTGTGTCGGTCTCTCCGCAGGACTGTGCAGATAAAGAATTTACAGCGTTTGCAAGATCCGTCGAATTGCTTACGACTCTTGGCCATTCGCCTGCTGCCTGTTGGAAACCTGGCTCACAATTATGACCAGTTATTTAATAGAACTCGCGTCATTCCCTCGGAATATAATACTACTTTCATTAGTCTTGGGCCGCAGCCCTTCTAGTAAGGTGATGACGAAATTCTTGTCAAGGATTTGGCAATAACATTCCTAACAGAGAGTGCTTCGCGGATGTAGCATCACTGATCTCGGCCGTGTGTTTGCGTATCGTGGTTAGGAGAATCCAGGATCTCGGGAACACAAAGAACAAAGGTGGTTTTTTTGGTATCACAATTAGGAATGCCGCGTTGGTCATTCGCTTCTCTTGGGCGATCTTTCTAAGGGAGATGGAGCAATATGTGCACTCCGCTCGGTGAGTTGCGAAGACAAACTGCTGAGAGCAGGACAGGCTCGGTCTCATCTGTTGAGTTTAGTGTTACGCGAAGAATTCGAGGTTCACCCTAGTGCACTGAGGTCGGGCGACGAGCTACGCGATTACAGGATTGCATGCTCAACCCGAATACCGATCGCATCGCAGTTGGAACTCCACTGGTTGCGATCGTCCAGGAATTTGCCTTTTATTGTGTCAGATTTGCACTCGGGATCATTGGTGCACATGAGAGTTGTAGCAGCGTGGTTTTGTTTAGCGAATATCGAGTTTAAAGTTGTTGTTTGTAATTTGGACAGTTTAGAAGGCACCAATGGTGTTGACGGTGTAAGCTGCGTCGCCCCACATGTGCTGTGTACAGAAGATGGAGCTACCTGCGTAGCTCCTGGTGTGTTTGTTGAGACAATTGGTGCATACATTACCTGCTTGTTATATGCACCGACTTGCCTCAAGCTCTGAGCGGTCGGTCATTGCAGGATCATCAGGTGAAGCGTCCATGATTGGAGGAGTGGAAGCAGGCATGTTTGAGGCTTGTCCGCTTCTGAGAGCGAGGTGACCCAGTGAATTTAGGGAAATAGACGCTGCAGTGCGATTGGAGCGTCTATCTCTGTATTTCAGCTTATAGTCAGCGCTTACTTTAGCTGGTTGAGGTATTAGCGTAGCCATATTTATCTTCGTGGGTTCGATCTTAGAGTTTATCAAATGCGCGATTGTCTCAATCATTCTATCGCACTTTTTCTTGAGCAAAGATAAACAGCTGACAACTTGGATGATTTGACATGTTGAACAAAACGAAATGGTGTCGGCAACTTTGTATGTCTCATTTCTTGGACGGAAATGCCTACCCGTTGCGGACAGTATGATCTACGGCAGCTAGAACAGCTTATTCCGACCTTAGGGACTTTACTGCAAGTGTCTGCGCAACGTAGGCGAAGTTGAACCATTGGAACGGTAGTCGTCCTTTTATCGTTTGCAGCGGGGTCTATTTGAGCGCTCAACTTGATGAGTGTTCTATGCGCCAGGCGTGATGCACAAACACATCAAAACCCGCACATGAACTGAGAGCTGTTCAACTGCACCAACTCAGTCGGTCGAGACAGATGGAGATCGTAACGCGAAGACTGTCGGGTTCAAGGATCGAACGACTAGCAGTTGAACAAACCCACCCACACAGGGCGGCAGCGTGTGTTAATCGGTCTGCCTAAAGCGACGATGCAAGTTAGGGGATGGTAAGCGTCCCTAGAGCTGTCCACTTGATGAGGCAAGCAAAATGACTGTACCTTTGTTATGCTACAACTTGCAGAGATGGTCGCCGAGTAGCTTAAGAGTCCACAGCTTCTTCTTCCGAATGAGACCAAAATATTTCCCGAAAAGCCGGTTTGATGTAGTTACATACGTAGAAATCGACAATGAATATACCAAAAACTTAGAACTGGAACAACAGTATAATCCACATAGGTTAGAATCAAAAGTTAGAAACCACTGAGTAGAACTCGTTGAACTGGTTCGAACGAGCGCACGCACAATATTGTGTGGGGAGAACTAGGGTGGTCACAGAGGGCAAAGCGAAAGCCGAGTTAAAGTAAGGTCGTACAGCGCGTGCACGTGCGTGAGTTTGTTGAATTGCAAGGTCTCGGGAAAGTACTGTATCCAGTCTCGACCCATGAGATACGGTTTGTTCGCAGGTACAACGATTAAGGGTTGGGTTAATTCTCGCTCCCCGTGCATGGCTTTGACGAAACATCTACCCAACACCTGAATTAGATCACCGGGGTATGTCTGTTATCTCGAGTTGCACGGTTGTAAAAGTGGCAGCTTTTTCATTGAACCACGGTTTACAGTGGTAACAGCCGCCTCCATGTCTATCGGTTCATCCTCTATCGTCAAGCGTATGGGGTAAGGAGGACAGTTTTTGAGTGTCGCACTGTCCAACTACACTGTTAAATTCACTGCTCAAATTTTCTAAGATCTTATCACCTAGCTCTAGCTTGCTTTGACGTGCCACTGAGGCGATGTTCGTGGGGCGGGAACTTTCCGCTCTACACACGCGAGCTAGATGACCAATCATGCCGCATTTCCGACAGATACTTTCTTTGTGCTGGCAATCGGAAGCTTGCGAGTGCTGCAAGCCGCAACAATGACACACAAAATGTTTGCGATGTTCACTCGTGTCTGGTTTACGGACCGCGTGCACATCATCAACTACCGGACGAGCAATGAACTCGCGTAATTGGTGTATAATAAGCTCTCGTGGGCGAACAATGAGCCAAACGCTTTCCCACGCGGCGGCCGATCCATCCAAGCATAACAACTTCTCTCTAGCACTTTCGTCCGATATTCCCGAAATTAAACATTAAATTTTCATCTGCTCTTCAATTTTCCAAGGTGGAATCTCGTTATACTTACACTAAGGAACAGATAGATGAATATGTGTAATAAAGTCGTTTATACTCGTTTGGCTTCTGCACATGTTTTGTGAAGCAGTATCTAGCGGCGTGAACATTTTGTTTCAGCCCCCATAACACGATACTAGTACCGAAAGCAGAACTGAAGGTGGCATAGTTTTCCATCCTCAGGGCGTCATAGTGCTGTTGACCTTAACCGCCAATCACTTGCCTGAACCCCCTGATTTTGTGAGACGCAGAAAAGTAAACTGTCGGATTCAGTATAGGAAGTAATTCCACGCAGTTAGTAAATGATTTCCTCCATCCTATCCAGTTCGACAAGGTCGACTTCTCCTCAGCAAATGACCAAGTGATAGGTCTATTCAAAATTGGGTTCGTCGTTTTGCTCGCCACGAAAAAGTAGTACCACTAAGCATGTAACGCATGCTTCCGAGACATGTAATCATATCAAGCAGAAGACATCTGAATAGTAGCAGGTTTATTAAGTAAGTAAGTAAGGTACCGGACTCATGGAACCCGCGTTACGAGACCGGGTGCGGATGTCAGATGAGAGGCTGGCTGGTATGAATGGGAACCAATCCGCACACAGCCGCAGTAAACGGATCGAAGTCATTCGCGTACGTGACAAAAGATGTGCGACGCCTTGCTGAATGTTGCAGACCCCAAGAAGCTTGATTGTAATACTATTCTGTAGAGTGTGAATACAAATATCGTTCTCTTACACTGTATGTACGAGGTTGAACGCATCTGTCGAGACTACAAGATGTTTAAGAGAACAGTGATTAGAAGAGGTGCAATACGAAACAGTAAAATTTATGAACGCATGACCAGTTTCCACGGATCCGATACTTCTGGTCACTCGGTGTGTGGATCAGGTCGCGACACCACCATACATCAGTTTGTCTCGTCATTCTATGTACCTTTACTAAAGGCAAGTGTTCCCCTGGTGTGTCAAAACAGTGAGGTGCACGCAAAATATAGGTTCTGTGCCTCTTTCCGCCCAACTGAAATGTACTTGGTTTCTCCGATTGAGTCTTGCCGTTCAATGCTGAATAGAGGTCCACCTATCTTCTCGCACAGCACTGTGCTTATGTCCGTGCCTGGCCGTTGCGCCTGAAATTCTGTTTTGGACTAGTGCGGAAATCTGAAATATCTCCAGGTTTTAGAAAAAACGTAGCTATATGTTGGCAACTTCAAGCACCAACCTACTCTAACATTTAGGCCGGATACTGCTTTTGCTATAGTGCGTCATTGTCGCAATTACCTGCGTCCATGCTTGAGATTATCATTATGCTAGACCTGTATTGATAGCAGAACATATATCAGCGCCACCCGCTGTCTTTAGGTAAATGACATGAAGCCTATGGCGTTTAATTCTGATAACCTCAACTGTTTCGTAGAGAGGAAAACTCCAACCCGGAATCCAAAATAACTGAACTAGCTTCACTGCAACATGTAGCGGATAAGGTAAACCATAAGATGATTGAAGCATGAAGCGACTGAGGTTAATTTACATCACTCCATTGTCTTAATGTATTAGTATGATAATCAGCATAAGAAGTGTAACTGCTACTAGCTTACCTGCTGTTCCAACGAGCTTAGTGGCTGTTTGCTTGTTGAAACCCGGTACTTGTGATTCACAAGTGAAGTTTCGGAGTTTTCGCAAGATGGCAGTTTCCCATGTTTTACGATCGTGCTGTTTAAATTGGTCTGAGAGATCCAATTCCGAGAAAGGCATATGTTGTGACGCCAAAATCTCTACCAGTCTGGGAGGCGGGTTGACATGCGTGCTCACAGTGAGACGAAACTTCTCACCCTGTCCCAAGTACTGAATTGTGTTGTTGGGTAAATTTTCGAACCAAGTGACCGTCGCCGGTGGATTTGAATCAGTTTCGCACTGATGAAAATAAAAGAGTCAACAAGGAGACTTCAAAAACCGGCGCGCTCATGAGGTATGCAATACTGTGACAGAAATATACCAAAATGTGAGTAAAGCGCTCTGTTGAGCTCACATAGAACAAGTTAAACTTTCGGTTCATGTGTTTCCAGAACAATTGTTCAAACGAATTGGTAGATCCCTACACTAAGAGTAAGCTGACAGCTTTTTATTACTTGAGGTTCTGGTGACAACTTCTATCCGAATTTCGCCTGTCAGCCTTATGCCCCAACCCTGATTATGACCAAGCCAGATGTCCTTAACATGAACGGGAACATGACAAACTGCTTTTGAGTCCACACGTATGGCAACGAGAGATGTTTGATCCGAGAATGAATTCCATTAGTGGTGGAGACAAGTATCAATTCTGTAGCAACCATAAGCACCTCTGGAAACCTCCGTGTGAGATCCAGAAAGGCTTTTAAAAAGGCTGTTCAGATGATCAGATTCGCAGCATAAACTAGGGGCCTGAGCTAGTCGAAAAAAACATTCTCAGGCAAACGGGTAGCCGGAAACATGGATCATGCAGCGATCAGTGGCCAAACCTAAATTATTACCTTATCTACACATAGGCAAAGTCCGGCGTTGCGGTACACTCGGATTGTGTAGCTAAAGCCTATGTTGAAACGACCCCGTCTTTCAATACTCAGTTGCATGTTCGATTTATGGAGTAAGAAAGGCCACTGGGCCGATGTTTTTCTTGCTCTCGAGACATTAAACCTGCCTCACTAGATTATTATCTTCCGTTGAATGCAAATAACTTAAGTTGATTTTGAGATAACTGACGTGGCCTAAGCGTCGTTAATGTTTCTCCAGGTCAGTAGTGGCTGCTGCGGAATTTCCCCTTGTGAATGACAGAACAGACTGCAGGCGATTTATGAGAAAAAATTCAAGAGAATCTGATCGACAGTAGGTAACATTCAGTTCACTTTCGCACAGTAACCATATTCGAACCGTTCGATCAAGATAACATGTGCACAGTACGACCGACTGGAAGCCAACCTGTGCAGTGGCGAGTAAATGGATTCAGTATTTCTTGCGCTAGAAGCTAGCTGAAGGTTTGCACTTGAACTGTGTACACATGCTGAGTGAAATTTGATGGCTCACGAAGCTTCTGGGACTATAAAGTTTCAAATGTGCATGTGAACCCGGAACAAGCTACTTAAATGAACGTTACAAAGATGTTGTGAATTTCGTTGAGCTCAGGCTGACCATAACAGAAGCAGCAATCCGGTTCTCCGCTTGTTTACCATGATTTCATGGCGTAATTTAGAACAATGCACTTGAACCATATGATCTAGTAGTTCATTGCTTGAGTACAAATCATTTATTCTTTGACTTCTCTGTTTGACAAGCAGTTACAGCTTCTACAACTTGATAACAAGGTCGAATGAAGGACCAGTAGGTTGTTGTCTTTACCTAACGCGGACCAGGAAAATATTTACCATAATGTAGTCGGTTACTAGTAACGCGGTTTTTGGGTGAAGAGAACGTCCTATGTTCTATGATAAGCTTCCTCATTCAATAAGTGCTGGTAGCTGCAATAATAACAAAACAGCTGATAAAATCTATACAAATCCACAAACAATTTTTTATTTGTTTGTTTCTATTTCTCATGTTGCTTCAGTGCCGTAACAGGCGAGCGCTACAAATGTCGATATTTGTTGCGTTCATATTACACTATTATAGGGTAGTTGCGCCAGTTACGCTACGAAGACAGACTGAGATTGCTCGGGATATTTAGTGGTCAATATCGACGACTACGGGGTGGTTTGATTTTGGCTTATCAGATTCTGACAGACCCCAATCCTACCTGCCGCCATCTGCTGGAGCTCAGTAACAACAACAATCTGAGAGCCCATCATCTGAAGCTAGCAGTGCAGTAAAGCCGTTTGGAATGTCGACGGAATTTCTTTTCCGTGCGTGTTTGCCAAGCCTGGAATGCTCTCCCAAAATCTGTAGTCAGTGCACCAAACCTGATCGAGTTCAAAAATCGAGTTGATAGTGCACTCACTTCATTGCACTATCTCCCATAGTACAGTCTAATTTTGAGAGATCCAAAATCCATACTTTAAAAATAATTTTCCCCCACGCAAATTTCAACAGTGGATTTATATTTTGACGCTTCAAACTCAAACACTTTGCCCCATGCGAATTTCAAGGGGCGGTGACCCTTTTAACCAAATACTCCATACCTCATGATCCCCTCCGGAGTTATAGTGGATTATTATTTTGACACTTCAAACTCGGTGAGTCCACAAGCTTGTAGTGACTCGTTGTTAAACGATTTTACTGAATTGGTTTCCATTAAATTTTTCACACTTCTATGATTTTCGCACTGATCACCCTACGGGATTTGTTAAGCTTTAGCTTTTATACCCGCATAAATCCATTGTTCCATTGTTCTATTGATAGCAGTTCGTCACAGCGTCAACGTCGCAAGTGCTCACAGGTGACCTGTCTTTAATTCAAGAGGTAAACGGTTGGCGGAATCAGTTGTGCATTAATCAGTCAAAAACGATTGCTCTTCTTATCAATAACGTAAGGTTGGAATTTATTGGTTTTGTGCTCTCCAATGTCCAGTCATGCGTTTCTCCCATAAGTGGCGCACGACGCTATCCTCCTTGATCGCTTAGTTCCATTGAGTTCATTATAAATGTGCACAATCTACTTTGGGTCCAGCCATCTTTACAAATTTGTTCTGGCGGTTGATATGTCTCAAACGTGTAATCGCTTACTGCTAGTATGTGAATTGTCCCCCACAGTTCACAGCCCTGTTTAACAGGATATATTCAATTTACTGCTTCTCCATGTAGCTCAGAAAGCCAAATGGGAAACGATTACTATAAAACAGATCGCTATAGTTGTCTGGCTGCCACGACAATAGTGAAACTACCTTCAACTTGCATTGAGAACAATTATAGCAGCCATGACGCTCGGGTATGCTCCTATTAACGTTTTAGGAAGCAAGTATCGACTTGCCGAACAACCTACCTGGTTTGGCGAACAACCTCCTCTTGGTGTCATCTGGGTGGTTCGAGATTATTCCGTTCCAGCGAATGGTCGGCGGCAGTGTTCCTGGATGTGACGGGTTTTCGCCTAATAAGTGTTCTCTTTAGCAAATGCTACATATATCCGTTTAACAACACTTAGACTTTGCAAATGTGAAACTCCACAAAGCAAAGTGATTACTCCTTGTCTCGCTCTGACTGGCAATGCGATTCAGGGGTGTGTTGGACCCGTGAGCCTTTGTGAATATAAAGGCGTATGAACCACTTGTTTAGTCACCGGCTCCCAACGAGTTGCGGTACTCTCAAATAACCCTGTTGCCTTGTACGTTAAATTCTTGAACAACCTTTCGGGGCGAAGCCACCTAAGACAAGCCTATACTGAGGCCTGGACAACTGGATAGTATCATGTCCGTTGATGAATCATGGATGGATTATGCTACTGCTCTCAAGCTTGTTGTCTTTTGGCCAGCCGAAATCCATGGCTCAACCACCACTCACAGATCGCCCTACGTACCGTTCCTCAACGGCATTTATATCCTCTCCAGTCGACGCCAACAACAGCTCACTGTTAGCAATTGATGGAAGTAGGAGTCAAGTTGTTGGTGTTTTGCACCCGGCCATCACAGCCTTCTCAGACTCCAATGAGGCACCAGCTTTTCTCCAACCTGGTTCTTCATCCAGCTTCGTAGCGCTCAATGTTTACACTCGGATACCAATCGGACGGCAAGCTTGCCTGACCGTAGCTCTGAAAAGCTCTTATAGACATCTGTTGCCTCTCGGAAACTAGATTGCAAGAATTCAGTACAGTCATCAGTAAACTCTGACGTCAACTACCACTTGCGCCTTTCCGGGAACCCAGGTACGGCCGGTTCTGACCAGGCTGGTGTGAGTGTTGCTCTGAGTGACAGCGCTGGGTCCGCTTTGCCTGAAGGGATCCCAGTCAACAATCAACCACTGCAATCAGAATACGAGGTTCATGTAAGCTAAGCAAGCGTTGAGATGTTAGATGTACCTTATGTATCATCTCCGCCTACGCTCCCACAAACTGTAGGCGGATACAGTCAAGGATTGCTTTTACCAACAACTACATTTTGCGTTCCTCCAATAAGTCTGATGCTATAATTCTTGTCGGAGATTTTAACGCATGAGTGGGTCGCCTGCCATCAAGTGAGCACCAATCTGGTGGCAGTTTTGGCCTCAACGGCACCAGTGTTCGGTAATCGAAGAGACAGACTGCTACGTGGTGCCCACCTTACCAGACACAAGAGTGGTCTTATCTTGACCACAGCAATAAGTTTGCAGATGGTGTGGAAGCGTGACGGACTGCCGAACATACTGATCAATCGGTCTGGACACTAATCACGCATTGTTTTGTACTAAGATTTGCGTGCGTATCTGAGGATCACCCAGGAGAACGCACTACCAAACGAAAGTCGAAAATTTGCAGTATCGTACGACGTTATCCAAGTACCAAACCTAACTTTCAACACTACTTGCCACAGCTTATGATGCCGATCTGAATGCACAGTGGGTGTTCAACGAAAATATTTTACTTTCTGCCAAATTTGACAATTGTGGAGTTGGCTGTCAAGTGCCGCTGTTTCCTTGTCGCTGATGGACAGACACAGCTCGGTCCCTGACGATGCACTGATGAACGTCGGTCCCTAGGTAGAGAATTGTGCATTATTGTAAAAAAAATAACGTGAAAGCTGTTGATGTGAACGTGCTAGAGAGATGGAACTTGCTAGCTCCCCGGGTAACATCAGAAAACTTCTATCTACATTGAAGGTTTCCGAACTGATGTAAACGAAACAATATGCGAAGAGGATGGCTCGGTAATAACCAGTCTTCAAGGACGGTTGGAGCAAATGGCCGAACATTTTGGCTCCCAGTTTTGCTGGTCGCCATCTCCATCGGTTTCCTCTGGAGCGAGCACTGGTTTTGAGTGACCATCCCCCACAGATCCTCGCTCCCACCGGTAAACGGTGCCGAGATTCCACCTCTTGCTGCATTATAAAGCACCCGGTCCCGATGGTCCACGTCTTCACTATTTAAAGATTGGGGCTATTCACTGGTCCGCGAATTCACTACCTTGTTCTTATAAGTCTGGTCGAGCCTATCGCTTCTTTGTCGAGAAGCCTAAGTGCCACCAATAGCCACCCACTGTCATCGGTCGCTAACCCTGGACCTAGGCCTTGGGTACATGTTCCGCTTGCTATTCTTCTTCGCGGTAGTCCCTTTTGCTATCATCAGCGTTGAAGTTTTCAGGCATTTCGACCACTTGGTAGATGCGGAAAGCCCGATGATAGTCGACATTGCAACGAAACTCAGTGTACTTGGACTCACCACCGATATCGCACCTGTAACATCAGTCTACGCCTTTTCTCAGACTTCGCCAGACAAGGACAAATTCTTCACAGTATTACAAGCTCGTTTAGCTAATGAAAGCAACTTTGCACACGGCATCCCTAGTCACGCACCACATATGGACGAGTGCCACCTCCGTCACATGCCATCCACGTTGGCTATCGCCCGAGAAACTAAAGGTAGCTAAGGCGGATCTTGAGCACATACTTGCACTTGGAATAATTCGCCTTTCCGACAGCGCTTGGTCCTCGCCCCTGCAGATGGTCCCCAAGAAATCTGGTGACTGGTGCCCTTGCGGTGATTACCATGCACTCAATCGGCTAACCGTCCCAGATAGATATCCCATCCCACACATGCAAGACCTTACCGCATGCCTCACGCGTAAGGCAATCTTCAGCAAGATCGATCTGGTTCGCGCTAATTACCAGATACCTGTAGAAGATAATGACATTCCTAAAACAGCCGTTATCACTCATTTCGGCTTGTTTGAGTTTGTAAGGATGTCAATTGTACTGTGCAACGTCGCACAAAATCTCCAATTCTTCATCTGCGATGTCACTCGTGGCTTGGACTTAACTTATTCCTACCTGTAAGATACCTGTTGGTAGCCAGTTCATCGGAACAAGATCACCTCGAGCATCTTCGAGCCCTCTTCTAGCGATTGATCCAACACAATGTCACAATCAACCCGACTAAGTGCGAACTCGGCAAATCAACGGTAGAATTCCTAGGCCACTTCGTTTCCTCGTCTGGTATCAAGTCCTTCCTGATAAGATCCAGACAATCAAGGACTTCAAAGCTCCGAGTTTATTCAAGCACCTCCGTCGATTTTGGGGTTTGGACAACTACTATCGACGCTGCATTCCACGCTGCGCTCAGGTCATGCAGCCTCTGACTGAATTACTCAGAGGGAATGAACGTGCATCCGCTTTCCCTGACAGAGCACAGAGAGCCTTCGGCGAGTTCAAGAATGATTTCTCCAACATTGCCCTCCTCGCTCATCCCGAATCGACTGCACCCATTTCTAATACGAATGATGCCGCAGACGTCGCGGTAGGAGCCACCCTCCAAAAACATGTTGGTGGACAATGGCAACCCCTTGGGTTCTTCTCCAAACGCCCGCAGCCAGCGGAATCGCGCTACAACACCTTCGGCAGAGAACTGCTCGCCATTTACCTAGCCATTCGTCACTTCTGGCATACACTCGAAGGCTGCGCTTTCACGGTCTACACTGACCACAAGACCCTCATTTTCGCCTTTAACTCTGCATGCGACAAATACTCACCACGGGAAACAAAACACAGACTTCGTCCAGCAGTTCACTTCTGACATACGTCCTGTCTCATGTGTCGACAATCCCGCCGCCGACGCCCTCTCACGTGTCAATCTCACTCGCCAGTCTTTGCCTACCGTCGACCTTGCCGCCATGGCATCGGCACAGCCTCAAGACGAAGACATACAGCGCACTCTGTAGTTCACTTCGCTGCATGTGCAATCTGTTCCTCTTCAAATCACGGAAGGAACCATTCTCTGTGACACTTCCACAGGTTGTCCTAGACCTCTCGTGCCTGTCTCCTTCAGACGCACAGGTTTTGACTTACTGAAATCAATATCACATCCCGGTATCTTTGCATCTTTGAAACTGGTCACCGGACGTTTCGTTTGGCGAAGCGTAAACAAAGATGTTCGTACCTGGGCTCGCGTCTGCCTTCAATGTCAGCGCCCCAAACTACTTCGTCACACCCGCAGTCTTCTTGGTTCATTTCCCTTCCCGGACTCTTGGTCCTTGCCTGTACACTTAGACTTAGTAGTTCCCTTGCCTCCTTCACGCGGAATCGTTTACCTTCTTACCTGTGTCGACAGCTTCACCAGATGGTCAGAAACCATTTCCGTAACAGACGGGCCTTCTTATACCGGTGAGTCTCGCACTACGGATGCCCATACACTATCACAACAGACCGAAGCACGTCCTTCGAACCTGTTGTGTCGGAGCCAGGTGACCGCTTCCACCCACTAACGGTAGTGAAAACACGAACAACCGGGTAGAAAACAATGTTCACGCCGCACGCCAAACCGGCAACCAAGCATCGGTGTGTGCCAACCAATCACATGATTCAAAATAGAGCATATAAACTGGCTATGCAGAAAGACTGGCAATCGATTATTCAAAGTTAGCCATGCCGGGGACGAGTGATCGATACGGTGTCTCACGAACGAGCGAAATGTACAGAGTAGGGGAAAATCCATTAAACATTATACTCAATGTCAATACAAGCTAATGACAAATGTGAGGCAAAAGTAAACGAATGCGAGGAACCGTAAAAAAGGCGAGGTGAATAGGGTGAGTGGGGCAAAACTCACCAAACAGCAAAGGATTGGTGGAGTATTCTTACCACCGATATAACAGAATCTTTACGATTCCATTCTTACTGCAACTTCTTAGGCTGCCGCCGCATTCATACCACAGCGTATCACCCAGCAGCCAGTGGGTTAGTTGAATACTTCCATAGAGAGCTTACAACCTCGCTCTGCGACTCATTCGACCTCGCGGCAGCGAAAACATTTCGCTCGTACTCTTACACATTCTCAGCAGCATCAAAGCAGATTTTCAATGTGCACTAGCAGAGCTGGTTTACGGCACAACCCTAAAGTTGTCAGGAGAATGCATTTCGCCTTCCGCACCGTCCGGTATGCCCCCGCGTAAATTTGCGCCCTCCATAGGTCAATGCTGCCTTCACTACGTCCGACTCCGCCCCGCTAGCAGCCCATAGATATGCAACTGTACAGCGGACTCTCTACCAGCACTCACATGTTCCTTCGAAATGAGGCAGTGCTGCGCCCTCTCCAGCTTCCCTACACTGGCCGTTTCAGAGTCTTGCAACAGACTACGAAACATTTCAGTTCAGACCAGAATGGTCACCTAACAACGGTGTCCACCGACCGCCTCAACGTGGCTTTCTTTGACGGAACACTTGCAACCCATCCTGATGCTATCACACAAGCAACCGCACCTGTGGTGACTATCCAAGCACTGGATATCCCGCAACCCTCCGTTCCCCTTGAACCTCAACCTACCCCGCCTCAACCTCAAGCAACCGACCGACGCGGTAGACAGGTCAAGCGTCCAGCTCGTTTTGCAGATTTTTTACACGTTTGCTATTTCCATTAATAGACATTTTTCTTCTTTAGTGGTAATCGTGCGGCTCATTCACAAATGTTTGGTAAAATCGATGAAAATACCAAAATATTTTGAAAACTCAAAAGGTGGATTTTGTTGTTAGCAGGCATGCCATGTTTCCTCTCTGGCATCTTGCCACTTCTCCCGACCGTTGCCCGTCCCCTTCCAGAAACTCTATTACCGGAACTGCCAAGGAAACCCTCGAGTGACTCGCAAGCCGGTTAACCGCAACCCCCGAGTGGTTCGCCACACTGCCTAAGACTCTCTTACTGACCCAAGGAATAGTCAGTCGTCCTCGACCGCGGACGGCCAAGAACGGCTTGGTCCCCAAACGCGTGGTTAAACTTTGCCGACGCGGACGCCGGATTTCTTCGTTGGACGAGGACCGTGGACTAGAGTGCGGTGGGGAGAGTGACACCTGAGCGCACCGTCGGGTGTGCAGCGGAGGAAATGTACCGCCAGCCTTTTTTCTGGACTAGCCAGTAGTTGTTGTAGTCCGAACAGCCCGCTCCGAGGGTCTATCGATCATGCACCCTGGTCCACGCGATCATCATAAATAATTAGAAACAGAGGCCTGGACCAAGCGAACTCTGCTACACACCCAATCTTAGAAGCCGGTGTTCAAGCCCCTGCAGCTATTTGCACCCATCTTCACCTATCGTTATCCCCCACTAACAGATCCATCGAAGACTTCCATCCTTCAGCCTTCTAAGGTGGGGGGCTCTTGTAATGTGCCGGACAACATGTTTTTTCAGTAGTTTGCAACATTGGATATTACCTTTGCTTTAACTTTCAACACGTCCACTAGTTTTACGGACAGCCCTTCCGTTGAAACAAATAGTTTTGGTGAGTATCTCGCTGCACCGTTGCTCACTCTGATTGATTCGCTTTCTATTTTTGTAGCCTGCACAATGCACGTTGGGTTCAGTGGCCTTTAACTTCTATACTGTCCCGTATTTGACACGTCCCTTACTTGTCATTGTTTACCCACTGGTATCCCAGAAACCACCCAACAAGTGCTTCCCAATATCGTCCATTAATATCTTTCGTTGGTTTTTGGATAGAATGCAATTAAACTACTTCTCATCCTCTTGTGAACCCGATTTGCTCAAAAAAATACACACCTGAGCTGCATCGCCCAGCCCAAACCCCTCGATTTGAATTCTTCTTCATAGCGATGGAACGATGATTCGAGAGTGAGGTTATCATCTGGCTTGTAATGGAATCCTGCCATATTGTGTTCCAGCTTGTCTGCGGTGGAAACCTTCGAGTTTGTACCTGCTGACTGTAACGACCTCCGTACAGGCAATGTTTTAAGCAAACGTCGCTGTGACGCCTCGAATTGTTCTTGCTGTCTGGATCCAATTTATTTAAAAAAGATGCCAAAGGGACAGTCACGGTTTGTAAATTGGTACTCAGTGATACCTCCGTTGATAATCTATTGCGGCGCCTGCACTGCTAAGCACAATTCACTCCGAACGGAAACATGAACGCGCCACGTAAGGAAGGACTGTCTTGAAAATGGACATGCGTGAACAGACGGAATGCCCAAAGCTCACTGGATCAACCAACCAATCAAGTGAAAGGACATAGTCAACGAATGGCAAACGGTCTGACTATGGACGGCTATCATGCGTGAACCCTCCTAACAAACCGTCGAATACGCTAGGAGTTTGGTCGACGATTTGTGTTTTAGCTCCACACAATTGAACAAAGTGGTCATGGTGGAAAGAGACAATATCCAAACGCTGAATGGAATAAATGCCCAGAATGGGCGTAAGGTCTGTGGACACCATGAAAAACCAGAGCAAGTGTTCAGATCCATTCTTCGGTTTTATAGCTTTAACGGTGATACAACTATCCGGTTCTACCTGTGAGCTATTACATATTCTGAGACAGGTCTTTGTTTCGTGGAAATCCGCTCCAAGCCGGTAATACTGCAGCAGTATTTTAACACTGACCCCCGAATCCAGCTGAAAACGCACTGGTTGACCTTGAAAGTGTGGTGTGCCAAACATACAAATTTGCTGTTCGCGTTCTCCTGTGTTATTCATGGATAGTTCTTGCGACTCCTGTCACCTAATCGATCCTGAATGATCGGCAGCAACATGCAAAATGGTTCTCCTTAGAACACTTCACACAGGTTATACCAAATGCCGGGCAATCCTCCCTTCGTTTTGGATGAACATGAGCGTGAAATTCACAGCTGTATTCTTGTCCATTTGTTGTCTGCAATAGACGTGTGTGGTGTTGGGCTATTGCACAGAGCTCTGTCGCGGCCCCTATTCTGAGTTGTTGGAGCTGCTGGGCCATCCTCCTCTTGCTCCAGCAACTGTAACTGCATTGTTCCAGAGCCACGTTTCTCTTCTGCAATGAGCACTTCGTTGGCCCATCGTTCCTGATCCCAATCACCATCCGGTCGCACACCAGAGAATTCCGCAAACAATCGCAAAAACTGCATGTACCTGCCAAAATTTTTACTTCGGTAAGGTAGGCCTCGCAAGCTTCTTCAGGTAAATGATTACAATCGAAGAATAAATAACTTTGGTGCGTTTCCTTTGATCGACCTTAGCAGAACTCACCAAACGTGCGTAGTACTTCATCCAGCTCGGTTTCCAGATCGCCATTACCGGCCTTGCTTCATCACCAATTGCCTTTCGGAAAGTGGCCAATATGTAGGTCGCTGGGTGCGCATCCAACAAGGTCAGCTTCCCGATGTCTAGCCATGTTGCCTTCCACATTCTTCAGTTAGCGTGCAACGCACATTCTTCCAGCTGCAGCGGTGTTGGCAATTGGATCGTTGGTCGTCCCCCGAAAGTATGCAAGAATCATCGCGTTGGCTTCTTCATCTTGTCATCATGTCGTGTAACCCGCCGAGCATCAAGAAGGCAGTCTGGGCGGCGATCACAAATCAGATATTAAAGAACACATTGCTATTCGCCGAAACTCATACTAAATGGTCGCTTTCTTTCGGCCACATGCCTGAGTTCATTGGCTGGCGTCCACCCTTTGTTCTGAGTTGGGTAATTCACACCTTGCCTAGAGGCAATAAAGATGTGTTTTGTTCGCAACCCGAACTCATTCCGGTAGCTTCATACGATGCTTGTGCTGATTGGTTATTCCTCTGTCTTCTCTGTCCGTTTGACCCATTCGGCCTATCAGCTGTCATCATCATTAAGCTCCAAACATGTGTCCTCTGTGAGCAACCCGACTGCATTTGGCCAGGACAAAGACAGTGTCTGACTCACCATTGGTACCACGATTCCGCTTTATTCGCGTGACTCCGGCAAACGTGGTCACTTTGTGGCCATGGTGACAGTCGGCTTCTCCGACCACTGATCAGCTACCATCATCAAGTGTACACTCACAAACCAATGGGGAAATGGCCGTAACTCGCAGTCAGTAATGTTCCCTAAACTTCCAGAGAATAACATTTTCACCTACGCTGTTCACGCAAGTTATACCACTACCAGAGGTCATACAAATCTCATTTACGACCGCGGATTTTCTGAGGTAGCTAATGGTCCTGAGCGAGCGAAGCGATTTTGGTGAAGTTGCGGTCCGCTTAGATGTACGGAATTTGGCAGGTATTAATTTGGATAAATTTATCTCCCAGCTTTTGCGGACACTTTACTGAAATGCGGGTGTAAGTACGGAATCGCTACGCCTATTCAAGTGGGTAGAATTTGCGCATCTCGGCAAACTGAGACCCGCTAAGTCCCTTCAGGTGCTTCGCAAAGTCATTGAGACCATCACAGAAGAGGCATTAATTGGCCATTCAAACGTATGCAGCTTTATCTCACGGGAACAGCATGGATTTTGCCAACACAGGTCTTGTCGCACAAACGTGTCACCACCCCAACCAAGTTGGACTGAACTTGTCGATGCGGACACCTCAAAGATATCCAGTGTTCGAAAGCTTTATAATCTATTCCAAAAGCTTCCTAAATGTGCTATTATTGACCAAGTACCAGGTTTGATAGTGAACCATTTTCCTATACACTTGAAGGTGAGTGATAGCGGCGGTATTTGCCAACTAAATGAACAGCAGCATAGAAGGTCGTAGGACTAAACATTTGGACTACGTGGATGTCAGCCAACGCTGCTCGTAATTCAAGCATCTCAGCTCGTGCAGGGAAGTCGTACTGTTTTTGCGCTCTTTCTGCTTTGCATTCATTCCTCACCATTTCGCTACCCACCATTGAGCCCGCATCCATTCGACTCAGATTTATCGACCATAAAAGGCGGACACTTCCATTTTGTATATTATCATCGCCTCAAAGTGCGGTATTTACCTACGTTTATGACAGATTTGTCGCTAGGATTTAAAGTGTGCAACTACTCAGCTTTTGACAAACATTGGAATTTTGACGCTTGTTCAAACGAGCATTCCTGAGACGATAAAGCTTGCTGGAAACAGCGTTTCTCCAATACCAGTTGCAGTAGCCGCCTCGCGGTCTGCGATACATTGCTGATCGCCCAGCGTTCAATCGGAACTGATCGATAACCGACAGTCACCCGCCATCCCTTGTAACTTTGCTTACCGATGCGCCTGCATATCAAACTACATCTAGCAGAGCAGCTACACTGACGGCTAGTTCGCGCCCAGGCGACCTTTCTAACCACACCGCTAGTACGACCCGTGTGTGCGACCGAACAAGGTGGGAAAAGTGCAAGACATCAACCAGCTCACTAAGCTTAGAAACGACCTCATACTGAGTACCAGAAATTAAGTGATTGCGGATCTAAATGGGCCCCAGTTGAAGAGCACCCATTGGTCGAGAAAAAGCAATTGGTTAGTAAACTTAGGGTCAAGGCCCTTTCACTGTTCCAACTGCTTTTTCCCAAACTGTATACATATATTACAGTGACTGGTGATAGTGTGGGCGCGTTTACCATAAGCCCTTTTATACTGCCTGTTGAAGCATAGAATTCGTCATGTGTACCCCCACCTTAGTGTAGAAGTACAACCGGTCAACATTAGAAGCCGAGTAGCAGCTGCAATCTAAAATTACTCCACTGGAAGCGAATATGCAGTACGGAAACGTTGTGGCGTCTAAGCAAGGGAATAGTGCATACTCTGCTTCAAATGAACTACGACCGGCAAATTCCCCATCGCCGTTATCCACCCAACTTTGGCAGAGTTTCAGGCGAAAACAGACCGGAGTTCTGACCGCAAAGCGGGATTCCTGACAGCGAAAGTCGGGTGCTACCCGAAATATGTGATCGATCAATTTCCGTCGGGCTTAATAACTTCTATCAGTAGCAATATTAGGACAGCATAATCTAGCCTGCTGCCGAACCCAAATCCTCGGGAACGTCAGTCACAAAAGCAAATATTCCTTCAAAGTCATTTGATATGCCATGAGTAAGGTATCTTCCGCTACACTCACTATTAACCGTCACAGAAAGACAAACATTGAACAATGATCACTTGAGCGAAAGCCAGAACCTAAGATCACAGCAGCTTGTAGCTCAATGAAAACGGGCTCCAAAAATGTTTCCCTACTGATGTGCGCACTCAAGTCCCTCCATCTATCACCGTCACGTTGCAGATTAAGCTGTCTGAAGACCTATAACGATGGGGCTCTCTTTGAATTTTGATGAAGGTCCAGACCAAACCCACAATCCCAGTATGAGTTATTCGTCGCACGAAGTTTACGCACTGTGACAAAATAACGTATCTTATTGTGAAATTAGAATCCACTATTGACGTAGAAACTGTTTCACTCTGAAAGTGTGCAACGACTCGGATCCTATGGGATACGCAGCTTATTTTGTTGTCCCTTGGGGCGGGCTGCATACGAAAAACACCTCGGAAAGACAGAGTAAGCAAGACCGCCAAATACAATTTTCCGCCATCACACGCCAAGTCTTTTCAACGATAGTCAGGATGATGAAACTCACGAGATAGAATAGTGGCCCTGCATTTGTGAAACACTCCTTGGATGACGTAATTACGCGATCGCTCAAAAGAAGTTTGCGGCTCAAAAATACCAAAGACCACCATACAGTCATAGAAAATAGCAACGTAAATTATGGATAGATGGCAGAAAGAATTAGAAACCTTTGGCGACCGAATTTTGGTTAAAGGCTGCAGAAGACGTGTAAAACCAGACAAGAGCGTATCTGAACAAACAGGCCTCTCAAGAATTCACTAGAGCTCCACTCGAGCGCTCATTCACACCATTCTGAAGTAGACCGCACGAGGGTTCAGAAATATCTTGGCGAAATTAAGTTGCTGACGAGGTGTCTAAATCACAACAAAGAAGGCAAATAGCAACCGACCTCACACCGGTTGGCCTTTTCCCACACCGACTCATTTAGCGCCCTGTGAGCTCCTAGTTACCAAGAAATCAGCTCGCTTGTATACCAGTACTGAACGTCCTTTCAATAATCTGACCGAAATGAAAAATCGCCAAGATTTTAAGCTATTTGATACCATAGATTTCCCTGAGACATGAATACACGCTGGATTGACGGATGGTGAATTCTCGCTCCTGAGCATGTCGGTCATCCGAAACGACATACTCGCAATACGTGTATAGGTAATCTTGTGTGTCTAAAGCGATCCATCTAAACACTGTGCTGTTTATTATTCATAGATTTTTTTCGAATATCTCACTACCTTTTATTGCGGCACATTAGCTGAGATATTATTCGCCTTCAGCAAACATGTAGAATGATAATGACCATGTTCATTGGTCACTGAGGGGTCACTCGCAAGAAATTGGACACAGTTTAGTCGATGGAAAGTCACGGAATTTCTTTTCCCTCCATGTGTTCCAGCAATAAAACTCCCGCTGCTTGAGGTATTTCTTCGTCCACATTACTGCTATTCCCTATGTGTTAACGAGGCACTAACAAGTTAGTCTTTACGTGACACAATCGGTGTGTCCATTCGATTTGGTGAGTCCACCGACAGGTGCTCTGTTTTCATAACAATTTAATTTTTCTAGAACGATCCACCCATCTGCTTTATCGGATTTGTCTAGCGTCAGTTTCTCCTAGCCACAATATACCATCGACTACTTACTTTCTATTAGGTTGTCTCAGGTCATGAAAATGGCGGCATGATATCCAGCTTATTAAAGGAATACTGAATGGAGAAACTGTCATGCTTTGTAGGACCAACACTTACAGTTAGCCATACGAACTGCGTGTCCCATTCATCCCGGACCTCCTCAATATTGATTACCGGAGGAGTTGTGTGTGTGCTGGATTCGTCCAAGTCCACCGCAACGTACTCTAACAATGGACCGGAAATCACGGGCCCGTCTGGAATACAAAGCAAGCTGACTCATAAAAAGTTAAACAACCCATACACGGATCCGGTGTCTTACATAACATCAGGAAACGCCTTAATTGAAGTCAGAAATTACACTTAGGTTGCAGGTGCTGAATAAGCCACAACTTGACTGATTTCATGTCAGGGCTTGAGGGTACAAGGTGGCTTTTTTCTAACTTAGGTGGTCTGAGCAAATAACAAAACAGCTGTGTAAAATTTATGCTAATCGGCAAGCATATAGCAATAACAGGGGAAAACTACATGTTTAAACTTGTGTAAGTCAATAATGTGGAAAACTTATCAACTGCTGGTGCCCTGTCTTCTTACACGCTAATCTGGTCAAGCCCGACAATAACAGGGTTCTGTTTTTTGAAGAGGCTGGGAATGCACTTCGACACCATGGCTCGACAACACCTACATTACTAGTCACTTCGGTTGAGGTTACTAACTGAACTACCAGGCTCGGTAAGGGGCTAGATAACACACACTATAAATGGCTATCGGTAAGAGAATTGGAAGAAAACTTATGAAGACCGAACTGTTCACCGAATAAATTTGATATGCTGCCATCTACGGAATGTCAGTTTGCACAACGCAATGGAAAAGTTACCAAAGGAAGCATGTTTTTATGTATACCTGAGAGAAACTTTCATATGAACGGAAGCCCTTTCCTCACTTAATCAGCATTAATCACTGATCCGTTGATATAAATAAGTATAAACAAGCTAAATGAAACACAGGTTGCACTTATTATAACTAGTCCTTTCACTATTCCTTCCTACATCAGTGAAATCGCAGACATGACTGAAGGTTTATCCTAGGATTTAATGGATGATGCGTGGATACAGACAAAGCTAGCACGGAAAGTAGAAACAACATGAATTTCTTCAGTGAACTCTGCAACATTTTAGCGACCCTTCAGTATTTATTCTAAAGGCCGTTCGTTGTGGCAGTTAGTTAACCATGTATTTTTCAAGTCGTGTTCATCTATATATTTTGCTCATAACCGCCCACGGTAAGACAGCAGCTGGCGGCATCCGTTTCCGCAAGTATCTATTGCTATGATATCTAACGATTGGATATCCAAGGCTGAGATGCACTGTCCCATCCGTAAGCCCATTCTATATCTAATGGAGACCCGAAAGAACAGAGTGTGAGATGGAAGTATTCCAAACACGATGGGCTCACAGCGCGAACGCAATCAGCCATAAAAACATTTTAACCCATCTATTTCGACGCCTTCCATTATCTATCAAATAATAAGTGGTTGTGTGCGAGAAGGCAGAGATTAGCAGTTGAGCTAGCAAGTTGCTACCTTGTTGGATACGAGTGCACTGGTGATGTTATTGCTATCAAACAGGCATGCCTAGCAAAAGGAAGCCGAAGTGAGGTAAGTACATGATTCGTTCCTAATGTATATGGGCTTGTGAGCCTAAATTGGCAGAAACCCGTGTCAAAATGTACAAAAAGGGAGACAAATGAACCCTTCAGACGGTATGCTGGTCACCACGACGTCAGGACGTTTCGCGTTCAGTTGCATAGTACAGATGATTCATCTCAAGGTTTATGGGGTGGGTTGCTTATTCTGCGTCGCCACATCACTGGAGACTCCCGATCGAATGCGCGTGAACACTGGTAAGTGTCACACGAGCAAGCTGAAGTAACCTACTAAGGTGTGGTATTCTGAGATGACAATGTACCAAAGTGCGTCATTCCCTCACACAGGTGGCCGATGTGCCAAACATCATATGATTCCCGACGCATAGAAAGATGCTACAGCTTCACTCGGTAGTCGGACCCATCCGGCGTTCCGACCCCATGACTTCCGGATGCCAGCAGCTAGTGCCACTGAGCCATGATTCACGACGGCATTTGTCCTACATCCTAGTCAGCTGTCGCTCATGCAAGTCTGCGGCCATCGCCCATGGCGTAGTGGCACAACGTGCTGGTATCGGGTCATAAGATCGGAACCCGGTTGGAGTAAAAGAAAGGCGCACCACTGAGGCGACCCAGGTGATCGAAACGTCCGTCTGGTGTTTTTGCAGACGTGTAGGAGCCTACTTGATAGTAAGGGGAGTGCGATGAACTACATCCAACTTAGCCGCATATCCCCAATACGAATGCGTAAACGCGAGCTGGTCAACCAGCACACAGATGCGCTACGTAGTTTCTGAGTCTGCTCTGTCGTATATCGTGCACTGCCTGCGCGAACTGGCGACACATGGGTGCCTGGGCTTGCGCGCACCGCGTGCCAATTGTCTAGTTAGCGTCTTCGAAGTTCAAGTACACTAGGTGGCTTTTAACTAGCCTCCTATCGATCAGAAATCGCCACCTTGACCACACGTCCTAGAAGACAGCTAACCAGTGCAGAGTCTTAGGTGGCGTGCCGTATTCAAGTTAGTGGCTCACACAAGGACTGCTTCCACAGACGGCAAGTATCCCAACCTTGAGAGTCAGAAAAGCTATCACATCTGCACTAACCAAGCACTGACATGAGGAATGCACACTTCATGAGTGTGTTATACCTATGTGACCAAGCGAACTAACCTAAGCCGAAGGAACACATGGTAATGCAGCGGGAGGTTGCGTAAGAAAATTTCCATTCCAACATATACGTGTCCCTGCTCTATACATCTAGTGCTTATGCTGCAGGTAACCGGACGATGGTTTGCGGAATGAACTACGATCTGTACCTGGTGCTTCTGAAGACGTTGCGGTGGTGTACTGTTTAGTTGCAATGCGATTTAGACTAGGAAGTCTAATGGGCAAAACACGCGTGTACGTAGTAAAAAGCATATTTTGCTACTTACAGGTTACAGTCAACTGAAAGAAGGCTGTTTCGGACACAGCACGCTGATCCTCGATCGGTAGCCCAGGAAGATAACTTTGTATGTTACAGCCTAGTGTCTGCAGATGCATTCTTCGAGTGGGCAACAACTCCAGCAAATATGGAGTTTCTGGATGCCTAGAAAGGTGAACAACTAGACTTTGACTTGACGGATCCATGGAAGACGAGACGGCATTGAGAGAAGTGCGTGTATCAATGGCCGATAGAGTAGCATTGGTTATGCTCCAGCTAAAAGTAAAGAAGTATACAATAAAGGTAGTATGAAAGTAATTCATTATATCACAATCCTGTTTTATTAGTATCAAAGTTTATCAGTTCATGAAATTCTACTTTAGCAACCTGAAGTCGAATTCCAACTTTTTAACTCAACTGCGGCCGCATTGCATCGTTACGGTGGAGTATTATGCAGCGCTGCGGGATGAGCTGGATAAAGCGTACACATGCGTCATGGAGAACATGCTACAATTCAACATCACCAAGTGCGAAATTCTGAGTATACGCAGAGTAATCACAACTACCCGGCAGGGTCACAAACACTACAACCTGCTTCTTATGAGTGCGCTCACGGCGTGATCGTGCAACGTGACCTTAGTTGTGCGGCAGACTGGAAAAGCGTCACAGAAATCTAACCAGCACTCCAGCCTCCTTCGTAAAACGTTCCGGAAGCCCGACGCCTCAGTCTTCCCGAAAATGCTTGGCGTGTAGGTGAGGCCGCACGCGGAATACACTCTACAAGCATGGGAACCCTGGCAGAAGCTCCAACCTACGTCACTGGATACTACATAATATAGGGTGACGAAGTACGTCAGAGGTTTGTCCCGCTTTTCCAACTTACTCAGGCTGAGAACTCTGTACATGTACAGTGGACATTATCGGCGTTTAGAAGACCTCAAATGGTGTATTAGATCCTAAAAACTCCAGGCACGCATGCCACTCTTATCTGTAACTCAGTTAAAATACGTCTCTAAGGGGCTATCAGTTTAAGTTGGCTACGCAGTACAGCCAACTAGTGCCGACGGAACCTTTTCTCCATCCGGGTGTTACGGCCTTAGAACGCCGTTCCGGTGCATGTAATTAATGCCGCCTCGTTACCCGTATCGCGAAAGCACCTTGGGGATACCCTGCTACATATACTCTGTGTGCTCGTGACCGTCAGATAACGGCATTGGTTCAGAACAAACAGCAGACCGCGTTATATCCCGTCTAATCCCCAGGCAGAAATACTAGCATATGTGCTACTACAAACCCCTTGGTGAGTCATGAGTCTCACGCGTTCCTTTACTGACACTGCATTTTATTTTGTAAGTTACAAGGTAACAATCCTACTGGACTTGTCCATCATTTGCTTTTATACCCGTCTTAAACCGGTGCTCTGTACACACAAAATATCTTTTTTAGCTATTTTCGTTGACCAAACATTAATAATATCATCATTTTTAGTGTACAGATTCGGTGCATGATAATTGCCAAGTAGTATACGTATTTTCGGTCCGCAGTTGAGTAATCAATGACGTGTCTTCGAAACATTTAAAGTTCGGTTACCATACTTACGGATGCACGTCAACCGCAGCTTACTTATAAATGAGAATCGAATCATCCGGCTGATATTCCAACACGCGGCAACGGAAACGAGCGGGATGAAATTCCACCAACTGCAGCTGGCTGCGTCCAGGAAAGCGTTCCGGTAATACCGTCACACCGGACAAATCTGTAAACGAAAGGACGATTACATACATAGCACTGCATTATAGGCTGAACAACGAGGCAACACAACGCAGTCCCATTGAACAGGTAGCAGTGACCACACGAAAAAGTTGCACGTAGACGATCGAATACATGTGGAAACTTATTTTTGGAACACGCATCCTCTAACAGTTGATGAGCGACAGTCCTCGAACGTTTAGGTGAATATTGAATATGCTACGCACCTAGAGCCACTTTTTAGGTTTCTAAGATTGGTTGTCGCTTAGAGTACTATCCACATGCTGTGTTTGTGTGCCGGTGTTTTGATCGCCCCAGTGACCGAGTGCACAACCACTTAAATTCCCCCGGTGTAGATAAACTCAGTGGATAGCCAAAAACAAATTTCAAATCTGAAGCTTTGGCTAGCTAGTGGATTTCGATTGTGAGGAAGCAATCTGAAAAAATGCGATCTATCAACAGGTGATATCAAGGAATGAAAAACTGTGGCAGAAATAGCATGGAAATAGTAAACTCAAGGATCAGTGACGATGAGAAGCCGTGCTGAAGCACCAATAGTAAATGTGCGGGTTTATCAAATATTGCCATCAGCTAGTTGTCGGTTCAAATAAGTATACTTATCACTAGTCAACAACAGACCTGCGATAGTAAGGGTAACGAGCTAAAAGCGGTGTGTCCGTGAATCCATCATGCTGCCTGTGAATACTCCAAGGAACTCAGAAGTAGCTTATGGGTTATCGGAAGGCAATTAAAGCATGAGGATGCATTTGCCTGCATGAGCACTAGCAGTAACTTGATGTTGTGAGCGTGTGCTTTCGGTGCAACATGCCGACTGTCTTGATGATTGGTGCTTCAAACAGTTGTGAAGATGTGGTCTGGTCGACGTCAGGTTATGATGATTTGGCAACGGTCTCACCTCATGCATCGGAAGTGAATAACAATATCATGGTACAGTGGCTTCAGCAGTACGCCGGTACCCCGTACCGACGTTTGGATGCCACGCAACCACCACTAGTGGCGCATGTGCTAAGGATACTGCGACGGTCGCCCGGTCCCCTAAGCTCGCTTGGGCCAGTGACGTCTGGATTGCAATGCAGACGTCTTATCCCTTTGTCCACCAGCCGATATTACGATACGGAATGCAAAATACTCTGGTGACTACCTAGTGATACATATCATTCGGTAGATTACAACTTAACGAAGAGTTTGGGGGCGCAAAGTTCAAAGGAATCCAGTTGCAGCTAACATACAAGTTGGGAACATGGCCTCAGAAACCGTACATCAATGCAGGTTTGCGTATCTTAGATATTCAGTGAAATGACTCCAAAGAAATGGCGGCCTTTCTCCTTTGCGTGTTGCTTCTGGTAATACGTGGTGAGTGAATCTGCAATGGTGAACGAGGACAACTCATAGCGCGAGCGTGCGCTAGCGTAAATATCGATCTCAGTTGAGTTGGTGTGTGATAACACAAGTTCTAATATTTGTGCTGTATTATGAACCATGCAATTCACGAAGGCTCTGAAATGGGTCTTTTGGATTTCACTATGGAATTCTGATCCCTACTGATCGCCATTCGGAATTACACCTGATTGTGTCAGCGGCTAATCGCCACTTTGAAATTGCGAGGTTTCCGTTACGTCATGTGATCACCAGAGATAACCTCGTTGTCCATTTGTGCATACGAGTCGTTATGCGATGAAGTATGTTCAACCACTCGAAACACATTTATCCAATCGGACTCGACGTGCTTACTTGGGCTAGAAATAAGCAGCCGAATGCTGCTCGTGGTGTCCACTCGAAGCTCGTCGGTAAAAATACTGCGCCTACAATCAGTCAGACTCGGAGCTCACAATGTGCATGCACCCAAATAACGGCTAGGAAGAAACAAAACTGATCTTTGTGCATAACTGAAGCCAGCTAAGCGCATACGAACAGAAGATGCTATGCATAATGAAAAGAAAACAAATTTGAGTACAAAGCGAACAACGCATCCGGCCGTTGTTGGGGTTGAAGAAGAATTATTAGACGTAAGAATCCATTTGCCTTGGTGTTGTGACATCTCTATCAGACTAGAGGGTGTCCAAGAAAGAGGTGACCAGTACTGGGCCTTGGAGTACCTATCGTGTGTATGGACTGTGGCACGCAATCTTGATTGAGGCTACAGTTAGCTTTGAAGGAAACCTATGCGATTTCGATCACTGGGACCTCAACCGAAGTGATGTTTCAGAGCTGCTTTCTCCCAACTCTGCACTTCGCGACCGACCGGTTTCCTCCTGATTCGGACTCGTCAGAGATAGCTTGAGCTGAGTGGGGATCTCAAAACCATGATTGAAGGCTTCCAACTTTGTTCATAGGCCAGCGCTTTACAGCATCACTTTACAGCAGCGTTTGACACTGCGGTTAGCATTTTACTATGACGCTTTGGAGTACCCACCGTGTGTCTGGATTGCGACATGCAATCTCGATTGAGGCTACCGTTTTATTTGAAGCAAACCTACGCCATTTCGATCACGAGGACCGCTTCGAAGCAAACTGTAGCCTCAATCGAGAATGCGTGTCGCAATACAGACACACACACACACACACATACACACACACGGGTCTTCATGCTCACATCACACACCGCTGCACTTGTCTATTCCATAGGCAAACTGGTGATGGCGTTGTGAGGATAACCGACATAGCTGAGTCACGCAATGGCTGCGCACACGGTGGACGTTTTGATGTAAAGTTGAGTGAGTGCAGGGTTTTGAATTCATGCTCTGTTCAGTACAGACTCGCTTTCTCCGAGCGCAATCCCTAACTTCACTAGCCAAGTAAGGCGGTATCGCTTAATTGTCTTAAAAGGAACAAGCATACTTATAATACACAACAAGTACAGCTGCCACAATTTCACACATATTTAAACCATTGTATTCAAACTCTTATTATTTGTTTTCATCTTATCAAATAGATGTAGAAGATGCATTTCCTCAATGTCATTGAGTGGACAACAGATTCCGGTCAGTTCTGCAACTCACACTATAGAACTCAAACTAAACTAACTATACAGTAATTTACCAACAGAAGACCTCTATACTTTCAGTTCAGTTCAGTTAAACGACTATGCTCCATGTACGGAAGTAGGAAGGATAAGCGTAAATTATTGTGGTGTATAAAGGAGATGAAGCAATCAGAATGAAACGAAAACTGGATTAGAAAGTTGCATAAAATTAATCGGATTGGAATGTTAATGGTTAGAAAAAAGTGACTAAATGTGGGATCATCTATGAGACCGTGACTTCAGCATGTTCGATTAGCACGCCAAGTTGTGACGTGGCCCATCCGAGATCCTCATCCAAGAGGATGGCAGGCAACAGCCTCACCTGGTTGGTCAGTCATGACTTCCTGTCACTTCACCGACTAGATGCACACAGTTTTGCTTGTGCCTTGCTGGTATATTATGCACAATGGGGCAGACGGAGAACAAACAAAAACAGAAACTGGCAAAACTAACCCGTATTGGAAAACTTGGAAAACAATCCAGTGTGACACCAAGATTCTTTCGAACTACCGCTGTCGACTTTCCGTTTATATCAGATTTCAGCAATGCCCTGCAAGTCCCGGTGACTAAAGATAGCAGTCGTCGAATCTCTTCTCAGCAAACTGGTGACCATACAAGTTAACACAATAACACAAACTTATCGCAGCGTTGAACCCAATACGTTTGGTACATAGGCCGATATCACATCGTGACGGTTTACACCCCAGCGTTTGGAAAGCCATACGGTCCTTGCTGGTAAAAATGTTGATTATTCCAGTGATACAACTACGAAGTTAAGCAAACTGATCAACTGTTTTAAGCTGCTGTTCGGTGACATATTGTATCTGGACTCTTCGACCTAGTAATGCAAAACTGCCCAACACTCTAAAAACTTGAAGGGCATGCCATAGCGTGTATCGTCAGCGGAAACGCTGGCACTGCTACTGAATCCTACGCAGATTGATCTGTATTGACTGCGTATGGATGAATGTTCATGAATTGCTCTCTCGGTCAAATTTCCGTTCCTTTTTCAAATGAAAAGAACTCATGTACACGTGAAAGCAATCACTGGCAAAAACGAAAGTTACTGCGTATCCGATAAGTGTCAAACCGCTTCTGAAGCCCGGGCTGCGACTAACACACCTCACCGTCAAACCTCTGGCCTTTCATTTTGTGCATTAGCCAAAGTCAGGAATGTCAAAATACCCATCCGGCACGGTAATAGAGTCTATTTACATGAAGCACTTATACGAGTCCGCATTGGGCTCATTTAAACAAGCTTCAAATGCTTCAAGAACACTAAAAGCGGGCGATCCATTTAAACCCAGTTGCAGCTCATAACACTATTGACCCGCTCGAATATCGCAACCAGGACCGAAAGTACATTATCTAGTTTGAAAGCAACATACCACGAGTGGAAGCACGGTCGTCAACTTTGTTTTCCGTGGCAATGTCCCAACAAGCACATTAAGTAAAAGGATAGCGTCATGTAGTAATCAGCTTACGTATCCCAGTGAGGACCAAAAATATTGAGCTATGTTACTTACCTGTTATAAGAACGGTCAAATACCATATGCCGTAGGCTATTTACTTGGCATAGCCGTTAATTTAGAGAGGCGGAATATTTGGCAGAACTTTTAGCAGGATTTTGTGAATTCATATTACCAATAAAATGCGAAAGGACAAATTAGGCACCTAGTTTTTCTCCGGATGTCTAACGATCGAGCTACTGTACCAAGGATGAACTTAGTCAAAACTTGTTTAAATGGTTACGGTATCAAGTGTGCAACTCAATAGGCATTTTGGTACCGTTGGGTGAGAGAAAAGACAATAACTTTAGTCGTTTTATTAGTGCACCTTTATAATCGACGGCGTCCATTGTCAAGGAGACAGATCCATCTGGAAGCCATGTGTGGCAAATGAAGTGGCTTCACATTTTTCAAAAATTTTCCCGCTACCCGCCTTAAAACTCAGACCTTCTTCTGGTCTAGTCTGCCAGAGGAAATACTGAACCCATGATGCGCAGCAAAAAAAAACCAAGTATACTGTCGTAAAATAACCGAAAATCGAGGCAGCTTGATGCAAAATGCGATCGGATCACACCTGAAGCTCATCCAGTCCAAGTACGCCATGATGCTGCTGAGATAATGTGGGTTGAGTAGGTTACTTCATACGCTGGTCTATACGAACAACAGAGTCTTAACGGCAGTCATATTTAGGCCAGTGGAGTTTATTTCAAAAGCTAAGCTGCGAAATGTAGAAGTACATTAGCCATTCACTTTTTGGTAACAGCATTCTTGGCGGTTGCTAACACTTTTCTTCCTACTCTTCAAACATTGTAGGCGGCGTAGGAAACTACCCGCATGAAGTCATCTATGAAGAGAGGCTTGAAGCTGAGATTGGATGACTTCAGAGAGTCATTAATGCCACCATCTCATGATTTAAGGACAAGTCCAGTTCGATTCATTTTGTAAAATTAATTCGAACCTAACAAATGTATGAGACACAGTATCACTGACGGTAAGATATCTCCTGATTCGCTATGACAGCAAGATCAGAAGGATTATCGGAACCTAAGACTTGATGAGTTACGTTTCCATTCGTCAGTGCTCAGTAATTCACTGCATACACACGAGCTACTTTCCGATAGCTGCTACATAGTTTCCTACAACTTCGTAGTACCCAGTGTCTTTATAGGGTCCCTCTCAACTCCGAAATTGCAAGCTAGCTGTAAAGTACTTAATGCGTTCAATAAAAATTAGTGCGTATATAAGGAATCCATTGATTGTAATGGCACAGATCGACTTCAAAGTCAACCAAAGCCACAAATGAAATAGCATGTCGCAATCCAAGACACACGCTGTTACTCCAAAAATGCGACTAGCATCCAAGGTTGTTTATTGCGGTATTAGTGGCACACCTGGCATTAGTCTAATGAAAGTGCGAAAAATTATTTTGATGAAGTCGGACCGTATATATTTGTTACCAAAACCTAGACGACGTTTGACTCTTTCAGCATTTGCTGCTACACGTTAAAAAATGATCCATAGCAAAAAAAGTTCTGTGATTAACTTGTCTCACTGGATGGCAAAGCAAGACGAGTATTCAAAATCGTTAGGTATATATGTCATAAAAACGAGATATGCACCACAAAAAGCGGGAACACGATGGGTCACAAGGAATAGATAAAATATCTTAGATACACCGATGCATGGTGCTATGTCTGGGAACCTGTAGAATTCCAAGAAAGCAGAAATGGTGTACGTCCACAGACGTAGTTCAACGATATACCTAGAAAATGGACACCGTTTGCTCAGTTGTTAAAGTTCATTACGTACTTCTTGTAAATTTCCGCGGTGTCTATGGAGCCGTGTTTTATTTAGTTGATGTGACATCAGGCTCGACTGATTTCCCGGTATTTGTAATGAATGCAACGGAGAAAGCTTATTTTCTCAACTCACAGTGCAGGTTGACAAGGGCGTAGACTGAAACAGGACCGTCTAAATGTTCCACAGACTCCATTGTGCTCCTTCCGATAGTCGAGGCGAGTTGCTCCGCACCGAGAAAATGACAGCCAATTCGAAGTGTCTTGAAATGGTCATTCAATAGAATAACTTGGAGATTTGACTTTGCTTCGAACCTGCACAACAGAAACGAATCCGAAAAGGTGGAATTTTTGTGTTTGAACAAGTGGAGCTCTTTGGTAAGCAAAGATTTGTTCCTTTCTTTCACTGTATTCTGCAAGTAAAACATGGATAGTTCCCCGTTTCTCACAGCTTTAGATATAAATAACCCGTTCATTTCCTTCATCAAATATTTTTCTAGAATGTGATGTCAAATTCGCTTTTGTTATATTACATCCTAGTTGGTACCCTAGGGGTGACTGGTGACCGATATACTATGTGGTTCTATTCGTGTTCCAGCCAAAACTAAGCCCATTACGAGCAAATCACACTAGAGATTCCTTGTTCAACGGAATCTGGTTGGAACTTCTTGCCAATGCTGAAACGCACATTCTGCTCTAAGCATGAAAGCGGTGTAGTGTTCCAAGCGAGAAACCTCTACTTTTCAGTAACTTCCGCTTGGCCTATAGAATCTTCGTCTATACCTCGCATCATGACTAAGTGTACAACTCGTCCTCGCTGCCAACCACCCCCGTTTGGCGGAATTTTTGCCACATTATACCATTACCGGTCGGTTTCACGATCCCTTATGTAGTAGTTGGTGATCAGTTTACGTCGGGTACCCAAAGTGTTGATCGTGGCCACATACTGACGCTTTAAAGGATGAACTTAGGAAACGAATATAGGTGAATATTCTGCGATACTTATTCCTAGTTGTGAGCCTTGTCGGATCTGAATTGTACCTCACCTGTACCAACATAGAAAAGAAGGATTATTTCCCAATCAAAAAATAAGACTTCGCAACGAAGACTCTCTGAATGCTGGCCTTTTAGCCTCTACAGATGCAACGCTTGTAACTTCTTTGTTTAATTCAATTTATATTGGTTTACAGCTGAGACTACATGTAGTGATTCAATCGCACATTGCATACATTTATCACGCTTCGCTATTATGTAACAATCTCGCTGATTTACACATGCTCTCCTTGATCAGAGAGGACCTTTCGCTCACGAACCTGCGAACTACGACCATCGCCGTGTTGACTGACACCCAACAAAATCCTTCGCTCGTTAACCGACCTTTCAAACGCTGAGAAAAAAAGTTGAAGAGGATGGATGGAACAAACCACAATTAACAGATAATGGGAGTGTAAGCAGCAAAATCGCTGTTAAGGTGATTCGCAGTTTGATCATCGCGATAACAGATACTGGTAACTTGTCCTGAGTGCATCAGTCAAGATTACATACAGTTGCTTCCCCACGGGAACCAAATCCATTGACTTTCCGTAATAACTTGAATGCTTTGCTGAATGATGGACAAGACTGGAGGGTGTGATCAGATAACTGGGTGCCAATGGGGTCACTGTGGTTAAACTCAATTGTGCAAATCTTGGCGCTTTCGTAAAAGTGTGCCTGTCTACTTTTTGACGGTTTACTGTGAAGTCACATCTTACACAATGTGGATGGTGTGCCGTAATTGATTGTCAAAGGAGAAAGTACCTAGATGTAAAACTAATTCAGGAGAACGACACTTGGACCACATTGACAGTGCACTGAGAGATTGTGATGCTGAATAATGTGTCACTGACTTGGGTCCATATTATATTAATTCGAGGCAGAATTATTAATGTTTATAGGGTCACATAGCAAAACCTGAAACTTTTCGCTGCTCAAAACCTGAATTATTGTGTGGTAGCAAAGTTTCTTTTAATACTTGTATGGGTGATTAGCTGAGTTAATACTTTAATAAGAGACTATCGAAACGCAATGAGTCAAACCACCTTTATGGAATTAATATTTGTAAACGATTTGTGCGAAGCATTTACGTGTGGGATAACGACTTGAAACGGCTGATGGAATGATGCCTCGGCACTTGTCTGGCAACCAGATTTAGCGGTATAATTAGCCATGCTGCAGATGACAGGAGTCACCTGTGTGGTTGTGCTTTCTAGTTAGTTCCTTGAACATTATCACAGTTTGAATGTTTGTCAGGGGAAGCAAAACATCAGTAAAAGTTTGGACACCCACCTTCAATGAAATAAGCTGTTGGAGAGAGAATAAGGTTGAAGTCTTGCTTAGTCCTCTGAGCTACGAAATTTGATTTTGGACGTTTCGCTACAAGTCGAAATGGTACTTCAAGCGTGCAATAGCAAGCAGCTTTTTAGCAAGTACTGAGATTCCGGAACTTAACAATGAACAATAACTTTGTACGGGTTAAGAAGCATTGCTTTACAAGCCCCATTGGGTGGTCTGCTGGGTTAGCGAAAAACGTTAATGAAACAGCATTTAGTAGTTTTATAGTAGCCCTGCACTCCGAGTGTTTCCATACCTACAACAAGCGAAAAAAGTAAACCCTAGGTATTTCACAGGAGTAGGATGGAGAGTAGCGTCAAGTAACAAAATGTAACTGGCTGAGTGCGTCATCCAACCGACTTTTAAATATGGTTAGCGTGTGTGCTGAAACAACAGATTCGGGAAGAGCGTTTCGTGGTTGACACACACGAATGGAAAAGAAATTTCTACGGTACACCAGACGGCTGTCCTGTTCTGCTAGCTTGAATAAGTGGCCTCTAAGTTTGGTGTTAATGCTGAGTCGCAGTAATGAGCGACACACATCAGTTGGATTGTGTAAAATCAAGTACGCCATAAACAAGTCGCTTTGTAGTTGGCGATACCGCCCGCTGAATACTCCCAAACGTTACAGCCTCTGCTCGTAACGAAAGTTGCGTATTCCAATGACGTATTTAGAAACCCGACGTTGAGGTTGGTCCAGTGCAGGAAGGTTGTGCTTCAGCCATGTCTGCCAGACTTGGATTGCGTATTCGACATGGGGCGAACATACGCATTCAGCATCTGTCTAACAATAGGGGATGTATAGTTGTCCGGACGCCCGTCGTAGTAAGCCGACGTGCTGGTTAACAGTATTCGATGACTGCGAATTGCTTGAAACAATCCCAGTTATCCTGAACAAGGACGCCAAGCTCGCTTTCGACGGACGACCGCTGCAGTATTGTGTTTCTAGCTTGTAGGAATCAGTACCCTGGTGTGTATAGAGAGTACCTTGCATTTGTCCACTTTAAGCTGTAACGGATTTCGAGTTGACCACTCATGTGCCATACCTAGATCACAATGAAGTAAACTCCAGTCGGCATCCGCCTGAACCCGGCGCCATATTTTGATATCGTCAGCAAACAGCAGGAATTTTGCAGCGATATTCCGTGCAAGTTCATTGATAAATAGCAAAAACAACCGTGGACCTAGAACTGACCCCTGGGGCACATCAGACTCGACTGGTATGGGTTCAGCCTAGGAACCCCGGACTCTCACCACTAACTGTCGTTGCTTGAGAAAGTTGGCTATTCAGCTCAATAGATTGTCAGAGATCCCGTAATATTAGAGCTTGGAAGGGAGGATTTGATGAGCTAAACTATCGAACGGCTTCGATACATCCAAATAGATCATATCAACGGCCTCTCCAGCGTCAGCTGGTTCGGTTCAACTACTTCTTGCGATTAATAAATTTGTTTCGCATGAATTGCAGAGAAGATTGGTGGAGAGACGTCTGCTATTAAACTGTTTAGCAAAAAAAACTAATCAAACCGGGGAGATCGGTATTCAACGAATGATGTATTTAATGGTTGATGCCGACGACTAATTCCGGGTATGTACAACTGTTCCGCAGAAGGCAGGCTGTACGCTGCTAATTTACAAGTCCATCACTGTTTTCGATCTTGTAACTCCAAGCAGCGATGGATGTTTCATTACTTCGCTACACAGATGGGAAAACTGAACGATGATAAATGACAAGGGAAACACCAATATTTAATATCTTATTTTACGCAGCGTACTTATCAGACAAACGAACAGAGGTGAAGACGCTCGTAGAATTAACCGAATTATGTGGCTTCGCTATTGTTCTCTAGTAAGGAAGAATGGTGGTCTGATCCGGCTAGCATAAAATTTGCTCTTCGTAGACTTTTTCAAATTAACCGTGTATGTTTAAGCAGGGGATTTTTAAAATACTGTTAATATTGAGGCTGAGATAACTAGCTTAGGCAAAGTACTCTAGAAGTCGTATACAAAAACGTAGGATAAACTTCGACTACCTACTAATCGGTCCCACAGTAGTGATGGTGCTAATTTGGTGGCCTTCCAGGGGGTGAATGTACATTTACGGTCACTGGGGTGATAGGACAAGTTAATACCTTCCAAACCAAGGTTGCAATACAGTTACGAAATAGCCGACTTCTGCTAACCAGTCCAGTTTAACGCTGTACGTTTAGGACACTATCGTCCATCTTAGTTTGGAAAATCGATCCAGCAAACCCTCTACTCTCTTTTTGAAACGGACCAATGTTTCAGCTTCTGGCCCTTGATAATTCATCAAACAACTGCTCCGATCCGGCTCATATTGAACTAGTGCCTAGTTTCTGAGAAGAATTCCACGTAATTCAACCACTAATCTATAGTATACTACTCACTACCCGCCGCCTACATTCTCACTTTTTGCCAATCACACACCATATCTTGATTTCTTCACCTACTCGATTGCTTCACTAACAATTACTTTCATGTCTCTTGAGAGCAGAGAGAGGAAGAATAGTTGACACAATGTAAGTTTTCGCGGTTGGCAATAGAAAAATTAAACTTAACGCTTCTTCTTCTTTACCTAGCACAAAGCCGTTGAACAGCAATGCATCAAACAAACAATGTAGGCAGAGGTCAATCTGAATTCGGAGCCGTTACTTACAATTATTTGGCACAAATGACAACGATTTCAAGATAAATGTGTGAGCAGATTACATGGCTTTCTCAAGGAAACCATCAAATCTATTGTAACCTAGGTAAATGCTGGTGGCGAAAGCAGAGTACCAAGTTTGGTGCGAACGGTTAACAAGTGATCAGGTCAGGTCAACTGCAGTTGAAGAACGCTGGTCGATTTTTCCACCTCGTCTATCCTCCCAGCTTGCGTTCAGCAGGCAATAGAGACGGATGAGCAACTAGTACACAGGTCTATGGCTAAAACAAGACTACTTCATCGTAGGTTGTGCTGATCGTCTAGCCGGTTCTAGTGAACAAAATGTGTGTAGTGATAGAACTGCGCAAATCAACTACCTGTTTTGATACTTAGGTGGCATAAATATACGATACTGTTTATCAGACTACAACCGATGTTTGCATCTGCTTCTGTGGGGTTTACTCTAGTTAACATGAGATTAGACCAGTGAAAATGTTCAAAAATGCGATTGGTTACTGTAAACACGCATCTATCCAGGAAGTTCCAGTCATCAAGTACGGAAAATTCAGTAAGTGAGTCGTAGTTTGTAGTTAAACGAGTGAACCGCAAATGTATATTTAGAAATGCTGAGCGAGGCAAACTGTACGGTGTGTTTGCACAGTATTCTCTTTTTTGGGACCTTTTATTAGTACCTCATCCAATTGTACTCGACTTCCCCTGTGAACGCCGGGTTTGCAAGGTCAGTTAACCTGATTGCATGAATACTCCGAGTAAAACTGATACGTTGCAACTTTGGTAAAAACTCGCAAATAGCCCCTGAACCGGTCAGCAAGTAATCCAGCGGTCAACAGAAGTAAAATGATAAGCCACCTTGGAGTTGTTTGCTTCGGTAGAGCAGAAATCTTTGCAATTTAAGCATAAGGCGAGGTTGTACCTATAGAATACCTTGAAAGCCATAAGAATAGATGCAATTCAATCATTGCAACATCTGTAAAAGATTGGTGTATGTCAAAGGCTGGTTTCATCACAATGGGAATCCGCTCAAAATTGTGTTTGCAAACTAGCTAGAGTGCCTGCAGCTTTACAGAAAGCAGAATCCCTTGATTCAGCCGTCTGAGCGGTTTGAAATCCATGCTTCGCAAGCGAAAGCGTTTGGCTGTATTTCACGAACAAAACGCTGTGCCACCTCGAGGAGTTAAAGAGTAACAAAATGTTCAGATAATGTCTTTTGGAAGCGCATTCAAACAAGTGTTAATTAAGGGCATCCATTGCACCAACAAAACGATGTACCTGTATGACATAAGCGAGAAGTTTTGAAGTAAACTGGCACCGATTAATAATAATGCATAAAAATTATTCATGCTGAAAAGCAAGCAGTTGGTTAAAAAGTCTTGATACCATGTTCTTAGTTTGACATCGTGATGCAATGAAGAGATGCCAACTAATTGACCTAATGTAAAGCTAGTCAGGCTGGAACCGCTGTTTCGTTTTTTACCGTCTAATTGATGGAGAATTATGACAGCGTCGTCTACGCCGTGCAGTCAGTCCACTAAAGCACGAAACAATGATGAGGGTAGAAAGAAGTGGGAATTCATACACTTTCGACAGTTGTAGTTCCGTCGTTCATTCAAGCGTTCCTCTTCACTTCACACTCAGGTCATGTGCCAATGTGGCAACATTTAGTAGCAGACTCGCCAATTACCTTGATCTAACTACCCTAAGCTCTCTATCCACATGGGAAAAATCCCTTGATGAGCTATTCCAAGTGGGGCCAAAAAACATACAAACACCAGTGTTTTCATACCTAGGCTTTGGCCTCAAGCATTCGGCAGAATGTTAATACATGAAGCGCATATCCCAATACTCCATCTATGCATGTCACCCATACAAGAGCATGGATTCTTCTATACAGATTGATTTGTACCGCTATAGACACAATTGCTCTCATCACGAGAAATATACCTATTATTATCAGTAAAATTATTATCATTTTATTCATTCTTACCAGAGTTTGGCAGGCGAGCTCTAATGCCTTAACATCAGTATTGCCAAGTATGCTAAAACGGCCCCTTAGTCATGTTTGTTTCCATCTGGCCGAAAACAATATTTCCTGGAGTAAGAGAACCTCGCCAAACCACTGAAACTAGTTGGCTAAAAGTCTCCTTCGGAACGCATTTGCACTCTTCGACTTCATAAGAAGAAATGTGGCTTAGCGCAGGTTTCAATTAGGTTGCTACCGATGGTCTGGACACTTTCATAGAAATAGCGCAATAAAGGTAACTAAACGAGTACAGATATCTATCGCAGTTTAAATCATTCCGTGAGCAACGTATACCGTTGACCTATCGCTTTAAGGGATTTTGCTTTACCCACAGTGAAATCGCGGGACGTGCAGCTATGATGTGACATTGCTCAACAGCTACAAAGCAAATCTTATCGACCAAACGGTGAACAACGTTGGGTGTGTATGTCATTTCTTACATGGATTATGGGAATCTACCTGCACACTCTGAACAAACGCAATAACCTGAGGTGACCTTTTTGCACAAAACGGAAGCAGGACAAGCCTGACCAGGATGCTTCAAATCAACTGGAACAATGAGAATACCAATACAATGCAAACGATTGGATTATGTCGGGCAGAGCAGTTTTCTGAAGAATCACTCCACTGTGTACTTTGTTTGACCGACTGAGTTTGATAAGTCGTGCTTTTAGACGAATCTTTGAGATTTACCTTTGGTTTCAGTTACACAGATACCAGACTAGAAGTCACTGATTTCTGGTTAAACGGCGCCACGTTAATTACGGACGTTTTGGTCTGGGTTAGCCCTAATACTGTGGGCCTTGTACACGACTATTTTATAAGTCTCAGGCCAGCCATAAATAAGCGTTCTCACAACTTGTAATCCTATGATTTGCTGCCGTGCAAATTCGAGCATAGTTCAGCTATTATTTTTAATCTAGCAGCATACCTCTTCTACTGTTAACCTGGATGCGCGTCGTGGCACACTTAGTTTGTTTAATCGCGCCGCTTATCATCACTTCATACTGCTCCTTAAGTTGTCCAATTTATCATTGGCTTTTGATACCAGTAAATCTCAAGTTAATCTAACCAGCACAAAGCATACTACACGCTTCCTGGCTCCATGATCATGATTAGTATCCTAACTGACCGACATCACAACTGTCTGACATCAAGAATCCAGTTACGAAGTGATGCTTGCTTGAAATTAGACCGTCCACTTCCGTTAGGGTGACATTTGGGACAGACGTAACCAGTCAGCCTCCGGAGTGTCACCATAAAGACTTTAATTTCCTTTAGAATACGAAAAACCAGTTCTAGTTCATAATGGGGTACAAGGAAATCCATCTTATCGGATACAGGTACAGGAACTCAAACTCGCGGCCGTGAAAAAGGCCACTCTCTCTTCCATGGTGTCAGTCGCCCCATGCACTCTAGTCCGGTGTAGTTTTGGTTACATCAAGCGATCAGTTCCAATATTCAGACTACCAAACGTTGAAGGTAACAGGTCAATCCATCTGGATGCGTTGTATCTTTACTCCTGTCACAAGGCGACTAGTTTGACTCGACTCGTGAATCCCGCAATTTACTTACATGTACGTGCATTAGCCAGTGAACTTACAAGACACTATTGTGAAGGAAATGCAGTTCCGAAATACTGACAGTGTCCGATTGGAATGAGAACTTCACAGCAATCTGAATTACACGAGCTGTCGATGTTGTACCATTTGGCGATCTCGTAATACGGGTAAATTCTAGAGCTCAACAAGTTCAGTAGGATGGTCTAGGTATAAAACATAAGTTCGAAAAAGACAATGCCACAATGCAAACTGTGGGCCTGTGGACTCTCCATAACACTCGCATTAGCAAAAATGTGAATCGGCCTACCTCAACTTCATAGGCGGAGGAGCGGGAGAGAATATAACATCTTTACTTCATGTCGTAACTCCCTAATACGTGTGATATTACTTGGTGCAAGCGGTTTAATACAGCGTAATCTTCAAACGTGGATAACGTGAGTGCGGTCATATAATTCCCCGCAAACGTTTCATTGCTAACAAATTTGGAAGGGACACAATTCCGCCTACGTTCCAACGGGTTACATTGCGCCGTCAGCTTAATTTTTAGACCTGCAGTGATTGTGTTTGCAACCTACACGACTAGATTTTCTCCAGTGGACGAGTTCAGACATGAAAGTTAGATTCCAGCCAACGAACTTCGTATGGATTCTCGGCGTGTAATTGTCCCTGTCAACTCCCCAGCAAACAGCCTGACACTGAATGTCTGTCGTCACTCACACTCACTAAGCTGAACACCGATGGATACGAGCGAAACTAGGGTCCATTTGAACACCTGAAACATTTTTGCAGACCGGATAACAATTCCTGCAATTCACTTGTTATCTGAGCTGGTTATTCACAATTAAATACTTTTCTTCACAGTCCATGCAGTTTGGGAGAAAATTAACCGTTAAAAAATCACAGCATAATCAAGCTCGCGCATTATCAATAGCTTTGAAGACCCGTTGGTTTAGGCATAGGGTGATTGTCAACTACTTACTACCCGTCCTGTTACACCAAATTCGCTGGTGCGTGCGACTAAGTTAAGCGCCCAGTGTTGGTTGCGCTCATGGAATGGACCCCCGTTCTCGCATGCTTGGCCTCCTATGGGTTACAACGAGAACGAGAACATTAACTCCCCATGATAAGAAATGCAAAAATAGTATTTTCCCATTTCACAGTATAGTCTTTGAAACTAACCAATTTTATCTCCTGACCACCTCTCTTACATGACCATTGCTTTATACCTTGTATGTTCGCCTTGTTAACCCTATGAAACCAGACCTCCGAATAACGACCACCCCTGTAAGTTGTATGCTAATCACATGGGCTATAACGGACAGTAATTTAACATATATAACTTGACCCTGTAAAGGTTTACTGTGTACTGATCAGCAAACGACTCGTTTGCGTAAACAACAACCTATTCGTAGCGAAATCACGTAGGATGTAAAATTCTCCTGGTCTACAATCATTACACTTTAATGTTTGACGATGCAGCATGCTCTCTGTCTGTGCAAATTCGTGTGAATATTTGTCCCGTCCCTTAGTATTTACGCGCGTAAGTCTTTAGCTAGTATAGTGCCCCCGCAGATCGAGGTCCATAGAAGTGACCGTTTTTGCGCGAATCCTTTACTTTCCAGTCTACGTACCCCAATACGCAGCACGCCCACCACTTGGGGCATGGCCCTCTCATCACACGGAACGCAATCAGGAGTTTGAATACCCTTCTAGCCGTAGAGTAACTAAATCCAGACTAACCTATTCAGTCAATTTGGCTGACTGACGATCCGTTGGGTCTGTGTACAAAATTTTGCATTTCGTGTAATTGTAAGAGGCTTATGAAGAAGTACCGAAAACATGTTCACTTACACACACTTCTGATCTGTCCAGTTACGTTTTTGCTAAGACAAGTAAGCAGATATATTTTCAGAAGCAAATGCGCCAAGAATATTCTTTTCGGTAATTCTCATCGGGCGTATACAATTATGAATCAAAATATTGCAGGGAGTGAAGCTCTTAGAGGCTTGTACAGAAAGTAATTAACTCATTAAGCAGGCAATAGGAAAATTAAATCAATGGTTTGATCAATCAGACTGCCGCATTAGGAAGCATGTGAGCAAGGCAGGTCATATGCTCAGTTCAAGGCCAAGGCCATTTCAGAGCCTGTAGCAATGTGCGCTGTTTGCACAGCTCTGGTTTCAGAACCGTGATTGCAATGGCTTCAGAAATGGTCAACAGATGTTTCTTAAGTTGTTTTTGATAGCGTTTAGGGATGGTATCACGGACTTTAAACGACTGGTTCATCTGAAATTGATGTCCAGTGTCAACCAAGTGTTTTAAAACGGAACTGTTGATGGAGTGTACAGTGCCTTTTCGTAGTGACTCGGACAATGTGCAGCGATTCTTTTAGATAAACACCCGGTCGTATGTCTAAGATATATACATATATATCAATTTTTTCCAAAATTGATAAACTTTGATGAAACCACATGGTATTAATGAGGAAGCTTATACTAGAGCGGAACGCGTAAGTTAACCAATCACAACAACTCTGCTGGTAAATCAAAACAACTAATGGTGTGCGCTAATATAGTTAATTTCACAGCCTATGTACAAAATGTCTAACCCAGGGCTGGGAGGACAGTGATGTGCTAGGCTAGCTGTGGGGTCTTAGTCCAATCGGCAGCAACGCAGGAAAAGACGGGTGTAATTCGGAGTCGTCGGCGCGAATGCTTGTCGATCTAATCCAACAATCGCATGCAGGCGAACACAAACAATTACGTTAGATTCTCTGGGTACAAGCGAAAACTATTTTAAAAGAATATTGCCATCATACCACAAAAGAATGGGAGAATCGTCGGGCAACCACAACACAGCATTTTGATTTAATATAATACTGCATGGTTTAACTGTGTTTTCCATGATGTGACAGCTCGTCTACTGTATTCGAAACAAGATGTACGTGAAAACAGTTTATACTGTACTAGTCGAAATGCGAAAGTAAGGTATGAGAGGTTTTTCTATATGACAACCAAACGTTTACCATCTCCTTTTGTCCAGTCTCTTAATTGGCCAAGTCATGATGGCTTCAGAGTATACACACGCGCAGACAAGTGGAATAACAGTATTCCCCGGAACGTTTGGAAAAGGTACTATCTTTGATAGTACTTAGCATACCAGTGCCTTTGAGGGTGCGAGGTGCATTTTATCCGGGTTCCAGCAGCACACAGTCTGATAGCCAAACTTGAGATCGCCGCTAGTGGTACTCCATTTTGAACAAGGACGAAAGACAGGTTGTACATCAGGAATTTCAGCTCCAGTTGATCGACAAAGCTCCCAACATACTTGTTAGCCATACTGCAACGCGCTAGATTGTGCGCGAAAGATGCCTCCATTATCTAAACGTAATAATCTAACAGCAGCCAGTTATTCCGATTATAATGAAAATCCACCAAAAGCCGCATGGAAAAAAGTAGGTTTATTTTAGGAGAGTCTGACTAGATCAGCGCAAACGCTTAGCCATCCGTACACCAGAAAGGTCGCGCGTTGACCTTCACTGGCTTTGCAACTGTGCTCTCACTCGTAGGACAGTGCCAACCGATACCCTGTGCCCGTCCCAAAGCACCTGGCGATCGCAACTTATTCAAGTGACTGACGCCTGGGCAATGATTTACAACATCACAATGTGTATACGGCCCACATAGCGTCAGATAAAAGTACTTTGCGATTCGAAATCGTGCTCCAAGGTTATTCGAGTTAGAATACCATGAGGAAACTGCACGAAGAAATTCCGTCCTAGGTGCATAAATTTAAGTGTGGCGAAAGAGAAAGAGGGACATTGCACATCGTACTCCATTTGGTTCTGTACAGGGTATATAATCAACCTACTCGTAAGATGCATAGCCGTGCTGTCCCCGAAATGTGATAAACTGATGACGATTGGGTAGCGTGCTGCAACTGCTATAGTGGTCGCATTGGAAACAGCTGCAGCAGTAATAGATTCTCGTTACCTAAACATATGCTCAAAATCGGAACAGAGTAGCCAAAACAAGTATAAATCTAACAGCGTATAACCAGCAACTCCAACCACGAGAACTAGCGAACTGGCGGGTAGCTAGAGTCTGCCAACCCCGGCGACTTCACGTTTGCAATGATGGGCGTTTTCCGGTGGCTGGTTCGTGTCACATGTTACTCTATTGCATTCCGGTTTACGTAACGCTACCGAAAGTCTGACACATCCGCGTCCATCGTGCCAGCATGCAGACCAAGGCAAAATTAGCGAGCAGGTCTGCAACTACTCCAAAGATCATTAGAAACGAGTGGAATACCCATGCGCCTCCGAGAAGACCGCCCACCACGCTGCCAATAGAAGGACGCACTCTCTTAGCCCAAATTAGGAACGCTATCAAGAGACAGAACTCGATAATGAACATATACTTCAACGTGCCCGAGTCAAAGGCAATCTATTCAAAACAAACAACTGGATGATGTGAAACGCTGGGAAGCCTTATGCCAAGCAATGTGAATCCAGGCCAAACAGGCCAGTTGGTTTCGTATCTTTTAGTACCCAAACTCAGTTCACTATGGCGAGCAAAGACTATTTCAGCCGACATTTCAGTCGGGTGACGAAGCGGAGAAGGGCCACTTGTCATCTCCCTGTCATTGTGGTTTGTCATGCGGCATTCGTATTCTCCATGATATCCGAAGGAGTGAACGTCGGCAAAGAAAGTAAAGTGACGTAAGATCGATATTTGTTTATGGTGTCGCTAGACCAAGCTCTTTACTTTGGAAGAGTGCTCCTACGTACGTGGAGCTATTTCTATCCACAGCGTGATTTCCAACTCAACGTCAAGCTTACTCAGATCACCCAACTATAAAAGAGGTGGTCAAACATTGCTGAAAGCCCTGCTCTAGTGTAAATAAATGGGTGTAACTGTGCTGGTTATGTAGGCACAAGTTACGCACCAAACTGTCATAAAAGATACGTCTGAAGGTGTTCAAAGTCAAGCGTTCAATAGCTGAGGGAACACCAAACGAGCGAGATTTTGCCGCAAGCCCTGCTGTCTGCACATTACAACCGGATCGAAGTGCAATCCCCAGATGTACGAATGGGAAGAAACAGGTAATCAGCCGTACGTTGCTTGAAGAATTAGGTACTGAATGTTCTAGGTAAGAGATCGGAACCGTCGCGGGAGGTAGGCAAAAAATACGTTCGAAAAACGACTGTCTGCGTGTCGCTCAATGCTAGGCGTAAATTCGCGGGGAACGTTTGTGTGTTCAGATACGCTTCTGACATCTGCTGCTCACAGTAGCTTGTATGCAAACGCTCAAGGCTTTTTAAGTTATTTGGCAGAGATTTGATCTCGTCAAACCTAAATGTTAAGACATTACCATGAGACCGGAGACATAGTTGAACGACGTGACTAGCAACGCCGAGATCGCATTTCCTGGTAGGTCACTGTCGCGCAATGCTCGACCCATTAAGGGCAACGGTTTATTCCTTTACTACCGTTTCGACCTGTCCGTCGGTGGCCGAGTGGTCTGAACGCTGGGCTTGCAATCATGAGGTCACAGGTTCGAATCTACGTAGAGGCGGGCATCCTCGCAGTGTACTTAGCCCAAGCGCGACTGCTGGTCGTCGCGCGACAGTGAAACGCCGTTACGATGTACAAGCTGACGGTAGATTTTTCACTCACCACTCCGACCTATTAATCGACCGCGTAAACAACCCTGGGGTTTACAGCGTGGAAGCCTATAATGGTTCTGCCTTCACCTAAAGCAGGGCGACATATGTTCTGTAGCCACTGCATAAGGACTAGCATTGTCCACTTTAAGAATGGACGAGGCATTAGCCTCCGCTATGAAGAACCCACAGGCACGATCTTACAGTCACGTAGTCCTAGTAGGGGACTTCAACCTGCACGTCACAGTCGGCGAGCAATGTAAAGCAAAACCGCAAAAGCTATTTGCTGGTTCGCCGTTTTACAAACCGATCATCTTGGACCTCTTTTTCACCAACGAGGAACTCATGAGCGACGTTGTAACGACGCGCGATCCTTCGGGTCGTAGCGACCATGCGACAATGCTGTTCCACTACATGTGCTAGGCAGAGTATCCCAAAGAAAATACCGAGGAATCTCGCGTCGTGACAAACTATGTTCACCCGTCCGACCTACATGGTGCAACAAACTGGTGTTTCCTAGTGGAGTGTTCTTCTGAGACGGCCTGCGGCGAATCTTTCGACAGCTTCAACAGTATCGTGACAAACAGATCTGAAACCAACATTTACGTTCGCAAAATATGAAGTAGTTCCTAAAGAGAAGCACTCGGAAAACATGGAATTGATGGACATGAGATAGCCCGCACATCCACTCCGAGCGAGAACACCTGTGATATCCATACAGCACAAAGGAATCACTGTGTCAAACACGTCCAGGAGGATAAAGAAAAGATCCAACAAGACCCGATAAGAAAATTTCGTTCTAAGCAAAAGATGCTATTTCATCACGTGTACAAACTTCGCCGGGTTAATTGCGGAATTCCTACTCTGCAAAGTGCATGCGGGCTAACACAAATTACAGAAGATGCGACAAAGTTTATCTGACTACAAGTTGACAGAACCTTCCAAAGTGTGCAATCAGCCTACATCATGCTCACACAGATCATGCCGCCGTCAGGCCTTAAGCACATATCTTTTACAACCGCAGCCATACTGAAACGGCTGATGTCCTTGCGCGAATACAGCTCCCTGGGTGCGGATGGCATTCGCCCAAAGGCGTTGAAAATTGCTGCCATGAGTTTAGCTGAACCGTGAGCAATACTCTTTCAGCAATGGTTTAACAAGATACACGTCCACATAATGTCGAAGCACTGGAGCGTCACTCCAATCTGCAAAATTGCTAGTCGGACAGAAGTAGTAGACTATCACCCAATAACACACTTTAGTTTGCCACTAACATCATAATCTCAACTGCTGCTGAGGAAGTCATGGGTACCAGAAAAAAGTCAAAATTCTAACCCTGGATCAGCATGGATTTCGCCAGCAATGATCCCGTACTACTAATCTACTGATTTCTCGTGCATGCAGTGACGTATTCATTTGCAACCTGATGGGTTCTGCATTTCCAAAAAGCACCTATCTTTCACTATCCGCTATAAACCTATCATGGCCTTAATCGTAAAACTTAATCGTCTTGATCAGTGAAATTTTGATGTCTATAGTCGAAATTTCCAAACCCATCTTCGTTCCGTCTCACTGGTAGTAGGACAACTTAAGCACCAATCAATCGCAGGTTTGTTCCAGGAAAAGCTGGTTGACGTTTCTAGCATCAACCTCTATGTTGTTCGGACGAGGTGGAAACGGTACGGATACACGTGTTTGTCACATTACGGCAGCACCTTGAAATATAACTTGACGCTGAATAAACTTGAAGGATCAGTGAAAAGGGTTTCACGATTGATACTTTTCAATACCAATGAGCTGCTTGTGCAAATTCACTGGGTGCAGTGAGCCAACACCCCCTTCTGTCCGGCGTAAATATTTGTGCAGTTGTTTACTGACACTGTACAAGGTGACTGTTTTTACTTAACCTGAGGCCCTAGTGGCTTCACAAACTGGCGTGGAGTATATTTGGACACTGGATTACTGTATGGGTTAGATGCAGACACGTTACTTGAAATCTGGAAAGCCTACATTCAACGCACATAAAGACTGGCACCAGAAAAGTGACTGGTTCACTGGCATATCTCTCTGTGTTCTGCACTACTAGTTAGTGTTATGTGGAGAACGGCCGTGTTTGATGGAACGGGCGAAATCACCAACAAATCCTGATAGTTAGTGGATGAGGACGCAGATGCAGAACAGCGCTATGATTGAAGTGTGTAAATGACCACGTCTGTAATTTTTTGCGTTATCGCAATCAACAACATATTTGTGTCACTTTGGGCTCTCAATAGGTGGCGCGGTGAGCAGTCATGGGAGGAGTATGATGATCTCATGGTCGGATTCCTTAGAGAAAAGGGACGTGCGGAATTCCATGAAAAGCATCGACCAGGTCACGGAAACAATGGTAGTGTGCATAGAGCGAGTAAACCTCACTGTCTGGAAGTGTTTACTCAATCGTAGAGCCAAGACGTTCCCGGACGAGGCGAAAAGACACCATGCCACGTTGGGCATAGTCGCAGCAAAGCAAGCATTGATCACGGAATTCGACAGCCCAACGGGCCACCAGGATGCAATGCGGCGGTTTAAGGCGGCCGGGGATGGAAAAGTTGTGGATCTCCTCATCTTTGTGGTCCAGGTCAGTGGCGATTCAATCAGCGCACAGCCTCAATAGGACAGCGTCACAAGGTAGCAACTGTTAGTGGACTAAGTTCTGCAAGTTCTACCTCTGAGGAAGGTGACTCGAGTGCGGGTTTTAAACACCATCCAGAAAACGAGCGTGGTGAAAGTTTTCAGAGTGGCCCGGGAATTCATGCACTGGGTGGTCGTGTCAGTCAAAACAATGAATGAAAAAGGCCCGAGACGATTAAGTGGGTTTGAGGAAGGGCCCGAACAATTGACGTGAGCTAATGGTGCAGTTCGGTTTCCCCTTCAGAAGACAGGGCCACGGACGGTGATTTTTATGGTAAGCTTGGACACTGGAAGCAACAATGCCTGTCAACATACACTACAACATACAACTACACTGCACTACAAGTGAAAGCTACATGGTGCATTGTTGTCGTTTCAGAAATGCACGTATAGAGCGCTGAATAATGACGCGATTGAGGCTGAATTGTGAGTGAATGTGGATACAGGGATATAAAAGGCTGATACAGAAGCCGTGGTTTCCTTAATCATTACTTCACGATAATGGGTGATGTAGCTGCTTACGAGATGTACATAAATGACATGGCGAACGTGTGACTGAGATCGCCAAACGGAAATTCAACCCCTTATTTGTCATATTACCGGACGGAAGCTTGACCATCCTGGAGGCCGGTTTTCTCCAAGTAACAGAAGCCTACTTCGAGTTGAAGTGAGGAAACTTGATGAGAAAACACCAGCCTATGGTCTCCATGGATGGAGAAGAATACACACGAGCGTGTTGCGTCGTCTCTAGATTACCCGCAGATCCGGTCTGCCAAGTAATTGTCGGCAAAATCCATCTCGTTTTCACGGATAACAGTAGTCCTTACATGTGTTTTGGCTGGATAGAACGCATAAATCTACTGACGCGTCAGCTATATTGACTGGAAGTGTCCCTGAAAGTGTCATCTCAAACCTAGGTAAAGGTCAAGTGTCAAATACAAGTGATGTCGAGTGGGAATGTAATCGAATAGCATCACATGTTGTTTAATTTCTCCATGAGTTTTGGTAGAGAAAGCCACCGGAAGCGCCGTTTCTGTGTGGACTTCAGAAGAGCGGACCAACTCTCCTTGAGTTGTTTTGTTCTTGCGCCAGCAGTCGCAGACATTTTCGACAGGCTGCAACGGCCAAGGGTATTTACTTTGTTGGACTTGAAATATGATTACTGGCGATCAAAGAGCACCCCCGAAGAGACCCAGAAGGTCGAAACCGCTTTCTGGTGCATTTCCAGACGCGTCTAGGCCAGTTGACAAGAGGAAAATATGATGAAATATCTCTAAAATTACTTAACAGTCCCACTACAAATTAGTACTCGAACATCCGTCTGTATAGCTTCTAAGTGCTTGGTCGTACACAGGCACTATGCTGAAACTCTTAGCTCCCTGGGCCAACCTCTCTTCTTCACAGTTAGTAACCGGCATGGCAGTGCAAGATGAACCGGGCGATACCGTAGACAACCGTCCGTCGTGCAGCTCCGCAGCCGTCACCTATGTCTTAGCGTCACAACCTTTTGGCATCTGGAAGGCGCACCACTGACAAGACTTAGAAGATCAAAGCATCTGTCTGGTACGTTTCCGGAATCGTCGAAGTCTGTTGACTAACAGAGGCTGCGACGAACTACTGAAATTACACTCAAATCCCCACTACTCATTAGTAAACAATAAGACCCGGAGAAGACGGTTTGCACAGTTGGTGGGAAGCAATGCCAATGTAGGAGGAAGCCGTTTCACTTATCTGGTACGTAGTTCGCCCTCCGGAGCTTGATGCTACAACTTTAAATGGTTAGGAGTTTATAGCCTTTTTCTTGGGTGATACCGTGTTGTACAGCAAATAGGAAAGGGTGCACTGACGTCCTCCGGAAGCCACATAATGACGAAACTAGCATGAAGAATGGGAGAGAAATGGGCCTAAACCTATCCGGTGATTTTCTGTGACAGCGTTTGGTCAAGAGATGGATCGGGGTGAGGTCAAGTCACTGCCGAGTAAACATTAGTAAATCGGTGTACCCCAGTTCCGACCTCAAAACGCAGTGCGGGCACTATGGTACGGTCGTCAGGAAATTAAACAGCTGCGTCTCTTCCGTGTGGGCTGTTAGGGAAGGAGAAGTAATTCATTACTACAACTAAGGCGTAGGGTGAGTTTATTTTTATTAGGAAGGGAATGAGGAGTCAGAAAATGACAGGAAGTTTGCCGGCTGCCGGAGGAAGGTTCAAAGTGGCCACACACACAAACAACGTCAGAATTGGAATGATACTAAAGCAACATCAGGAGACGAATGAACAACTCAATAGGAGTTGAACACAGACAAAGGGCAACACCTGTGTTGGAGGATGTCGTGGCCCAACCAACAAGCTACTTCTGGGGTATGGCTGTCAGAACGTGGGATGCTTTAAGCCTCGTTAACGCATTTGCGTAAGACCCTGTAGCCTTCCGGCGCATAGGGGAACAGGCCACACTGCTGTTTTGGAACTTATGATTGGTTTTATTTTTGCATACAGCTTGAACTGCTGGTCGTTTACGATACGTATTAAACTCTGAGTTGGCCAATCCTTAGGTGCTGATTAGTAAATTTTGAGTTTTGCTGTTCAGACTCGGTAGTTTCTTCGTATCTCACTTCGTTACTAAAGGCTTCAATTTAGCTTGTGCAGGATACATGTCTTCGAATGGGGGCCAACAAGTTTCGTTGTTAGTTATACTGCCGCGTGATTTGGTAGGTAAGGCGGAATCGTTCCTGTCTTGGGGACAACTGACCCTATGTATCCACAAACTACTTGAGCGGGTCAGCCGTATGCGCAGATGTTACCAACTACACAATGCCTCTTGCGATACAAGTGATTGACGCTAAGTGAGGAATTAAAACGAGTAATTTCTGTACATCAAATCGACTTAACCTTCATCAAATCAAAGACTCCGATTGCATTAGTTATGTAGAAAGGTAGTTATGCAAGTGGAGATCCTGTTTATACTCACAGACTGTGAACTACTAACAAGACAAGCTCAATGCTGTCAACCTTCATCGAGATTATTCACTCTGGAACAAATAGCGGATCTAAGCTCCTGATATCCTTCAGCCCAATTGGAACTCTCATCTCAATTATGAATGAGTGTACAGCGTTTCAAGCATTACTTCAAGTAAAAGTTATGTTTTAGAAGAGACTTAATTTAACTTACAAGTACAATTCCGGTGAGCTCAAAAATTCTTCCGCTCTCTTCAACTTGGCATCAGTTGATGTCGCACGAAAGGACCCTCCATTCACCCATCTAACTGATTCTATGTTCGTGGTGATATTGACGGTCAAACAACACTTTCTATCCTTCCACTCATCAGAAGTACAAGGTGAAAGTAGTTTCGGAGTATCACCAGGAGCCACGCTCCATTCATCCGTCTCATACACAGGGCAATCGCCAATGGTCCATTGGATAATTGGAATTGGCCTAGCGCCATCTGTCGCGCACTGTAACTGAAGCGGTTGTCCAATTTGAATCCACAATGGACCCGTCATATGTTCCCACTTGGGACTTTCATATCCATTCACAAATGTCCCTCTGCGCATGTTCAGTTGTTTTGGTGGAACTGCCAACAGAATGATCGGAAGTAGAGTACAAGTGGACTACTTAACACTCACTTTAACGGACTGTTAAGCTTTGCTGATAAATTAATAAGAATAAACGAAAAGGAGGCATTAATCGTGCGAGTTTACAATAAACTGTTAAGCTGATTGACGTAATTGGCGAACGCTTCATTGGATGGGTAGATGTTTACCCCCATCCAGTTTGTTAAATAAGTCGAGAGCTGAACCCGACTATTAATGACCAGAGGCTACAGTGGAAATAGCGTCCTAACAATCAGTTATCCGGATAATCAAGGCATACTGTGCAGTATGTACGCAACGCCTTGGCAAGCTGATTTGTTGGAGCAGACAACAGCCGATCAGTGTTTTGAGCTGGCTGTCACACCAGCAGGCACTGGTCAGCTGCAAACACTGAAGCTGGGGCTTAAAAATTCACCAACACTATTGCTCAAACAACCCCACCGTTAGCTAGTTAGCGCTGACCTGCTATCCTGAATGAATCTCATGTGCCTCTTCTGTGTCACTTAGACCAGGACATTACAACGCAACTGACCGCAGTAGGGCGGAAACACCAAGGCACTGTGTGGGTTATACCTCGAAAAGCTAGCATTCACAACGTCTAGCTGTCCAAAATGCAGGATCGTCCGTTGATGCAGTAGATCAGTGGTATCTTGCTTTGTATCTTGCGATGGACAACTGTACTTACCGGTTATACGTATACTTTCGTCAAAGTTACATGTTGTGTCGTAATAGTTACTGCAGCTCGTTGCAACGCAGACCTGTAACCTAGGTTACTCCATTGGAAACAGCCGGTTCAATTGTGAAAATTTTAGTCAGAAGCATCAATGCATTTGAATCAGAAGTTCCTGGTTAAAAGCAATGAATCGCGTGTGACTTGCTTTAACACCGTGTTTTCACACATAATTCGCTTTTTCTTGGCCAACCTATAAGAAACTACATAAAAGGTAACAAAAAAGGAAAATGTTTGCACAAGAGCACCGAACAGGATGGAGAGTTGTGCTGAGCAGTACGGGATTATGAGCGCACCTATACTACTCAGTGCAAATACTCGATCGCTGCCTGGACAATTAGATCTCAAAATCCTGGTAGATTGTAGTGAATATACTTAAGCAAACCATTCTTATGCTGCAACAACACTGACTTCCTGCCGACGTTGAAGATGCTGTTGTGGAACCTGACAGAGTTATCTCTTATCGCGTTAACCGCTTATGTACCAACGATAACCGTCTTGTTGGCCTCATCGTATGCACGATGAAATTGGACGAAATGCATTGTTCGCAACTTATTCGTCACTTAATCGTAAAATTCAAACCAATATACCCGAACGGCGATCGTTCAGTTTTGTTAGCTAAAGTCTATATTTCTCACAGAAGCCTCGATTGAAGCCTTTGACGACCGGTTCACAGCTGTCTTATCCTGAATACCAGGAGTTTCTTTGGTCCGTATTAGCTGGCGAAATTGGGATCTGACACGGAATTCATTACAAGTCTCAGGTTATAGAGCATAATACAATCTCTAACCGGGTTAGCGACAAACTTAGACCATGTATTTTCAATAATTTAAAGAGGTTTTTAATTTGTAATCAGGCACAGATTGGGAGTTCTAATCTTGGCATCATAAAGTTACCTATTATTATCAGTATCAGGGAGAATAACAAAGTGTTCACACGTTGCAAGGGGCACAGGGTCACACAGAGATCACACCATCCTCACCACATTAAGCGACTGTGGAAAAATGTTGCCTTTGCAGCCTTTTATTTATTCTATCACACAGACGTACCGAAGTCTTTTGACTAGTTAACCAGTTACCAAAAATTCTGTCTCGGCATCTACTGTCCAGGTGAAGAAATTTTCATTCCTGCAAGCAGGTTTTCGTCACAACGACTCAAACAACTTCACAAGCCCAAGGACAAAGTTTTTAACACAAAGACGTTACCGCAGTAAAATGGCTGCTGATTGACATAAAACCGAATTGTGTTGTCCAATCACACACGTGTTCAAGCCCTATTGGGAAACAATAATTGCTGAGTAATTTGGAAATTGCTGAAGCAAGTTAGCAGGGTCACCCGCGAGATCTTGCATTCCACTCAGGATGTGGAAGAACTAGGACCAGTACAGTATTTCAGTCTTCGCTATATCCTCCACTAAGTTACAGCTATCCACAGATAACCCACCTCCTTTGACCCGCCTCATGTGATAAAGAATTAATTGGGTTACGACTGAACAAAGCACCTGATCCGGACAAGTTGTACCCTATCGTTCTCAAAGTGAGTACAGTTTACTTGGTACAACATCTGGCCAACATGTACACATTGTGCTCCAAGCAACACAGATAGCCGACAATTGACGAAAAGCAAGCAGAACGCAAGTGCCGAAGAATGGAGCCTGCAAAATTCGGCCAAGCGCTTGCACATTGGTTGTTTTGAGAACCTTTGAAAGACGTATGCTTTAAAGGATCTCAGCCCAGACGCATTTAAATGATCCTCATCAACTCAGGGTCTAACTTAAATGCGCCAGTCAAATAAATAAATAAATAGTATATTCCTCGGTGATTCGAGGTGCAGTCTAACTATGTGGTCTGATCAATGATCAACAGGATCGCAAAAAATAATCAATTTGTCCACGAATTTTATAATGGATCCAAAACTGGTAGTAAAGTGATTGGCAGGATTAAGTCATTAAAGAAATTAAAAAACCAGGAACAATAACATACGCAGATTTAAACAGATGTGCAGTTAAAGTAATATGGCCACTCGTGGAACCATCCCCAGGGGACCTGTTTCCATACAAGATATTTCCTCGAATGTTTTTGCTCGCACTTCCATACAATACCTGGCCGCATGCCGGTGTGGCAAATTAGCATATGAGCCATCACCTGTTTATCATATGTTCTGTTCTTTTTAGGGCAGCTTTATACATGTATTATGAGCCATGAAGCCTCAGCCCAGTCCGTCATGCGGATCATTCAATTATGGCACTTATTTATACGCCAGTCAGTTAGTGTTAATTTGCCTTTTATAGGTAAAGTCTTTTATAATCTGTAAGCTATAATCCGTCACCACAGGAGATCAATCTAGTCGTGGCCAACTATGAAATAAGGAAGAATGTAGAAAAGAAGAATTATGTAAAAGCTATATCGTTAATTTAACAAATGGGCAGGTATGTTTTTACATCAGCGTAAAAATTGGATCGAGCCCATCATGTGATCAAATTATGTGGCGTGACATCCGGAGATAGATAACTGTACGAGTTGTCCATAAGCAAAAGTCGCAAAGGGGATCAGTTATTGCCATCACTGGATTCAAGTATATGTTTCTGGACTGTTAACTTCTCAGTCTCTCACATTATTTGCTTTCGTCCCTGGATAATAAAAATTCCGCTCACAACTGCTTCCTGGACTATGGCAACAATTCCAGCTGCATTAGCCGAGAACTACTGTTGCGTGAGATGCTCGACTCTAGAATCAAACCTGCCATTCTTTTACTGAAGGGTTATTTTACCATGCTCACCCAGTTAACGAGGTCTCTGGGGAAATCTCTTCCTCAATGACCAAAATTCAGGAGTTCATCAGCTGAAATTAAGTTCTCATTTTAACTTACGCAACCCAAACCCACGTCCCAGAAAAAGCCATCTTGCTGAAGTACGCGAATAATGTAAATCTGGGTGTCTGTCAGCCAACTTTATAAAAATCGGATAGATACAAACCTTCCTAAACAACCACACCGCTTGGTCTAACGTTCACTGGTTAGTGTTGCAGACTTTAAAGTATAAATATGCATTTCTCACTGCTCAAAGGAAATTGTTATCAATAACTCTTCACGCAGTGCCCACAAATTTGCATCGATGGTGAAGGTGGGAAGTCTTTCACGTCAATAAAATACCTGACCGCTGTGGAGCCCCACAGATGGAAAGCGCACGGCTGGCAGTACTTGAATGGCTGGACCAGTTGTACAGTGCTGTTCCGGGCGTGTGATGGCTGTCTGACTGTATGTGTCCGCACATGGCCTAGGGTACGTCAAGTATCTTTTGTGTAACCTTTTCGACTGCTCAAGACTTTGTTCCTCAAGTACTGGTAGGTTAAGTACTCCAACAATGTTGGTCCTAACAGCGTTTCTTAAGAATCACTATTTTATACCTATACTATTGCAATATTGTATTTCACTAGTTATCCGGGTCCATGGTGTGTGTTGTAGCTGAATATTTAGCATTCGTGAGTGCATAAAGTACATATAACTTGACTAGTGCTCGTATGTTACATCTTCTGTGTTGCACAGATGATAGGCAATCAGCTAGCAAATTCCAGTGTGTCACTTAGCTTCCTATCAGTTTCAGTACCCTACCTAGGACATTAATAATAAGACAACAAAACCCCGAAGCTACCTAGCCATTGCTGCCAGTGGAGCTTGACCAATATCACACACGATTGCACAATATCAGTGATAGAATAATGCTCCTATCCTCCATAAATGCACGATGTTGCAAGAAATTAAGTAAACTGCCCACTCCGCACTTATGATTAGTTGGTCAGAAAAACCCATCTTGTGATTAACAGATATAAATGATGAAATAATTCAATTACCTTCCACATGCTACTTTCATCTTTGTTATCGCAGAACACCATTATTTGTTTTTCATATACTGTGCTCAACCGATGACAGTTCGTTTAGCTGACATGCGGAACAGTCGCCTACTGGCGGTTGTACCCTTGAGCGCATCCTCTAAGGTGCTAGATAAGCTACAGTATGGATGAAGACAAGCTTTGCCTGGCTCAAGCCACAAATCCAGCCCCTTGCATGCCTGCCCCATACTTGTCTGTTCAGGAATTAAGGGCATATGAGGCATTAAAAGTGGAACCATTTGCCTTCAAAATGAAGTGCTTCTTGGTTACTTAAATGTGGCTGACCTTGCTAACAAATATGAAAGCCATACAGAGGAGATGACGACCCAAATGTCACAAGTGGATTCAACCTCTGAATGCAGCTCGTGGCGATGGATGCAGCAGCAACCAAAACCAACTTCACACCGCATCTTGTGGCCTGATTTACGACATTCTGGTGCAATAATCGCCGGATTTCTTCCTTAGAAATTATCCTGCATTTTATAGCTGTGAGTAGGCTTTTGCCAGCTAACCGTTGCGCTGTAAAATTTCGATTGACGAGAGTCAGGGAAGTATAATTACCCATCAATCACCCTGCTCGATCATTGTTGGAGGCATCTCCTTGCAAACGATGGTTGTTTAAAAATTACGGGGATGCAGAAACGCTGAGCGGCAGTAAAGCGGTTGGCGGTGAGCATTCATTAATATTTTAGCACAACGCGAACACTAAAATTGTGTAAAAGAGTAGTAAAATAAAAGAACAGGTGGATTATCTTTTACTTCGCTAACGCGGTATGGGTCACAAAGTAAGCCGCAAGGCTGCTTTATAGGTGACGTTTCAGGGCTTCATATTCATTAATTTTTCCTCGGTTTCTGACGGCGCACTTGAAAGGTCAGCGTGCATGTAGATCAAGGTTGCAAAACGATCTCTTTTCGGCAACTCATATCAGGCAGGCATAGTACTATGACTGACATAGGTAACAGTATGCTAGTGAGAGCTGAACTGAGACCAGCTGGGACGGTTTGAACAGTCTTAGTATATGCGTCCGCTAATCAAATCGATCGACTCAGACCACGAACGTCACAACAGGGCTCGCCGACTTATTCACGAAGCGCACTTCGATCAAACGGAGGGGTAAAAAGCCACACTCGATGTCCCTATTGCTCCAAGTGAAAGATTTCTCTCTAAACCAATAAAAAGGCGACGGATTGACAAAACAACCTCTGCATGCATAGCTCTGTTTGTGTTAGTCTGATTACAATTGTTTCAGCCGTCTGCAGGAGGCGTTTCCTCTGCCCTATCGGATACTGATTTAGTCCAGTATAGTAGGTCTCGAAGATGTCTATGGTCAGGATTTGGTGCCTACTATGAACAAAATGTTTCAAGATGGAACTGTTGATTCATCAGACCGTGCATCCTTACAAAAGCCCTGGGCAGTATTCAGCTATGCATACTGACAGTGCATGGTCGAATATCCGGGGTACCTAGCACCACAAGTGTTTGTGTTTCTGGGTCACCAATATATGTAATTATGTCATCATTATCTAGGTTAGCTAGAGGTGTCTAAGACCTCAGCTACTGTGCCGCAATATATAAAAGAAAAACGAAATTAAATACAACAGTTGCATGTCGGCTGAGCTACCAGCAACGGATGGCGTCGTTCCGGAAAGCTAGCAGCCGGCTAATAGCCAACAAGAAAAATTATGACGTAAAATTATATTATGATATGAAATGAGATCGTGGTTGGAGGGGTCAAAGAAACTCACAGCACGAACGTCACTGAGGTCGGCTCCTAGCCACATCAACAAGTGTATCCAGCCAAACGTGTTCATCGTCTTTCGGACCCCATCCAGGGAGCCGTGAAGCTCCAACCGAGGTCAGCTGAGAAGTGAGGGCCCTCATTCCTCTCGACCAAGTCATTGTTTGGCCATCACTCCTCTTCTTCCATTCACACCCCCGGTAAGCGAACAACCCACGGCGCGGGAGTCGGTGGGCTGGCATGCGCAACGCATGGCAGAGCCATTGGAGCCTGGTGCGTGAAATAACGGTGCTGCGAGGTGCATTTCCTTTTCCTGGGCCGTAAACAAAACGTCGAACACGCTCGTTGCTCACTCGGTGTTCCCACCAGATGTGAGCTGAATTGCGAAGACACCAGTGGTCGCATATAACTAGCCTCTTTATGTCTGCTGATCTAAGGGGCCAGGTTTCACAACCGTACAGTAGGGTCGAACGTACCGCTGCATTGTACACTCTACTCTTCAGGGCGAAAGTGATGTCTCGCAGGCGCCACAGTTGGCCAAGACTAGAAAAAGCACTTCAAGCTTTTGCTATACGGTTCATGATCTCTTCTTCGATCCCAAGGGCACTGATACAACTTCCCAGGTAGTTGAATTTCTGAACGACTTCTAGCTGATCCCCACCAAGGTTCAGTATAGGAGTTGATCCCTGCCAATCTTGGGGGAAAGCTTTGCACTTCGAGGGTGCAAAGCAAAGCCCGAAGCGGCTGATAGCCAGTGCTAATCTGTCCAGTGTAGCTTGGTACGTCTTGGAGCTGGCACAGATGAGGGCAATGTCGTCTGCATACCCCAAGTCAAGAAGTCCTTCTCCTGGGAGTAGGTCCACACCTTCTAAGTCGTGTTTTGTAAATGCAATCTCCATGACTTCGTCAATAGCGAAGTTGAAGAGCAATGGTGACAACGGGCATCCTAGTCACAAATATTTATAGGCCGGAGACAATCGGAGGATCGAATTGTGAAAACGCCACTATCGAACTGGGCTCCCCTATTCTGTGCAAAAAAATTCCCACCAGGGCCCGCATTAAACCTATAGCAGAAGTTTCAAAAAAGGTTGGGTGACTGTCATCGTCTTCGATTTCCTGAACAGGAGACTTTCTTTGGCAGTAGCTCTTCACTCGCAGGTTCTTGCGGAGCCCACCCCCTTTATTGCCTAACGTCTTAAAACACACTGCCCGCCAAGTCTGAATAGTACATTACGTATCAATTTACTTGCACTTATGATGCTAGGTACCCCGGATATTCGACCATGCACTGTCAGTATGCATAGCTGAATACTGCCCAGGGCTTTTGTAAGGATGCACGGTCCGATGAATCAACAGTTCCATCTTGAAACATTTTGTTCATAGTAGGCACCAAATCCTGACCATAGACATCTTCGAGACCTACTATACTGGATTAAATCAGTATCCGATAGGGCAGAGGAAACGCCTCCTGCAGACGGCTGAAACAATTGTAATCAGACTACCACAAACAGAGCTATGCATGCAGAGGTTGTTTTGTCAATCCGTCGCCTTTTTATTGGTTTAGAGAGAAATCTTTCACTTGGAGCAATAGGGACATCGAGTGTGGCTTTTTACCCCTCCGTTTGATCGAAGTGCGCTTCGTGAATAAGTCGGCGAGCCGTGTTGTGACGTTCGTGGTCTGAGTCGATCGATTTGATTAGCGGACGCATATACTAAGACTGTTCAAACCGTCCCAGCTGGTCTCAGTTCAGCTCTCACTGGCATACTGTTACCTATGTCAGTCATAGTACTATGCCTGCCTGATATGTTTTGCCGAAAAGAGATCGCTTTGCAACCCTGATAAACTCTGCGTTATCTGTATATGTTTGTTTTATTAATCATTTTACGCAAACGAACTCTAAGGAACTTCATCTTCATTATACTTAGCTTCAATGACGCTTAAATTTTCAAGTAATTTTATCCATTCGTCCAAGGACTAGATCAAATCGTTACCGGATCGGTGAATTTCGATTGGCTCAGATTAAGACGTTTCCGTTGTTATCGCCCATATCTTGTTCAAAGTCAACACACGTTTGTGTCACTACGTGAAACGACTTGCATGGCGAAATTCTCTAACGATTGTAAAACCCAGTATTTAGCTGAAACCACAGCTGGCCTACGTGCTGCATAGTCCAATTCACTACAGCTGCCTCCGCTCTACTTTCCAGGTAGTTTACTTCGGTCAAATCAGTAACATAGTCCACCTGTGCGTAGTCATGTCTAGGGCATCAAAATTCGCTTCTTGCCTACCTGTAGGCGCAGGCGTCAATCCGAGGATCTGAGTTGCGACATCGTCAGTCCTTAATATGATATCCCTGACCAGCTACAACCAGGCATTCGATGCCATCTGATTCTTGTTCTCAGTGTGGATTGTAAACTAACGTTGTGGCCTTCTGCAGCGTTATGAAGAATAGTCCTTTTTTAAGTAAAGTATTAGCCAATTCTTAATACTTCTGACATTTTGCATTCAAATTCCGTAGGCAGCCGATATCTCTATGCTAGCGTTTCGTCTCCATATGATTCGGCTTTAGGCTGTTATAATTTATTCTGTCAACTTTCCATCCGCGTCTGCAGATGGGATAGGTCAGATATGCAAATACTGTGGTCGGTGGTTTGCACAATACATTTGGCAATTTGAAACCACGCGCATTAAAAAGGGGAAGTAAATTGGTACCTATAACTGAACAACATAAAAGCACCCCAACTAAAACATGTATGAGGTTTTGGACGAATAATACTGAATGAGGAGACATGTTGCTAGATATTTACGGAGGAGTACGCAACAACCTTCAAAATATTCGCAAAATATGGATAGATAGGAGGGTTTTGGTAACCGGTAGGAGGTATAGACTATGTCCACAACTTACAGTTTAATTCTGTGCTCACTAATTTTCAACGTAAATCTGTCTAACCATCAATTACACCACAAGATTTATTATCCATATATTTGAAGAAAGGAATTGAATTATGCAATAAATCATCGGGACAGACAAATTCGACTATCCACGGACTTCCGCAGACGGCTGTAGTAAATCTCGCATAGGCAGTCTGGAGTAAGTGAAGTCACTATGAGCAAGACCAAGTGCATTACGATAAGCCAAGTCTGTAAGGTGATGCGGGATACACAGTTCATTTTCTGGTAGTCCAAGGAGTGACAAACCACGACTGCTATATAAACGGGAACGCTATTTTATAGGCGCGTGGTCGCACGTACTGTGGTGTAACTGAATAGTAGCTAGGCACCGATGCATCGAATATGTGCTTGGTTGGCCACGAACTCTTAACGAGGCTAAACAAGAGTGCTCCTTATCATCTACGTCTTGAAATGTTCGAGTGTAAAGCGAACGAAATCGGCACAACCTTGGCTCAGTACGCAACAAACCGTAACAGATGCCTTCAGTTTTAGTATCACCTACAGCCCCGGAGATTCCTCAGGTCATAAAACGAAACCAGATCGTAACTAAAGCCACTTAAATTTAACCCCACTGGGATTCACATTGACGTTACTTGGAACACAGCAGTTTAGATTTGAATTACTGGCTATATATGCAATCGTAGTCCCCTTGCCAATGAGATTAGGTGTGTCCCCATACGATTTGCGACGGTATGACTATGTGCGCAACGATGCTTACAGTAAGATGGACTGCCTCCATCAGTGTAGCAGATGAGTAATGGTTGAGCAACTGCGTGTTTATGTCAAGTTAACCGGTTGAACTGGGCCAGCGCTGGTGCAGTAGGCAGAATGCCATTCAAGCACTACCTAAACTTTGGTTGACAACTCAATATATGAATAGTAAACAATAATAAGCAAATGAACGGAGCAAACCGGCAATAGGTTATCCACAGGAAGCAGAAGCGGTGTGTTGCTGTGGTAACACATTACCAGGAAAAATGTTAATTTCTCAGTCATCTGCTCTATAGCGTGATTAGTTTACGGCCACTTATCATGTAGCTCTGCACATTCATAACTTATTTGTGGACCAGTGCAGTGAATTAAAAAGCACTGTACCTAAGCAATCTGTCGTGGGCGGTAGTGGTTTTCTGACTGCCTCATCAAACTCATCTCTTTATGAGTCGGTTGCAGTTTGCGATGGAAATGTACTTAATGCTCCACTCACTTCATGTCTATCACCTACGGGCTTGTTGTGGCACAGATGATTTGTTCGCCCAGTTTTCGTATGAAGATTTTAATAAGTTTCCTTTAGGAGAATATCACTCTTCCGATTAGATAGTCAGTTTTGAGATGCTTTACGTGATAACTAGCGCATCATCTCGACCAGCTTGTTTTCGATCAGAATAGTCACTGTTAACTTTAACTTCGCATAACAGCTGTAATCATTTAAGTGTTAACTAGTAAGGGATTTACGATGACCGTGGTTGAATCAGTACAAATTTTCTATATAAATACAACATGATAAACCCATTTATTCGGTATTTCGAATGCCGTTAAACACGATATTGTACGGCACTTACGCCTCATAACACTATTTATTTCAACGCAGAATTAGTTTTATGAGTAGTGAATGGCCAAAACTGTGCTCACTGTGGTGTTTCTCCCGCATAGATTATTCCTCTACGCTTAGAATTCTGCATGCTTCCATTGCCTGTGTTTACTAATGAGAAGCCCCCACACATAAAACGCAGCTTTTTCCCGATTTGTTATCTTTCCTCAACCGGTAACGACGAAGTAATCAAGTTAGTTAGAATATTAAAAGCAATACTCCACGGGGAATTATCAAATTTGTGCAAACAGTGTGCATATCGCTAAGGAAGGCAGTGCAGCTTGTTTTAGTTATTTTTACTTATAAGAATGGTTCAGGAAGTTTTCAAATCGAACAGAAAGTAAACTCGCTGAATGAAAAGTAAGAATATTTTGTAAACGTATATATGCCACCTCAAGTTTTTATCTTTATTAGTTTGCAGGTGATGATCCACTGAACTGGCTTCAGTTGTTCTATTTCTGAACGTGAAAGCTGAGCTTCGCACAATACCTGCAGAAAAACGGAATGACGCCTTAGGAAATCCATTCTGACATGGTTGAGACAGTTGGTGAGGAGTCCCGTTCTTATTTCACTGTTAAGAAGTTGGCTGCGAATAAAAAGACGGACAGAGACCGTCGAAAATCTGCGACGTCTGAAGATCAAGTGGAAGCAATTCACTGACTTACTTTGAATGATAGCTTATCTATTTCCCAGTCATATAGGACCATCGGCATCAATTACGGTTCAATGCATGCTGTTTTACTGAACAGTTGATGAGAAGTTTAACAAGCTGAAAAATTCACGGCAGCTTTTGACTTATTTCAAGGTAAATCCAACGATTTTTTCAAAAAATTTGTTACACAGCATAAAAATAGTTTCACTTCTGCAAGCAATGATTTTCGAAAACAGACAGTCGGCGCAGGTCGTCGGTACGAGCAAGCCTAGTCGCGCAGCCGTATAACAGTACAGCGCGGAGGGCTGCAAAATAAACCAGCCCTTTGATGAAGAGACGGATGTTATGGCGGCTCCATAAAGTCCTCAGCCTGGTGAAAGCAAGACGAGCTCTTCAGGCGCGCACTGAAATCTCATTTCCAACAGCCCCACCAGCAATGATGCAGCTTCCAAGGTAGACAAAACCCTGTACTACTTCTTACTTTTCCCTATGGCTAGTGAATGCAGGTAGTGGCCTGTGCTAGTGTTGGAAAAGAGCTATGCACTTAGATGGTGAAAAGTGCACTCCATACTACTAGGCTTCAGTCGCCAAGCGCTTAAGCGTAAGTTGGACGGCCTGCGAACCGTCACCCAACAAGAGGATAGCGTCTGCGTAATCCAAATCAACCACCCGACTACCTGGGAGGAGCTCAACGCCAGCATTCAACAAGTCTTTTAATGTATTTTTGAGGACATCCTCAGTAACAAAACTGAAGAGGAATAGAGTGGTAGGGACTCCTTGTCGAATCACACTAGTGAGAACAAAGGAAGTGAAGGATTGCTATAAGCACTAACTCTACCCGAGGTCAGACTACACAGAGTGAGCAGTAGGGAAACGAACTTCCGGGAATGTCAGTCCTCAACAAACAGTGCGACAAAACCGCCCTGTTGACAGAATCGAAGGCAGCACGGATATCCAGGAATGCAACAGGAGTTGGCTTTTGATACACATGGCGGAGCTCGAGAAACTGACAGAGTGCAACCAGTGCCGCAACCAGGGCGGAACCCAGCCTGTTCTTCTCGCTTCAGTAATTCACGCGTTGGGGATAACCTGTAGAGAATGATGGACACCAGAATATTGCAAACGGCGGGAACAAAAGCTATGCCGCTGTAAATAGAGCACTTGGTGTGCATGCCCTTTTTGAACATGGGAACGACTACCGAGTCACTCCAGGATGATGGAACCTCCTCTTTTGTCCGGACTTCTGAAAACAAAGCGATGACTTCTTGAACCAACAAATAGTCCCGTCTTTAAATAATGCAGGAGGTAGGTGGTCGGATACTTTATAATGCTTTAGGCAGCAGAGTTCCCGCCAGCTTTGCGGTGAGATGGTGGATCACTGGGGATGGTCCACTCATCACCATTGCGTGCCACTTTGGAAACAGATGGAGCTGGTGGCCAGGAAAACTGCGAGCGAAAATCTTCCGCCCATCACTCCAACCGTCGTTTAAGATTAGGGATTAGAGAGCCATCCTCTTCGCAGATAGTTTTGCTTACTCCTGTTCGGAAGCCTTCGGTTATTCGGATGAGGTAGAACACTTTGCTGGTATTACCAGAGATTAGCAAGCTCAAGCTCCATAGCATGTTCACACCACCAGGTCTCACGGTTCTTCTGTAAGCTCCTACGCAACGCTCGATCCAGGGATCGGCCTTCCTCACTACAGCTGGTGTCGGCTGTAATCAAGCGGCGTCTGTCTATCAGCGACAAGGAGGCAGTAGTGATCCAGCTTTTCGCCGGTAGACAAGCAGTTCCACAACTGACAGTACTGGCAGAAATTAAGGCCTCTGATGCGCATTCATTGCGAATTCAGACCATCGTCAGGGGATGTAGCAGGCAGTGTTGACAAAGTAGTCTGATACCTGGCTAACGTCGTAGGATGTTGCGGATTTTCGACATTCGGTCAGTAGTGCGCACATCTGCGTTATCCTCCGAAACGCATGTAAATTTTGGCATGAACCAGTGCGTGATCGGAGTCCAGACAAGTTGACCAGTATCATCGGCAGTCTCTTACGCTTTCGTGCCATCTGTAGCTTATTGCTGTGGTCAAGCTGGAACCACTCTAGCATTTGAGAAAGCGGACGCCACGTAGCAGTCTGTCTTTTCGGATGCCGAAAACTGATGCTCGAAAAAATCAAGTGAGATCAGAAAAGAGTCAGTAGTCTGTCTCCATTGACTGCTACCGAAACCAAAACTACCCCAAGATGGTGCTTGCTTGGTGGAAGGCTGACCACTGGTGTGTTAAAATCTCCGGCAAGGTGGACGATGTCAGACTTTTTCTAGGATCGCAGTAGGTCATGCAGCTGTTGGTAAAAGCATTCATTGACGGCATCCGGTCTGCAGTCTGTATAAGCGTAGGCGAACATGACAAACAAGGCACACGTAACATCTCGACATTTACTTAACTTACATGAACCTCCTAGTGTGACTGCACATAGCCGACTGGTGACTGGGATCCAATCAAGTAAAGCGGCCTCAGCGCAGTCAGTGCAACGCCAAAAACAGCATAGCCAGAAGCGGTGGCCTCTGGGTCTCCGGAAAGGCGCAAGCGGTATTTGGCGTCAGGGTTTGTCAGAGATGTCGTTCTGATGACGATATTGGCGTCTCGCAACCTGGTTTCGGAAAGGCAACAGATGTGCACCGAGAGTGTCTCAAGGGTGCGGGTTAGGCATGTTTGTCGTCCGATCTGCATCAGAGTGCACACATTGAACACTGCAAGGCCGAATGTAGAACCAAATCCAAAGAAAGCTTGGGCTTAGGCGGACTGTGAGAATGTCGTGACCACCGGGCAAGGAACACAAAAAGGTTGGTTCAGAATTTTATCAGATGCGACTAGTGAGCTATTTTTGACGGTGACCAGCGAAGACATAAATGTACTTAGGAAACTGGACGCGGGACGATCCGTGAGCGGGTGCTAAGGAGCAGAAACTGGATAGCCAGAAGGCATAGCAAGGAAAGCAGCAACGTTATACAACCGTGGTTCGTCAGCGGGGGCGATACTACCCGGTTGCCCAGGCCGAAGTAGAGGAGTGTGTAAGGGGGCCCCACCCGAGTCTTTGATACAAGATCTAACCTACAAGATAGCAGGATGCTATAACGACACTGCAACCCGTTGGGAGCCGGTAACCAAATAAGTGGTTCATACGCTTTTCGGTCCGTGAAGGCCCAGGGGCCCAACCTACCCTTGAATGACAATGCCAATTGGAAAGAGGCAAGGGGTAGTGGCTTGATGTAGTGGCGAGTCACATCCGCTACGTCACAGTGTTGTTAAATGGACATATGAGACTTTTATAGGGAGAAAGCTTGCCAGGCAAAAACCCACCACGTCCTGGGACACTGCCGCTGAACCATTTGCTGGAACGAGATAATCACGAACCACCCAGGTGGCACCACGAGGAAGTTGTTCGGCAAGCCAAACAGTGGTTCTCCTCCCCCAAAGAAGTTCCGTCAAGTGATGGCCTGTCGTCTGGGACAATGAAGGTGTAATCATGATAGACTTCTTGCTGAGGAGTTAATCCACCATAGGAGAGTAGTATGCTTCAGAACTACGGCAAAGTAAGCAAGCAAGCAAAGCAAAACGGAGAAGGAAGCTCACTTCAGGGGTACTTCTTTAGTATGAGAACGCATGTGTTCACATTTCCCAAGTGACCGTGTCAGAAGCAGCTATTAGTGGCTTTGGCTTGCTACCACAACCCATTTATACATCATATCCGGCCCCATCAAACTTGTATGTTCCCTAAACTGAAATATCACCTTCAGGGTCGCAGATTTGTCAATCCGAATGAGTTGTTCAGGGATGTGTAGCTATTTTAGAGGGACAATATTCGACCTTCTTCCATACACAGATAGCATCTCTGGGCTGTGCATTCAGGTTACGAGAGATTGTTAAAAAATAATAAAGTGTCTTGTATAACTTGCTTCCTTCTATGTCAAACCGAGAACCTTTTACTCCACACGCCTAACGCTAGGTAACTTTCTGCGCTCAAAACTCAGGGGATAAAATATTCTGACTACGTAGTAAGTTACCTGAATAATCCCGTTTCATCGAGAAAAGTTCTGCAAAGATAATTTTTGTCCTGATTCTTTGTCTCGGCTGTGTTAATGCTATTAAATCTTTACATTCAACTTTTCGAAACCATTGCTTCGTGCAGTAAATTTGCACGGATACATTATTACGTGGTTCGACTAACCTGATACAGTTGGCCTCTCAGTCCGGTCACTGAAATATCAACGCTTCACTTCTAATCCTTTGAAATACACCGTTAATGGAAACACAGTTAAAGGCAAATCACTTCCTAGTGTGTTCCGTAGGCATGTATATCCACTTCGGTGCCACCAAGCATACGCTCTTTGGTGTCGAAGGCTATTTCAGTCAAGTCGAAGGAACAAGAATAGATAAAAGTGCCGTCTTCGTCGCCTACGGGAACCAAACCAGTCCAAGTGGTGTGGGACGTTAACGCTATCCAACAATGTATTCGTACGTGGGCAGTCACATCCATAGCGACGGCGTTTATGCCTAGGTTGTTAGGCATAAACACAGGGAATGATCATCTGTCATCTCTAAACTTAAGCTAAAACATCAACGAGGCTGACACTATTTCCCCACACTGGTTCACCCCTCAGGGAATTATTTTATGTGTGGCTAATTTCTTGCCAGCCAAAAATTAAAGATCTAGTACTAGTTGATTTGTGGAAGACGTCATTTGTTATGATGAGGACTTTTTCCCAATGCTAATCGTTACCAAGATTCCTTTTTGGATTTCAAAGCCCATGGCGTGAGCCTAAGCCTATCATGTGGCAGGGTTGTCTGAAAGCCTGCAGTTCAGAATTGTCGTTTCGAAAGAAGAAACTGAGGAAACAGCTGAGCATTTCTATCATCACTAAGGTCAAATAAAGATACAAAAATCATCCGAATTCCAGTCAACCCAAAGCATAGCAAAGTAGGTTCAGCTGGTGGGTAAACAGCTTTACTTCAGCTTCATGTAATTGCTTAATCTAGCCGAAACTGTTCTTCATGAATCCTATAGCGGGAATTCGGCTAGGCGAGTAATGCAGTTCTCAAAGGAATGGAAAACAGCAGTGCTTTGAATTCACTATAGTAATACTCATGAATGGACAAGTGTGCTTCAGATCAATACCTTCGGATCCATGCAACTATCTCTCATTTGACATTTCCGGCATAATAATGCCTCTGCAAGGCCTTCACGTTTGGGTCTATTAAAACTACAGTTATAATGCTTCGAAGTACAGCACGAACACCACAAGTAGTGTGTCGACTCCCATTACCTTTAGTCACAACCTATTACTTATCACCGGTACTGATGTTCAATATCCACAAATTTTGCCCAAAGGCAATCATTCCACAGCATTTGTCAATATATTCCTGACCTGCTTACGTTATTTGCTTTCCTGAGCATTGGTAGTGTTCACAAGTGCACCTGCATTCTTGGTATCATTTTTCTAAAACCAGAAATGAAGCTGCATCCAAATACATTGGCGTTGTGTTACCCAAATATGTTATCTATTCACCTTCTCCATTTCCTTGAAGAGCTCGAAGATTCCGTAGTCGTATCGCTCAGCGATGCTCGTTGTACTCTTCTCAAATAAATACGGTCGGAGAGTGAACAACTGATTTTGGCAAAATCTTACGTTCGGTCGCGTTATCACAGTGAAGTGAGGCGAGTGGAACCCCCTTCGGCTGTGTGTTCACTGGAACTTTGTGCCCAGCTATGGTACACAGATAAATAAGATTCGCACCAATTCGTCGTCAATGTGCCAAGTTTAGTGACTTGCAGATGAAAATATGAAAATATACTAGTCGTGACTACTTTTATAAGATTTATCAAGCGTGACAAGACTGGACCTTCATGTGGTGCAAAGGTTTGCGTAGATCAGCAACCCCTTGAGCGACCCTGGGTGGTAATTTTCCAAGCACTATCAGAGCGGTGACCAGAAAGAGCGCACAGAGAAAATGCTAGTTCGATCGCTTGATACTTACTCGACTGCCCTACATGTTAATGTCCTTGTGATTCCCTCAGAATACTCAACAGACAGAGCATTGCTCGCTGCTGCAGTTTACTGAAGCCTCAGCGATTCGGTGGTGTGAACAAGCTGAGTTCGTGCATACTTGCCTTACCTTGATGAGATTTCTGAATCGGTTATAAACATAAAGCCGCAGTCCAACTCCCTGACTGTCATGAGCTTCATCCCGGTCCGCGAGGTAAGAACAGTTTTGTTAAACTTTTTGCCCACCTTTTCAAATGAAGAACCGTATACTGTGGGGAGCACATGTCGCTACTATACATACGTACGGGGTGCAGTAGGCAGAGATTCACAGTTTTCCACTCAACCGTGGAACCATTATGATGTAGCCCTTGTGATGTCACCAAAAACTACAAACTGTTGTAAGCATTCCACAATACCTTGAACTCCATTGCTACATGAACAGACATGCTTTTATTATGCGTATACAAGAGTAGCGCGGTATATAACAACATCACGGAAACGTGCTATCTAGTGAAGCGGGAATAGCAACTCGCATCGCAAGTGTGTAAAGGACCCGAAAGTAGGCATGTTTATTGGTTCAGTCAAATGCTTGAACTTTGAACATTTCTCATCTGTCGTCTTAATGTACTATGAAAGAAGGTTCAGTTTTAGTTTTAAACACTCAGGCAAACCAGGGAAAGCTCTACACCGCTGCACATGTTACCTTTGTGGGCATTCTATCGTGTGGGCACTCTTCCGTGTGCAGTACCATTTGTCAGACACTGACAAACAAAGGCCATTCGATGTCGGCCATAGTCTCGTTTACAAGGACGCGGTCACAACGTGCTTTAGAGCCACCGAATCGCGGAGGCTTCGGCAAACTACGCTAGCGAGCCTTGCTCTGTCTGTTAAGTATTCGGAATGAAGCACAATGGCTTTGGCGCATAGGCTAGTGGAGTAAGTACCAAGTGATCGAACTATTTTACTTCTGTATGCGCAAATTTCCGTGTGTACATTCTTCGTGTGCGCATTTATGTCTGTGGGCCTTTTACTGTGCACAACTTCCGTGTGCGTTTTCTTTGTGTACGCTTTCATTATGGGGTCCTTCGTTGCAACTCATACCAGACAGTTCAGTGGTTCAGACCAACACAATTTTACAAACCTCTACGAAGGTCAGGGAGAGGTTGATGGTCTTCTTCCCTTAAAATGTAATCAGGAGAGACAATACGTTTACGAGTCATAAACTCAGAGCGAGACTGGCATAGAGCACAAGCGTCATGCAGTCTCTGACGATGGGAGAGCACCGTTTGGTGTTCATGATTAGCTACCCCTCTCTTCAATCCAGCCAGCCCCTGGTCAACTTGGTCCAAATCCGCCAACTCTCACATGCACCCGGTCGTGGTCGTAGGCGCGTAGGCTACTTCGGTCAAAGAATATATGTGAATTGTTTTATATCTTAGATACTGTATGTGACAGGCTTCTGGAATCCCATTCCTGAGCTTGAACTGTTCCCCGCTGCCTTATGGGTAAGACTATTAAGTCATAGGCTCTAGGTCCAGTAAGCCAAGCTCCATGTGCCACACCGCCTTGTAGGCCGGACTGTTGAGTCAAAGACCAGAGGTTGGGAACCTAGAACAAAACCCCTCTCTCGGGATGGCCAGTCTCAGATTATCACCAGGCCTCATGACACCGTGGACACTTTTTATTTTTGTCTTTCTTCCCCTCGCAACCTTTGTTCTTCCCTGCTTACTGAGCCAGAGATTGCCACTGACATCGCAGCTGATGTCATCGATACATGTTGTTTGTCCAACAAACCAAGGGTCTCATTTTATATTGGTTATTTTTAGGTCCGCTCTATAGGTCAGATCGGTCAATAGGTGGTAATAACTGTGGCTCTTCACTCTCTTGGTATTGATGTGTGCTTTGTCTTCGAAACAGGTGTACAAGATATTAGCGTTGTAACGAGTCTTTGACTTTATGGTTCCGAATTTACCGAGTGACTTCCCTCTTCACGTCTCTGGCGATACTGAGTCACTGGCCCAAGTTACTATGGAATTGGTGTCGCCCTCAGCAAATATGCTGAAGGTAGTCTAAATGAACAGATCCTAGTGAACAGTCACATGTATACAATCCGACTTCGAAACTCTATTGGGGTTAGTAAACACCATCTGAGGACACGGTGCCGTTTCACTGCCTCCGTTTAAACCCATACTGATCGCAGCCCGGAGTTTATCACAGAAGAGTTTCCTCACCATGTTTCATCTCTTCTCTGCATGGCGATGAATATTGGCATCTTACTTGTTGCTGATATCACGTAAGCCCAAGTTGGTCCTCTTTCAGATTCCGAACAACATCTGGGAGGCTGCTTCGGGGTTGATGCATACCGAACAAACATTGACGATAGATTCCTGTAACCGTACACCACACTGGTTACATAAGCAATACATTTTTTGAGCACAAACGTTCACATCCTAGCACCTAGCACCCATCGAATTCCGCGACGATTTGGACCCAAGTTGACCATATTGTCGTTAGCTATATATGTCGGTCAGGTTGGAATACGTGTTTGGGTTCCAATCGTGCTCCGGTGCGCGCACGTCTGACGATCAGACTTCCCGCTTCAAAGAAGTGCCTAACTCCTACGCTTCTCAGTTCTAACTTGAATTCCCAGCTCGAAATTCTACAAAATCTTGACGAATCCGTGTAACTTCAAAACAAACTGGCACACCAATTGTCGGTGAAGAATGAGGTTGACTGAAATCGTCTCAAGTGTACCCTAAAGATTGCTTTTGATGCTTGCCGTGCGCCAAAATTGTGATATCCTAACTCAGAGTGGATATTTAGGTTGCATTTAGTTTCATCGCAGCAGGACAACTGGTTCCAATGGACACTGTGTTTCAACGTATCCGTAACGTGTTGAAGCGACGACTTACAAGGGGACTCCGGTTTGACCTGGAACCTTGGTTGGTGGCAAGTACTCTTGAGATGGAGCAAATCAGTGTTATTGGAAATAGCTGAATCCTGTTTCGGTTCATCCGTAACCCGAGGCCAAGAATTCACTCAATTAGTGATACAATAATTGAGAAAGCTAGATAGTTGACCCATGCTTCACTTTGTCGATTATCCTGTTGCCTTGAACATGTTGGACTGCCGCAACAATATTGCTTGCAGGATCACTTGAGCCTATGTACCAAATCGATTTCATACCTCACAATTTAGAAGAGGTCCTAGCTAAGCTAACCGTGTTGAGATGAAATGTCTTTTGAAACCGAATAACCTCTTCTATATTTGCAATATGATAGAAATGACTCTGTTGAGAGAATTTGCTGCTCCATTCAACGCCACCTGAGGTGCTGACGTGGTGACTTCTTACCGACAACCGCCAACAGGCGTGTCTATCTTCAAGAAGGGTTAGCCTACTTTGTGCGAAAATCATCGAGACATTAGCCTAGTTTCCGTCGCCTCCAAACTCTTTATGGTTATGTTTCTCCGACGACTTACTTGTCCCGTGAGAACGGCTTCACTGAAAGCCAAACTGCCTTCCTCCAGGTTGGTGGTTACATCGACCACATACTTACTCTTCACCAAGTGTTACAACATTGACAGGCTTACAGATGACTGACTAAAGTGGTATTTCTAAACTAGAAAACCACATTTGACTCTGCTGATCGCGACAGTTTTTGACACTGTCTACTCCGAAAATGTGTCAGGGAAACACCTTCCTATCCGAAAATCTCTACCGTGACTCCCAACACCGAGTAAAGGTCTATTGAAAGCTGTCTCCCACAATAATTATGGCTCGTCATGACTGATCCCTATGTCCTTTCTCCTAACCTTCATGGTATTAGTGAGCATTAATGGTTCCATTCCTACAAGCTCTTCGGAATAGAAGCTCTGAAGGATGACCGATTGACAAACCAGGAGTATGCGGACTACTTAGCTCTTCTTGGGTCTGACTCAGTTATTATGTAAACACTACTGGATAGACTGGTGCGTAGCGCTGTAGACTACCGTGGGTGCTTTACAAGTTCAAAGTGAATATATTGTTGCAGGATTGGACCGATACACCACTGGTTTTAGATATCAGCGAACAGTCATTGGAACTGGTTGATCGGTTTAGTTATCTTGGTAGTTTGGTCACCTCTGTTGGTCACACCACTAAAGAGGTTAATTCGCTTATCAGCAAGGCCCATGTGGCTTTCCAGTGGCTCAACCATCTGTGAAGGCGGTGGGATGTCAGCCTGTCAGTGAAAGATATGGTGCGTAGTGCCGTGATAAATCTGGTCTTATTGTATGGATCAAAGATCTAGCCATTTCGCGGCGAACACATTAGATACTTAACCGGGGCTTACGGCCTATTGCCTAAGTCTGGTATGCGCATCGGGTGAGCAATGCTGAGGTCCGTCAGTTGATTCTTTGCCAAAAGCCTTCTGGTGCTTCACTCGAGTGTTTGCTGTATCTTAATCGCTTCCGTTGCCCATGCTACTTCATCTGCATGCCCGTCGACCGGTTTCCTCGGTATGTTTATGCACCGTGACTGTGCCAAGCTGAGCGAGACAGAGAGTTGGCGAGTTCATGAATTGACGTCAAATATATGAAGAAACTAACGGAGGGCATTGTTCAGGTTGGTGCGTGATCTCCTCGTGGATGGGGCCCTCGGAACGATCTACACTAGTGGTTGGAGACCCTGTCAGACATGGCGCAGTCACGCAGTCATTTGCGTTCATACATTCAGTTTATTGCATCCAGCCTTAAATTTTCATTTCAGCTTAATTAGTTTAAAGCCTTCGTTGAAAACCATTTCTCGTCATTGTTATTTATTGTGAGCCTGGCGTCGTGAATCTTAGTAACTAGATCCATAGCATTTCAATGCTCGGAACATAGTTGTTCAACTCAGTTGAAGTGTTTTGATAATACGCTAGCTCCAGGTGAGAAAAATAATTTGTTCTTAGAAGGATTTTCTGTAACACATATGAGTGAGTTTCATACACCTAAGTGTCTTAACGACTGCAAGGAAAATAGCTTGTCGAAGTCAAATGACGTTCTACCTTTCAGGCTGAGCCATTTAATATTCTTCGCCCATCCATATTTACAAACAGAGAAGATTCAAACAGTCTGGACTTTCTATTATTTAACCTGCAACCCAAATCTTTGTCACAACTAGTAATTCATTTCTCCGTCGTAAATCACCTCCGCTGTGATCTTACAAATATATTTTTACTTCGCGATCGGAAGTCCACTCAAGGGGAAAAGAACTCACGATGCGGCATCAGAAGGTTCCTGACGACAATGAACGTGGTAAACGCAAGTCTGTGCTATTGAGTCTTATGATTGTTCCCTTGCTCTGCAGTGAGCGATTGTATCGTCCCCAGTAAGCGTGCTGACTCACGAAGTTGCGGGTATTAGGATTTATAAAAATGTATAGTTTTGTTTCACAGATCGAAAAGAAGCTTGTTTGCAGTTGTTACAGTGACCATGCGGTTGTCCTCCAACATTCAGTACAATTGGAAATTTTTCGCCCTTTCAACTAGACTTCATGTCGTTAAAGGAACCATGGGCTATCGACGAAGAAGTATATACAGTATACTAGGTAGAATTTGCGTGAGACGGCTATCTCCCTGGTAATTTATACCAGTAAACAGCCGCCGTCTAAAAGCGGTAAGTAGATAAGGAGTGTCATAGTGAATTGTCATTAGAAGCCAAGAGGCACTAGCTGGTTGCAAATAAGTCTGAGACCAAACGGTGCCCGATTCAGATGAGTAAGAATATCTGTGTGGTTGTGCAGCCCAGGACACCTAGTTCGATGCGTGACCGAACGGAGCGATTGCACACTATAACTCATTTATTTTAATTAATCTATTACCGAGATGCGTTATGCATAGTGTTTGGGGTTTTGCTTCGTCAGCTGCACGCCAACCGTGGGTTTATAGGAAGTGTCTGTCTTGTGTTCATGCGCTGAAAGACCGGGTAGTTTGGCTAGATGGCAAACAAGGCGGACGGAAACGGGTGCCTTTTGTTGCGCAATGATTGACACATCTTCTTCTTTCTTCTCTACATCAGTATCAAGGCAGTCAGTGTAATAATATGAAGGGTCAGCAAGACTGTCCACCAAAAATTGTTTAATTACTCTTTCCAAATTAAAACTGTAAGAAACCAGATCGCCTGATGAGCGTTGTTCTCTAAGATCTCAATATATTGTGTACGCGAGGCAGCGAGTTTCCAAGTATTATCAGCGAGCAGATATCCCACTATAATTTCCCTTGCTGGAAATCTTCCTTGTTAAGTACCCAATACACAATATTTGTTGACTAGCTATAACGGGCACTAAAGTGGCATTTTAACCAGGGACTACCGTAGTAATGTGTTGAAGGAAATATTGTACTTGAGGCTAATTTCGAGATTGTTGTTATTAATGTGCTCAGTGGCAAGCATCCTCCACCTTTTCAGCACAGCTGTGGCTAACTTGCAAATAAGTCATGTGCTGCATCTGCATTGTGCAAGAGGGATAAGTTTGTATAGCCTGTGCATGTACCATGATTACAGAGCAATTCAGCAAAAGGCTTGGAGATACCTGAGTGCAAGTTTCTAGTTCGCAGTACCAACTTTATTCCTCGATATGCGTATGAATACACCGTAAAAATAGCTAATTAAAAAGGTTAGTTGGTTACATTGAATTATATACCCATTCGGGTCTACCAACAATGGGACGCTCCTCCAAACACAATTGTCCCAACCTAGCCATTGAAAGACGCTTGGATATCCCGCGCAACTCCATGCAATTTTTACATAAACGGATAATTTGGAATGTATTCCGGCTAACTCGCTTCTTTGAAATTACAACCCAAACTGACGCATGTAAATCTGTGTAGACCGGTGAGCCATCCGATTCTGCTTTACAATGAGCACTAGCCATATTCACCAGTTATTCCTTCTTACATGAGGCTATCTAGTTCTCATATTCCTGCATCTAACATGACGCCCTGTCGCTTCACGAATACACATTGTATTTTGTCCGCATGTGTACTCTACAAATTTGCAAATTCTTTCATTACCAAACTACGGTATAACTTAGGCCTATGCTGTTTTACCGTCATAAAACATCGTGTCATGGCGAAGTCTAATAACGACGATGGCAAGTCGAGTACCGATTGATCCCGGTCACATATTCGGACACCTATAGGAGCTAAACCGCAATGTCTACCTGACGTCACTGATGGAATCTACTGAATATCATATCAGGTCAGAGTTTACTTTTAATTATTTCTATAGTTCAGTCTGTAAACCTTGAAACGCTTCCCAAATGTATTTGGATTCCTATTCACATCGATTCATTTCGAAAGGCAGGTTGATGTCACATTTTTCCCCTGTATTTGGTGTTTTTCGACACAACCTCTTTAGTAGCCATCCGCGAGAGTTAGGCACTTCCCTCAGCTATAGGAAAACACATGAGTGTCGGATACTCAGTACAAGCGAATGACCACTGATAGTTTATTCTTTAGAATCTACGTAAGAAATAGACTCATAGAAGTTATTGTGCGCTGTAAGACAGTACTCAACTACATGACCTATTAAGGCTTTTAAGACATATATGCATTTCGAAGAAAGTAGAAGCCACGATTAAAATTCACGCACAATAATATGCCTCGACGGGGAGTCGAACCTCGGTCCACGAATTTCCGGTCCGTTGCTCTACCACCTGAGCTACCGGTAGCTCAGGTGGTAGAGCAACGGACCGGAAATTCGTGGACCGAGGTTCGACTCCCCGTCGAGGCATATTATTGTGCGTGAATTTTAATCGTGGCTTCTACTTTCTTCGAACTTTACACTACTCACAAACATCCACCATTAATATATGCATTTGTTAGTAAAGCCATATATGTTTAACGTTTCTACACCTCACGGTCGGATAGATTTAAATACTAAACGACCGACAAATACCGTCTACAGGGATCACTGGCTATGCCTACATTGGTCACCCACTAACATGGTTTCCAGTGCCAAATGACGGTAAGACTTTCTGTTTTAGTGATAGACACCTAGTAAACTTTCATATGAGAAATCAGGTTGCTTGTTTCCCAGCTAGTTATATCAGCTCGTAGATTATTAACACCATTGCATTCGTTGCTGCATTTAGAATTGGTATTTGACTAGTCACAGCAATAAGACATTGGTTTCTGTAGCCCAATAGTCCTGAGTGCTAATCATCAGTTAGAATTGCAAACGCAGTCTTTCCTTCAGAGTTCTTATTCAATACCGAGCTGAGAATAGGGTGCCATATAGTTACAGGATTTTAGACTCCTTAATGAATGGTTTGCTAGAGACACGGCAATGTTAAAGGCCCGGTGACCTCGCAAATGTGATAAATGATCAGCAGATTGTCACACGTGTTCACATCTATGGGCGTTTTAGTTACTTTAGGCACCCTAAATTTACCTGACAATGGGATACCGCTTTTTAAGGATCGTCAAAATCCAGAGCTATCCTTTCTTGTGTCCAGAAGCGTAAACATTTGTCCATATGACATCATGTGCAACAGAAAATCCACACAGTTAGGTTGTGCAATGACGACTACTATACTCCATTTCTATAAGGACGTAATATAAGTTCCTGCAGGTGAATGACCCATGTTTTACTGTCTCGCTGTTGTAGCTGATGAAACTACTTAGCTCTCTCATCTCTTTTACATTCAGAATGTATTATTACTCTTGAGCAGCAGGATTTTAGTTGTAACTTTTAAAGTATTCATCCCAGTAGTTCACAAGCTACATAGCACAGCCTAGTCCAGAAAAGCACCAGACCCTTTTTGTCCCATTAATGCATTACGGTAATCTCAAGCAGTTCGAGAATTCCATTTGTGCTTAGGATTAATAAATCGTCCGACCAATTAGTACTCTGGCTTACTGTGATATCATTACCATCGATGTTATGGTGTTGTGTCTGATCCAATGAATAGTGCGGTATTCGAACCGTAACCGTAGCCGAACGACATTGTATTCCTTAAGATCAAAGACAGAGTGAGTGTGAGTGTGTGGGTGTGGGTGTGTGTGTAGTCTCGACAACTGGGCCGCCGAAGCTTTCGGATTTAAAGGCTTGGGTGACAACAAGCTTTACGAACATGGTCGAATTCATGAGAAAATACGAAGGACGAGGACTTTTTCGGTTCAAAACCCCGTTTTTCTCCATTAAACCTCTGCACATTTTGTCATTTAAGAAAGTGCCATCCGCTCGACCTTTACGTAAAGACAAATACCTATTGAAGTGGAATGCATATAACAAGTGTGTAACCGAACTGGTAAATGCCAATGGGGGTGAATTCCCACTTGAATGGCCTAGATAAGTGTTTGGTGACCACTCACAGTAGATGACAGACTAGTCTACGAAGGACGAAAATACAACAGTACACTTGGCGCCCATTGCATGTGGAGAAAAACTTGGTAAAAATGTTCCCAAACTCTTCTTACAGCTGCTGGTGTTTTAAAAATTTATGTGACGTTTTTCTTTAAGGGAGTGAAAGTATATTGCGTATTACGACTGACCAACTGCTACAGAAGCACCAACGTCAAGAGCTTACACATGACATTGATTGACTTGAAGGTAACATCCATTGGATACCTATTATAAATAATAAATAAAATATCAATATCACTCTCATCCACACCCAAAGCTACAGGTACTCTCAATAATTTCCAAAACCACTGCATTCGTCCTAAATGCCATCGGAATTTAATATCGCTGTATACATTGTGCTTTCGCTCACGCTCGCTCACGCTGCGCGCTCATAATATTGCTTCAATTAATCTAGCTGAAGAGGTTCAGAATCAAAGTTGGTGCACAATTCAAGTTGCACAACTTGGAGGTGAGAGGATAGCCTTGGGTAACCGACCGGCGAGTAACTTTTTATTTAGTGGATATATTATTTAAGCAGGTAACACCTTGGAGTGTATTTACTTGGGAAACATGCTAACAAAATATGTCAGTCGGGAACGATGCCCCAATTTTGCTGCTGGACAAATTGCCCGTGCTACTGGGTGTGCAAATGCGGCTACGCATTCCCAACAGCGTTTGTGACTTGCACTGAAGTGGATCAAACAATTCAAAACCCATCACTACCCGAGCAAGTTCCTATATAACATTGTAATCCTTGTTTGGGGAGTTGGATGGCCTAGAAACCAATGTGATGAGCCGATAGCCACCAGGTTGCGGATTTGAACGCATTTGTGAGCATGATGTCAAATAATGTGCGATATGCTCGCAAGTTATGGTACTGGTAGCCATCCAACCTCAAAACTGACACTATCCCCAGCAATGGCTCGCGTGTGGCGCATTCAGTATATGAAAGGCGCGCCCGTCTTCAAAAGTATAAAGCTCTTCGTCTTGCTGTTCACTACCCGCTTGATAAAAAATCGTGGAAAACGCCTCTCTTCTATCTAAGTCCACAGCTTAACTTACCAACAATAGTTAGTCGTGCAGTTTCGCTTTTGATCAGACGCATCTTGGATGACTCGACTGACGATCTCGCCTCGCTTTTTGGTCCGATTGTCATGGAAGTCGACGTCGCAACGTCGGGATCCAACTGAATGGGGATTGTTGAGACTGTTACTTGGCACGCATACTCCCCCTCATCCTCAAGTTGCGTATTCCGAATGGCAAGGGAATAGTCACCTGAGAGGAGGAAAGTGATACCTTCCAATTAGTATGTTCCAGTTAAGTCTATAATGCCAGTACATTTTGAAAGCAACCGGGAGATAGAGTAGAACAGGTTCAACATCAATTAATTTTCAGGCAGCAGCGGATACACAGCGGCTCACGGAGCGAACCAGCAGTGAACCATTTGTGGCAACCTTATTCTTAGTTTAATAATACCTAAATTTTTTCGCGTCCATACAAATCCACAAAGAATTCCAGCAGAGAAAATGAGATTGGATGGTGTTCATTTTAATTCAGTTAGTTAGCATAAACATTTTACTGATGCATCGCTTAGCTATTTCTGATTGTCCTCGTAAAAGGTTTAACTTCTATTTGGCACTTATGCTTACGTAAACAAAATTGTTTTTGAGAGAGTCTGTCAAGAAATAATGAAAATCAGCTGCCCACATTTCTGATGAATTTTGGGATACTTCTGTTGACATTAAGAATCAAAAAGCTGAGCACAGTTTCATGCGCTCTAGAAAACATCAACATAACAGTTCGAGTAATGGGACGAACCATTCTGGTGCAGTCCAGTCATTTGATATCGTCCATGAAAAGTGTTCATCAGGGACTCATTGTCATAACCAAATCCATCTTTCATCCACTGCACGACAAATTTGGATAGCGATCGCAAACTTCCATGTGACGACCCGTACCACAAATTATGCTTCCTTTGTAGAGAACTCAAAATGGGCAGGAAATTCGCGCCGGATTGCGTCTGGTTTACCGCAGCAAACTTCAGTTGACACCTGAGGTATGCGGTCTGATTGAGAACAGTTGCAGTGTGCTCGGGTCCTTCAATACGCAGATATTGGAAATTTGTGGACTGCGTTTCTGGGAGTACAGCAAGGATCATAGACCCGAGAATCAGGTCGCAGACTGTAGAGAATGAGATCAAACCACAGTAGTAAATGAAGATTCCGCTTACATGAATTCCGTTTTACTGAGGACAGTACGGTTCGTGTCATATGTAAAAGCGAATTTACCTTACATCCATCAACTAATACGACTAAGAATTGGTTGGGGCACGCACTCGTAATACAAACGGATTTGCACCATCGAATACAGAATTCTACACATAAAGACGTCACCAAATAACTGCCAAAATTATCTACTCCACTAACTTGCTTTTCGAGATACAAGTATAGATTTTCAGTCACGTGGATAATCACTAAACAAAGTGGGCTTACTGTAGCCGAAAAGGCCGGCGGTTTGTGAGACGGTGTGGTCTATTCTACTCAGGGTTGAACTGTCCTGGGTCGTTTAATTTACTGAAGGGTTGTTCAAATGGTTCGCTAGATTCAGCGAGCAAAATGTTTACATGATACTCATGCAGATACCTGATAGAAATCTAGCTGAATAAGCGCCATGTGGAGCCATACTGAAGGACTACCATCCATCGGGGAGAAGGGTTGGGTTGTAAACGACACATTTCAAGCTAGCAGATTAATTGCACTTACTTTCCTATAATACGGTATTGAATTTTGAGGTCGCATCAATTTAGAGGTAACCCTTTCTCTCCCTTGCGCTGTTGTTGTCTTCACTTACACACAGTGAGATCCCGACAAGCCATCAATTCGGGTTCATCGGAAGCTGGAACGATGTACCTCTTGTGACAATCAAAGCCAGCATCACAGCCATATATGACACTCTGACCCTGTAATCCGACATCTTACTGAATTTATCGGGAAATGCATTTGCCCAAGGCACAATGGATAGCAACACACAAAAGAAGCCAGAGACCAATTTGTAGATCCAGACGTATGCTTTTGTGACTATGCTCATACCTCCAATACTAGCAGATCGGATCAGTTCAGGTATAAGCTACAGCACAAAAACTCTGCAACTAATACCCATACGCATTCTCGCGTTCCAACGCCATCCACCGACTGCACGCTACACGTCGCCTCTTGGATTAGGGAAAATACTGCACTACTGACGGGAAGTAATCATTGTCTGTATTGTACAGTTATATTTTGGATTGTCTCCTGATATCATCGATATCAAGTTTTCTCATACCTTTTCTCAAGCTAGTATTGGTGGCAATTCTTCAGATTTAAGTTAGTTAGTGGCAACTTAAACACATAAGTGTGCACGATCAGGGTTGGGTACCAGCCACATCAAAGCGTCCTTCCAAAGCGCAAACAATTACCTGTTTTTGTTAAATTTTTGTCCGTAGGTTATCGGTCCTCGGACTATAAACTGTGATATGCTTAAACCATCGCTTCTAACTTGTCGATCGACGCTGTTACTTTGAAGATAGATGGGCGTAAATCAAACGGGCCAACTCTAATAACATAGGGCATCTCAAAAACTGGAGTGGGTCATGGTATATCAATGCGAAAAGTGTTCCTACTAGTTCCGTCTATGATGTTCGGCATGATACCGACGATTGATTGGATGAAAACGGGCTAATTGTCTGTAGTGGTAATATTTGGTACCGCAGGTCGGCACATGAAGTTTCACTGAATTGATTGAGATGGCGCCATCTTTAACTATCCGAACACATGGGTGTGGCTATTTTCCGAAGCCGAAACTATGCCGAATGCAACAGCTGCGCTACCAAAAGGAATTTAGTAACAGCACGGTTGTGATTACATAGAATTTGTAGCGTAGAAAACGTATATTTATGTTGGGGTATGAAATAACGATCGGAGGCTTTCAATAACTTCCCCGAAAAGCATTTGTACTTGGCCATAAAAGCGAGATACTGCACGGAAAATGTTTCATCGGTGTATCAGTTAACTTCCACTAATAGTCGTCTGGAATGAAACAGTGCCAACTGGATATTTCCTAATAAGTAAGCTTATAGAAGGCGTAGGAGGCAAGTACGGTGCGATTAACCGGACCATCCCGCACCAACATACGAAAGGATTTATTGGTGCAAAGTAAACCTTTCACTGATACACTGAAACTCTCCCACCCAGCTGCGCCTGTGAGCCAGCAATATAGGCGAGCATTTTTATACAGCTATAGCAGACTGAAGAGACGAGAAAAACCGGCCCTAATAGCGGATAATGCCAAAATGCCTTTGTGGTTATGGCATCCATGTTTGGGCCGAGTTCATAAACACATGTGGAATAAACTGCACGCGATGTCTACTTCAGAAACGTATTTCTAAACGCATTTCAGCAAGAGGCATAAGTGTAAAATGTCTGACTATGATGATAAAGCTAGATCCAGCCTTATTCACGCAATGAAAGTCACTCACAACTAATCACTCTAGTTACACTAGCTTTTCCGATTGCCTGTGGTATTGTGCTATATTCATGTTACCTCTTGCCTTTAGTAGACCAGAACGGTTAGTAATTAATTGCCATCTCAACTCTTGTTACATATACTACATGTTACATATATTCATGGTTTGTAGGCAATTAGTCAAAAATTTGTGGTACCAACGTTACCTAGACCCCGTTGTCGTCTTCGCTATGTAATCCGGTATGATGATGGATCTAGACACATAAGGACTATGGCTAAAGAATTACCAATCACTTCGACATACTAGCGTAATGTATAGGTCTTCCGTGTGGATGTTGCTTACCATACAAATGTCCTGTGCCACTGTGTTATCCTAAATCGATCACGGTAGAATCCATGCTTCGGGTCCCCAAAGGAACAGAGTGCAGTAGCATTTTAGTAGTAAAAACGATAAGTGAGTCACAAACATTTACACCGCTAAGATAATTGCATATTGCCCTAACACTTCAAAACCAGACAGCGTACGAATGCACTTTTTCATAGTAGCCCAGAGGAGACATGGGCGAATAAACTGGGAAATACATCGCAATTTGCTTCTCTGACACATGGCAGTAGTAAATCGCATTCGTACAAGTAAATAGCGACAACTGTTTGTTGTTTAGTAGAAGAAACATGAAATTGGTTTGATCCATTATTGGTAAACCGACAAAATTAGCTTCGGAGTGCAGTTCGGCTGGTCACTGACGTAAGTAGCTAACTCTTCCTAAGTTGATCAGTAGTGAATAATCGCCACACAGACTCTACAGACATCTTGCTGTTGAGTGTCTCCCTTGAACTGGAACTATGGTATATTACAGATAAAAATGCGGATGCTTAACAAGTCCCGTAGGATGGACATAATGAGAAACACAGTATGGAGAAAAGAAAACAAAGTGCGAAAATGAAAATCGTCATAATAGACTCACCACAGTGCTCACAAAGAGGCATTCAGGAAAGAGTCAACATCGATTGTGTGAGTTAATTCTGATTATGCAATGCCCATCACATTAGATCCTCTGTCGATATACACAGGCTATATGTCGTAACATAGGTAGGTTAAGGTGACGTCAAGGTCTATTTTAAACAAAGATAAACCGGGGGCGGAAACGATGTGATTTGGAAGAGCGTTCCTTGGCTGGAACACACAAACAGAATAAACGCTTCGCCTACATTCTAAATGACTGTATTGCGCGGATAACTTGAGGTGGTGGCCCCTCAAATTAGTGTCGTGACTGAGTTGCAGTAGGTCATATTGAAAAAAGTTACATCCTCACCGACAGATTTTATTGAGTATCAACTACTGCACGTAACTGCAGACAGTGTCCTGTGTCAAGTTAACGGGTAGTGGCACAGCGAGGTTATAGTTCACTTGCGACCTACAATCCGCCCAATGGTTACCACATGATGTACTACCGTACTCTACCATATCATATCACAACAAGTAGAGCATAAGGATCAATCCACTTGGTCCGTGTAGGATCGGTGCTCTGTTTAGTAGCGATGCAACCTCGCTTGCCGTACCAACAGTGTCCTCTTGTGCATTTGGTATACTTCCACTGAACAAACTTCAATCTTGACAGCGATGTAAATTTGATGGCAGCCGTAAATACTGGCTTTCTTCTACGTTTTGAAAAATACTGTCCATAGTTACCATCCCAGGAATTAGTTCCTAGGATGCAAAATGGTAGCTTAAGTTCTCAGCTGAATAGATCCCAACAAGAAGTCAAAAAGAGCAAGGCAGAGAGGCATGTTCCACCCGTCTCTATCACTAACCTGTCAAGCTGGCCCCATTTTACAGCTCCGTCAAAAAAGGAGGACGGAAATGGTTGCCTCGACAACACAAAACTGATCTCATGGTGCGTGCTTTTTCCTTCACACGAGTTTCTAAACACAGGAACCTAATTTTCTCCGGCTTATAGACATACATGGACGCCCCAGATTGTTAGGAAAGTGAGACGATGATAGAATGTACTTCAAACGAATGTCAGGTGTTCCAGCTTTTAAAGCGCCTATCCCACGGTAAGTCTACTTCAAGTCATGACTGCTCGCCTCAGAAACCTGGGGGCTATTGATGATAATTAAAACGGATTAAATGTGCTCTGCTGGGTGGGGAAAGTTTCGACATGAGCATTTGCGTCTGATAGCTAACAAGCAGAAGGACATTAACACCCAGTCTCGTTGTATGATGCCGCTATAAGCTCTATGGTGCTCGGAATCAAAGTGTATCCTAGTTGATGAAGATCGTGCGTAAGCTGACGGGGAAAAAGACAACCACTTACGGTGTTTTGTCCCATGTAAGATGTGCATTTGAAGTATGTGGGCCCACAGGTTCCATATAAACGGTAGCGAGAATCAACAAACGCCTCGCTAGTATGAGGTGTATATTTAAATTTAGTGCGTTTTACTGTAAGAAACAAGCCAGTTTATATGTAGCTAAACTCGAAGTTGGCATTTTGCGAAAACAAGATTCTTTTCAACGTTATGAACCTGTTTTACTTGGCAGACTACTAACTATTGATCACTTAAGCTTGCGTTCGTGACATAACGCTTAAATTTTGTATGGTGCCAATCCAAGTGTATATGTTCTACTATATTTACACACAAAAACTGGAAGTAATATAACTATCCAGATGGGTTTAGCGACACTGTCCCTTTCAGTATTGATGCGCGCATACGTTAAGCCGGCCATGATGCTAAATGGTAATGTAGGTGAGTCCGGCACCGTTGTACCCTTCTGGGCGAAAACACACCGGCTAATGTATCGCTAATGTAAGAACAGTCGCTACAAGCGAATGTGCTATATGCTAGGTTCGTCCACTGCAAACAAAAACAGACTTTTCCGGGGAAAGCCTTGATGATCACTGCATATCTGGTAACCGGATGGGGCATTGTTCAACATCTGCGAGCTTGTAAACGCTCCACAACCTGCTGCCGCTAGAAAACGGACACCGATTGTTGGAGGCCGCATCAGGAAAGAGGACACCCGCAAAAGAAAAGCGATATCCCAACTTATTAACTAAAATGAGCGCAACTCTTGCTATCACCAGTAAGGCAAGCCGTAGCCATACGTTGTGTTACTTCACTGGCTTTGGAGTTCACTGACCGGTGCGATATTTTATTGCGGAATCCAAAGCATTGAGAGCACAATTTCCTCAGCAGAAGAAACGCATGCGGATGCTTGTTAACGGCTCTCCACTCAGTTGGCATTGTTGTAACAATGTATTTGGTAAAACATGCACTGTGATGAGAAAACAGATAAACAGTTCTTCCGTTTTACACTCTCCATCTAAGGACACTAAAGCCTACGGTGATTCATCAATCCAGCCTAAGGAATAATGTACCATTTTGTGACGATAAAGACCTTAAGTTCTAATGTCGTAGTGTTTCCACTATCCCCGCTGGTTTCACTATTGTAGCTCCCTCATAAAAAGAAGTGCAACAGCCCTCTTCTAGAGCTTTGATACGCGTGTGATGAATTCCCCATAACCTGTTCTCAACTTCGAAGGCGGCAACGATACAGCGCTGCGGCACATCTTCGAAATGGGAGTCGGCCATTAGGAGCGTTCATTGTTATTCATCTATTTCAGCTACGATACAACTGTAAAATCACATGTTCTGTCAGTTACTTTGTACTGTTTCGCTCGGGAGATTCAATTTTGTAGTAACTTGTACAAACAGGTCAAAACAGTACAGTACGTCTGCTACGACTGATCCTAGTCAATTTGGAAAAAGCATGTTGATATGTGCGATCACGTAAGGCGAATTTCGTATGCCCCGTTTAAGGTGAAACACGATTGTAAATACAGAGGAAACAATTAAGAGGGCTAAGCACAATGCACGTAACATAAGATGAAAAAGGGTTATTCAAGGTGAACTTATCGATGCCATCCAATGTAAATGCATCACTACTGTTTAGATACGATGCCGTCCATCCCAAGTTCTGCACTGATTGACTAGTTAAAAACCAATGTATTTTCCAGTTTACAGCCACATCCCTTTGGTGCGTTTAGATATAGTGAGGGTAACATCACCTGGCATATAAACGAAGAACTCCCAGATACGTAAGCTTTCGTGCTCACTAGCTGGCCTTTTTTCAGCAAAGAGACAGAAGGGTGTAATTAAAACTTTCTCCGAGGCCATTTCACACTATAGAGTGATGGAAGTCCCAGTATCAGTAGCTCTCTTGTTACCACGCTGCCAACGCACTAAATAACGCCGCCGTCACTTAACCATACGTTTCACGGGAGAGGGATTTTACATCAAAACGACCAGAACACAACTTGTTTGAAACACGTAACTAAACTGCGCTAAAGATATAACTGCCCTATTAAGTGAGGTATAAAATATTTGTTTCATCGAGGCAGGTAAAAGGTCATAATACAGAAGTATGCCTTTCCTCTCGAAACGTTAATACGTTTTTAGAACATTTAAACTTCAGTCTGTATGCTTCCACACGTGTTTTGTGACGCAGGTGCAGTGCAATGAAATTGGTACTTGCTCAAAATCATTTTTCGTCATAAACACCATGTTGCCATTCGCTTGTTTCAGGAAAATCGCTCAGCGTTCATTTTCAGTTTGTGCGTTGTTGACAGCCACACCCGATACCAAATTGGAGCACTTACTTTTCCTATTTTATTGGAGACGCCAATGTAACATCTACGTTTTTAATAAACTTGTGTGCTTAATCCTGCTTGACTTAAGGCATTAGCTTACCTCGCCTCCGGTAAACACGCGTCCAGGGTAAAAATTATGAAGCCATAATATATAACACGCAAAATATATGAGGAACTACTAACATCCTAATTTCTCCAACCAGGTATATTTTTCCTTCCCTGTGCTTATCACCGGATTACGAAGCGTAATTGCATGCTAAATGTCAATCTTAGAGAGTCGGCTCAAGCGACCTTCACAACATCATTTATATCTGCATCGATCTTTCAACACTCCGAAATTAAGTTAACGGTGTTCACAAAATTAAGCAATCTGACAGTCAATATTTACAATACTTAAAATCCGATTGATGCAGCTGCTGCATTCTTTGATCTCTTGCTAATTTACAAGCAATATATATAATAAATATGCATGTATTTTCTATACCTTTAGCCTTGCGCTATTTGTTTCGAGATGCTGCGAGCTCGTAATTGGCTGGGAAGCAATACTGTCGAGCTTGATGAAGCCAGGCATCTTCTAGAGCATTTTAGTAGACGGAGGATGCGCGATCGAGAAGGTTTCACTGTTGCTAAAGAGCCTCATGTATTAATGATAAAACCGAAATACAAAATTTCCTTACTTATTAGTTGTTCGGTTTCTAGGTTGTATTGACAATGCCGCTGAAGTTAAAACATTTTAATTCGGCCTCGTAAACCTTCGCAAACGCTTGCTTAATTCCCCCAGCTGTAGCTGCAGCAAGATGTCAAATATTATGATCCCCCTCCTGCAGATGACCGTATCTTCAACCTCCTAACAGGCAGCTCAGAACCTGAACACTGTCAAAACACCTCAACTTCAAAGAACTAGCAGGCTATCAGCCACTCGCTGATAATGAGCAGTTTACAATCCAACCCGAAATGGCTCTGGGGATTTTGTCCGCAGATGACCTAAAAAGAGTTGGCATAATCCCCACCAGAAAGCCTCATCCGCGAACATGCTTCTAACATATAAGGCCCACAGCTTCGAGTATACCAACGTGTAAGTTCTTCACAGTGAGTGAACCGACCTACTTATTAGTCAGGGCCTTACTTCTTGAGATGTAGTAATGGTAAGCGAAACATGGCTAAACAAGGAGACCATTGATGTTGAGATTGGTATTTCCGGCATGATTTCCCTACGAAACGAACGACCCAGTAGAGGAGGCGGAGTGCTCCTGGCTTACCGCTCTAACCTGCTTGCTGATATAATCGATGATCCAGATACGCAGGTTATCGATTTTCTTTGTTACTAACTGCACCTTAGACGCGATGATGTGTGTTTACTAGCAACAGTTTGCGGCCCTCCAGGGCCCACTCTGGAACTGGATCACTGCATATCTTCTGGAATGAAGCGAGTACTGCTACGGTCTCGCAGCCACGTCCTTTTAGTGGGTGACTTCAACCATTACGAAATCAAACCCTCCGCTTCTCCCAGTGAACAAGTCAAAGATGACTTGCAAGAAATATTTGCCGAGGTACCGCTATGCAACCATGTCACCACCCTCACGCAATTCAAAACGGGTGATGAACCATCTGTTTTAGACTTTGTGTATACCACAAAGGAACTACTGGTCGATACCGTAACCATATGTACACCGCTTGGCCATTGCTACCAGGCGACGTTGCTCTACCGCTAAATCTGTTAGGTGGAATCCACTTGGGAAAGCAATGAGAAAAACTGCTTGGTCAAACAATTATGATATCCTGTCCAACCTCTTTCAAGAAACCAACTGATTCTTCTTAACTGCTCAGCCACCAGACGTCGGCTAGAAGAAATTTGTTACCCAGTTCACCGGGAGTGTAGGAAAGACGTCGGAAGCCAGAGATCTTAGACCAAAAATAGTGAAGTCCTTCCTGGGAAGCCGAACTCAAAATTGAATGGTTGTATAGAATTCAACCTGGCGCGCTTATAAAGCCTGTCCGGATGCGCAGGCCTGGGATGCTTACATAACTCAGCGAAATCACTATACGAAGTTCGTCCGCGAGCACAAACTCAAGCACCAACAAGATTTAGCGACGAAATGCAATATTAATCCTAAAACGCTGTACAGACACCTCAACAAGCTCCGCAAAGTTCCGCGCGGAATCTCAATTCTATATGCAACAGATGGTTCGAGGATATCTAAGCAAAATGCAGCAAACGCGCTTCGGCTGTAGTTTATCCGCACATTCCAAAGTGAATCGTCACCACGCCCATTTTTGAAACCGCTCTCTCTCTCGCTCTACCCACAGAATTAAGCCACCTGTGCTTCAAGGCTGGAAATGTGGTGAAAAGTCTACTGTTCTTGCGCGTGTATGGCTCTCCTAGTGTGAACAATATCAGACCGAAGGCATTAAATATAGTCGCTATTAACCTTGCCCAACTGTTGGTCCGGCTCTTCCAACGACGCGTTGAGGATATGCAGGTCCCGACTATGTGGAAACAGGGAATAGTAACTCATATTTTCAGGAGTTGCGATCCTGGGGAGCCCTCGAATTACCATGGTATCACCCACCTACCAGAGTTCTCCAAAATAATGTAAGGTACTAATCGTACAGGGGCTCATGCTATACCTTGGGAGCAACGACATCTTAATGTCACTGCAGCAAGGATTCGGTCAAACTTGGTATTGTATAACTTGCTGCTAGGCGGAGCAAGTGAGAAGGAATCAGTTTATCCGGGTAGGAGTCGACGTCTTCAACCTGGGTTTCTTAAGAACATTCGACAGCCTGGACCACCGCATTCGCCTTCAAAAGCTTTGAAGCTACAGAACCGGTGACCCTGTTCTGGGTTGGATAAGTAACTTCCTCATTTAACGTCATCTTCCTGTGAGTGTACGCAGCTTCATTTCTGACCCGTCCGTAGCCCAGTGTGGTGTGTCTCAAGGATCGGCACTTGGTCCAATTTAGTTCCAAGTCCTCGGCAACGATCTTGCCAGTGTGCCCCTATCGCACCTCATACTATTTATAGAAGATGTTATGATCTGACATGGCATCAAGACAATATACGATAACGCGGCACTGCAGAGATTACCACCGGACCTACACTTCGTCAGCCGAAAGACAGCTCCAGTTCAGCATGGCGAAATGCAAGGTTGTGAGCACAAATCATCAGCCTACCTAGGAATATCGACTAGGGGCCAGCACTTGCAAAGTGCTCCAGCGGAAATCGATCGCAGGGTGGTCGTGCAGCATGAACTTGGCTGATCGAAACACGCTGAAAAGGCATCGAGAAGTGTTAGTCAGCATCCAAGACTTTTACGAAGGGTTTCGAACAGTTCGAACCATCTATGCTTCTGAAAATCATGAACGCCTGCCTGTGGCCCCTCGTGGGGCAGGTGATCCAAGCCTGGCGTCCATAGCGCAAACACAATATTGATGCTTTTGAAGCTCCCCAACATAAAATGACCATATCTGTTAGGGTTTTGTTCTACGTCCCCTACCGACATATACAGCAAGCACCGGAATTGTTCAGCGGTGAATATCGGCGGCAGCGAGGGGACCCTATGTTATTTTATCTATTACTAATAAAGCTAATTCAATTTTATCGCGACATGATGCGACTCAGCTACAGAATCAACCTGAGAGGTCAACAGGTAAAACTAGCTACCGACTGCAGTCGACTTGCTTGTCGACAAAACCTTTTCTTACTTCGGATATCCAAAACATGAAAAGCCCTTCCAACTCAATTCATTTTGAACCCATCAACGGCATTCAAAAACGCATTGACGACACTATTCCAATTGCATTGCGTGATTTAGTCCGTTTCACTCCGAGGACGGAATAATTCAAACGTAATCAGGTACCCGACAGCACTTTCCATAATATAGCGGTGAGAGAAGCTACGTCAATAGTTATGTTAATAGCTCAGTGAGTCGATTAAAACCCGATTTCCCACTTTTTCATGCTATTTTTAACCGTTCTTATTCTAATCCGCACTCTGATCATCCTCTAGGACTTTCCAAGCAAATGCATTTTTTGCCAGTCGCAATGCTTCGTTCAGTGATCTAACTTTGCGCATCGCTTTTTCAACTGCAGCTTTGTGCATGTGTAGCTTTGTTCATTACTGTAGCTTTGTTCATTTCGGTTCCCTTTCCTCGCCATCTAAGAGATCTTCCCATATTTTGTAGGTCATGATGTGGTCACGGCGACGTTTGGCGTCCTCATAGCTCCGCTGATCAATATTTGCAAACTAGAAAGTGTGCCGTGCCTGAGACCAAAAGATACGGCAATATCTAGCCTTGCACTCCCAAGATTCTTCTTAGTCAGTGGCTTTAAGCTTGCCGACAATTCTTCATGGTTTACTACCTGCCTCCACTCCGAATGTGTTGTCTGAATTTGTACCCTCAATATATCTAACATTTTCAAACTATTCATCCCAGTCGTCTACAAACTACATAGCACAGCCTAGTCCAGAAAAGCACCAGACGCGTTTCGCCCTATTGGGGCTCTTCAGTGGTGCGCATTCCGTCAGTCCCCTACTGGGGATCGAACCCATGATCACTAGAGGCAGATGCTAACTTGCCAGCAGCTAAGCGACTGGGTTGCTGGCTAGTTGGCACCTGCCTCTAGTGATCATGGTTTAGATCCCCAGTAAAGGACCGAGGGAGTGCACACCACTGAAGAGCCCCAATAGGGCGAAACGCGTCTGGTGCTTTTCCGGACTAGCTGTGCTATGTAGTTTGTGAACTACTGGGATGAATACCAAAAAATTACATATAAAATCCTGCTACTCACGAGTAATATCTAACATTCGCAGATGTTACGTGGATTGCGCAGGTTTATATCCATCAACTATATAGAGAGAGGATCGAAGGCCGTGACTTAGCTTGGTAAGTGTCATCACTTGGTAAGTGCGCTGCTTTCGGTTCCATGTACTAGTCCAGGTCAACAGTGCAGCAGAAGTGATACACGTGAACATCATCGCTGCTGTTGGTCTCTACGTGGCCAATGTGCTCGTTTGACCTCCTTTTGTTTTTGCCGATGAATGTCTCCGGTCTGGCTGCGCTTGATATGAATCTTGACAAGGTGCCTGTCTGTCGAAAACCGCCACGTTAACTATTAGGGCAGGATACTGTTGTTGGTTGCTCGGGGGGACAGAGTGCACAATCTGCGTGACGATGCCAAGCGCAAGGCCTAGTTCCATCCGGTGTGGAACTGGCTACGGCCCTGTGTACGACTGATATGTATGTTTCACTTGTAATAATGAATGATGTGCATGCTGTGGGAGCGTATGCTGACTCCGAATCAATTGTGTAACCCACCTACCGTCCTCCCAAACTTATTCCTTCGGGTTTACACTAGACATGAGGTGTGTGGATGGAGCTGTGGTTATTGCGGCGTAATCCACCCATGGTCTCTCAGTAGACGTTCGTAGTCGCTGTGACAAGCAAGTGCGGAAATGGATGCGGAAATGGATGACCAAAAACAACCTTATGATAATAAGTTCAGATAATGCTGTCTATTTTTGTCACAGACAAAGCAATTTCTAATTTACAAATATTGACCAGCAGAGCCAAGCCGACATCGAACTCTACCGTGGCATATTCAGTGCTTACGAAATAAGGGAAGATCACTTAATGGGTGAGGAATGGTAACGCAGCGATGAGCAAAGGTACATCGATATAAAAATGATCGCTTAGCTCACAGTATAGGAGGCGAAATAGTTTTATCTTTACCTTGTCGAGAAGAAATTTGGTCTCGCCTTTTTGTGCATCTGGTTTGAACCACAAACGTAAGGCTGAACAGGGACTCAGATTTTGTTTATGACAGGTTTCCCAACGTTGTCGCTTACAGACACTATGTGATTGAAGCTTGAGGTGTTTACACACGGGTTTAAATTGACATGCTGCGTCATTTCTTACACTGCTCTGATGCATAAACCGCACTAAGCTACAATGATTGGATCCACCGCAGAATATTGAGTCACCAGTTGGAACCGCGCGAACGATACTGACCAAATAGGTAATTGGAACTCTTTGACGCGAGTTATTTAAGCTTCAGTTCAGACATGACGCGCTGTAAGCTATCTACATAGCCGGGATAATTATTAGCAATGAAGGGGAGTCACTTTACTTTGAATGTTCCTACCTGCATGCATGAAACGGGAATCCGCCTGATTTTCAGTGGACAGATTTGCGTCTTGTCAAGTCGCACACGCCAGACAAGGGTTACTACACACAGTATGCATCTGATGAAAACAGTGTAACATAATGGGTGTGTGGACAAAAGGAATCGCTTCCCTGCTTGCAGTCAACAGAATGTGTGCTTTAACAGAAGCTTATCGTCACAAATGGCTCCTAGTTAACGCGGTTCCTAAATACTTGTAAACATGGTAACAGTTTATGCCTTGAGCTACCTCTAAGAATGAAAATGCATTGGTCATCCCCAACTGCTCTGCACAAGGTGACATTCTGGAAAAACAATAAGTGGTTACAACTGCTTCCCAGAGAGAGCAAATAGAATACAGGAGTTGTATAAGCAGTTTTCTTTCCATAGGAAGTTAGGCAAATAACTCCGAATGTATATGACGCCGTAAAATAATACTGTGAGCAATAAGATAGGAAAATGTGTAGTTATCGAACACTAAACGGTTCCTGTTGATGTATGTGACCGTGAAATGGAACATGTCAACATGAATAGGGTTGGTAATAGACTCGAAAAGTTACTGAATGAACTTCAAAGGAAACGAGTGACATTCAGATCCAACGCCGATAGGTGTGCGCATCAAGATCTTTCCCACTGTGATGCTGAAAAGATGTTATACTGACTCATTAAAATGTTCGAAAGTACAGCGCGTGATTTTTCGTTCAACTGCTGAAAACAATCAACCTCGAGTATTCACCACTGCGGTGGTCAACAGAGACAATCTCATCCGTATGCATTTCTTAAATAAGGCAAAGCACCTAAACCAAGTGAAGTGAGTCGGCGGAGTGCAAACTGTCAGAACAGAAATAGTAGCGAAGCAGCTAACTAAATGATTAAAATGAGAAATCTGATTCAGCTGAACTTTAACCGATGGAATTATCCCAAGCAACGGCTCCATCCTGAAGCTAGAACTCAGTGTGGGTTGTCATGGTCACTCTGACAACGTTGGAGGTTCAGTTGCAACTCTGATGTAACCCAATAAGTTACCAGACGCTTCAATGGTTAACAAAATACCCTCTTAGTGTTTATCGCCCACAAATAATTAGCCAGAATTTGGTAATCTATTTCCGTATCCGTTGGCCACTAAACACCATCAGACCAAAGCTCCCCAGCGCAAATACTACTTCTCCTGTTCAGTATATGATATGGTAACACTTACACCTTCATAAGTCTATGTGATTCTGTAATAATTGCTTAGGTGAAATTGTTGTCCCATCAAACATTTCGGCGTAAGTTCTTTTTAAACCTAGGACTTTCCGTGTGGATAGACCAGCGCGTATCTAAACGCTCGATAACTATAAGTCTATGGCGGACTGGCTCGTTAGGCCCAAATCATCCCTAGATTCATGTGTTGACTGAAGCATGGAGGGAGAAAGATTCTAATGCGCGGAACCCCAGTACACCATATTGGGATAATTCGAGATTTGTAAACGGAAAAGCGTATAGATAGAGCTACGGTCCTTATGGAGTTAAAATAGTATAGAAATATGTGTATCATCTAAATCTTGGCTAAATACAAATATTTGAAACAGTTGGATCCATTTATTAATTCGAATAAAGCCGTCAGAAGACGATAACTGGCAGATATTGACATTTGTCATTGTATCCGCAGTGTTAACACATTATCATAAAACTACATTAGACGATTAGTTTGATGACACCGAAACAAGTTAGGATACAGTGAAGAAAAAGGTGTTTTTGCCAAAATGAGGACAACGAAGCGCCCTGTAAATATTTAGTTGTTGATGCTCCCAAACTGGCACACCACGACCGCGGTTTCGTCCTGGTTTGGACTTATCAAGTGGCGATAGCCTCAGCAGTGGTGGAACTCACAGCCTAATAGTTCATGGCTGACGCCTTAAAAACTACCTTACTGAAATCCGCGAACAAAGATTGGCACAGCGGAAAGGAATTCAAAATTGAATTTGGGGAACCCGCTGTGTTGTTGGGTTGCAACACGCAACCCCTATTGAGACCTCAGTTCACTCTGAGGCAAATCTCGGTCATTCCGATTGCGAGGACCGTATCCGAAACGGAAATATTTCGATGTTGTTCCTCCCAACACTGGCATACCACGACAGCGGTTTCTCAGTAAAGGTCTCAATAGAGGTTGCGTGTCGCAACACAACACAGCAGCTTCCTCAAATTCAACTTTGAATTCCTTTCCGTTGTGCCAAGCGTTGCTCGCAGATCTCAGTAGCATAATCATCATGGCGTCAACCTTGAACTACTAGGCTCTGAGTTCCACCCCATCTCACGCTATCGCCAACTGATGAGTCCAAGCCAGGATGAAATCGCGGTCGTGATGCTTCAGTGTTGGGATAAATGACACTGAAATATTCTTATTTCGGATACAGTCTTTGCAATCGGAATGACTGAGTTTTACCTCAGAGTGAACTGAGGTCTCAGTAGAGGTTGCGAATCGCAAACCAACAATACAGTAGGTTCCCCAAATTCAACTTTGAACGAAGCGCCATATTTCCGAGGTCCAAAAGATTTATTAGGCTGTTGAAACTGTTCTTATCAAACGTACTTATCGGAAAGCTGTTCCATAACAACGGAAATACAATTTGTCGGTTCCAGTTCACAATGTATTTACCAATTTAGGTGTAGCTGTGGATTTTGCACAGTGACGAAGCAACTGCTTTTGCCGCCCCGGGCAGTGGTAAAATTTTCGACCCCCACCTCCTGATAGTTTCAAATACGTAAACACTTAAAATCAGCACCTTCGTTTTCATGAAATGGATGATGCTTTGTAACATTGAGGTAAATTTGATGAAAGTGACCGCAGTGGGATAGGTAAAGTCTTCGAGAAGAGAGTATGCACAAGTGTAACACATGGCACATGTGTTGTTTGTCATACAGAGTAACATTAAAATATGCGAACCTCAGCTTATCTGGAAATTTCGCTATTTGTATTTGGTATCGAATGAGCAACGGTACTAGAAATGTCTCCTTCTGTCTAGTACCCACCGGGGCGGACCGTCCCCTTGCTACGCCTGTGATTATGCGACATCGAGTGTTGGATTCCATAATAAGCGAAAATATACGCACATGGTTGCAGTATCAAATCACCCACTCGTCACTTGCTCATCCAACCTGTTCACGTAGGCCACCCGCGTCATCCATAGGTAGGATTTCGCTGGCAACTGGTCATCCGTTTGATCCGGCCACAATACCTCCTATCGTGTTAAGACGTAATAACTTCCTCTCTTACGTTTCACCGAGGCAGCTGGGATCCCCTGTATCAAACTCGCACGCTGTGTGCAGAAGCAGCTGTCAGTCAGCCTAATACTACACTGGCCAAACGCTTGTCACATCTGTCCTCCACCCTCTCCCAGTTTGTTTTAGTCACCGAACATCTTGTCTCATATTGTATTGTATTATATTCACCTGACGAGACAGTACTATCTGTTGACATCGGCCAGTTTTCGTTTTTCTTACGGTTTGATCCAAAATACAAATATAGGCAAACAGAATGAACGTAGACAGCGAACGAATTACTTGACTTTTATTTGTTCATGCGTCGGCTCGCCAGGTGAAAAGATGTTAACTGGTTCTCGATGAAATTCGCAGGTCAACAGGACTTACTTTAGCTTCCAAAGTACTAACGTATCAGTAAACTGAACCTAACAATATGGATTAAAAACACCATCAAATGATTGAAGAAAAGGCAACACAGGAATCCGAAAATACCAAATTCACTAAAAGACGTACTAACATCAGCTACATCTTTCAAAAGCTATGAACCAAACGGCAGCACACACTTACTGACGAACATACGCAGTCCAAGGGAATGTTGCTGACGCAGCATTTCACAAAATGTGACTACTTCCGTGCTTCACCTAACAGGTTTCAAGAACATTACTGACGCAACTAATAGATTTTGTGGGGAACACCGTGCTTGCTAATCAGCCAAGGTTAGATGCGTTTGATTGGTTGCGTCAACGGTTTTCCCCGATTGGTCACCTGAGCGGTCACCTGGTGAATAAAGTTCACCTGCCGTGAGTTCATGCTATGATGATAATCTGTACAAATTTAATGAACACGACTCATGTTCTTCTTCCCATTTCTGTAAGAAAGACGAGAATTCGGAACAAGAGAACAATGGTTTCTAGCGGAAAAAGGCACAGGTTTGACATGTCCCGTAGGTTGTTAATAGAAGGAAATGAGATTTAAATATTACATAAGTGAACCAAATAAAATACGCGTGGACAAAGCGATAGTGTAATTGTGTTATGAGGGATGGTTATGGAGGTGAGACAGTGCAGAGAAAACCAGATAAAATTTTGTAATGATTAATACCCATAGCAAGTAAATCAGATTTCTCTCCCCTCTGCACAACTTTACGTGCTTCACTGTTGGTCATAGTTCTAAACTGGATAGTTAGACAAAATAAATCCAGAATATCCGTCTAACCAACAGCATATAGAGCGTACAAATCGATGTCCTATCGTTTTTGAAGACGGCCAATGTGGGGGCTCGTTCAACTGAGTTTGGAAGAACGTTCCAGGATTGACAGACCCGGAGGGAGAAGTAACTTTGTCGACAATCTAGACGACTGTGCTGTTGATTCAGTTTCCAGCTATTGCCTCTGTTGGTGTTCGCGCTGTTTCAGTAGGTGGCGGCATACGTGAGTGAGGTCGCTTAGTATCTGGTAGATTAATAGGAGATCTTCACGTAGCAGCTGGTAGCGTTCACTGAACACTCCGAGTGTCTTTACTCGTTGCTGGTACAGAAGGTTGCGCAATCTCTTACCAAATTTTGTTGCTCTACGTTGGGGAATTTTTAGCGGTGCATGATCATGCTTTAGCCAAGAATGCCAAGCCTGGATTCTGTATTCCACGTGGGGACGCACGTATGCATTGAGCATCAGAGAGAAGATGAATGGATCAAAACTCCCGAATGCCCTCCGCAAGAGGCCAACATGTTGGTTACCACTTTTTGAAGCGGATTCTGACTGGAACAATCGAGATCATCCTGTACCAGCACACCGAGATAACGTCCCTGAGGGCTTGTCTGCAGGTCTTCCCCCTTAAGTTTGTAGCGATGGGTGTGTAAAGGGCGGATGTGGACAACGTGGCACTTGTCTACTGGTATAAAGAATAAAGCACATCTCGGCGACTTCATGGAGAATTGGACGAGAGATAAAACAGTTATTGCAGACGTAGTTGTTGTGGTGCGGTTCAGTGTCCGAGGCAAGGGAGTAAACACATGATGAAGCGCGAAAACAGGATTGACCTACTTGGTAATCGTCAATTGATCACATCACTCCAATAGGCAGTAATGAAGGCAGCGAATACGTTTGTTACCAAATGGCACTCGAAGCCTCTCTGATAAGAACACGGAGAGTTGTAACCGCAGTTTATCTGGAATGGGTCAATTCATCGCTCACGTTTGCACACAGTTCAGAAGTCGTAAAGTAAGTTATCAAACCATCATCTTTAATGCTTCCAACTTCATTACGCGATGCTAAGCTAGACTTCACAGGTGCCAGACTATATAACCGTTCTTTAGGAGGTGGAGAGTTTACGATAATAATAATAATAATAATAATAATAATAATAATAATAGGCATTTAGCGATGGAACGAGAAGTAATATTGACAACGAGATCTGATCCTAACCAAACCTGCCGGAGCTGATGGGCTTCACCCACTGGCTCTCAAGTCACTTTCAACCATCCTCTCTCCTGTCATGACTGACCTTTTCAACAGGTCGCTGTCCAAAGAGTTGTTGGCGGTTGACTGGAAATGTTCGGTGGTGAAGCCTATTCCGAAAGGCGACGACCCTAGCAGTAGACAATTACAGGCCAACTTGTCTGGCACCCTATTTTGACAACGGTTGCTGAGAAAATCATGAAGAAGGGATCGCTGCATTTGCTACAGTCAAACGAGGTCCTGACGCCCGCACAGCACGGTTTTATGCAAGGTCGCTCATTCACTACGAACCTGCTTGTGACCAGGCATGAGTGGTTGAAGGCCATAAGCAAGGGGAAGTCCCTTGACGTGATATTCATCGATTTCGGTAAAGCGTTCGACAAGACCAGTCATGAGGTTTTCCTTCACAAACTCAGCATGTGTGGTGTCGGTGGTTCACTACAACGGTGGATCCGCGACTTTCTTGTTGGACGAAAGTGGAGGGTGCAGGTCGACGACCATCTAACTGACTGGTACCCCTCTACAAGTGGCGTGCCTCAAGGTACTATGCTGGGGCCCACTCTGTTCCTGATCCACATTAACGATCTACCGCAGCTTCTCCAATCACCGTGTGCCTTGTTTGCGGACGACATGAAGATTTGGAGAGATGCCAACGCACCCGATGACTGTGGCCTACTTCAGCAAGACCTCAACAGCCTATCCACATGGTTTGCAGAAGTTCATCTCCCAGCCAAGTCTGTATTTATAAGCATGGGGAAGGGTGCCGACAACCCAACCTACACTCTTGACGGCCAAACGCTATATCCCACACCCTCCGTGAAGGACCTAGGTGTACTCTCACGCTACGATTTGAAGTCCGTGGACAACACGAACAGGCTATATCGTAACGGACTGCGCATGCTTTGGGCGCTCAAACGTAGCTTCGGCACATGGTCTGAAGAGGTTGCCACGCGCCTCTTCTCTCCCATCGTTTGACCAATGCTAGAGTCGGTTCGCCCGCCTACTTTCCCATTACTCGAGGCGAGGCACAAAAGATCGAACGGGTCCAACATGTTGCTATCAGGCTGATCCCGAGTTTACGTGGCTTTGGGTATGAAGACCGGTGCGAGAAACTAGGACTCTACACCTTGTCCTACCGTCGGGTGCGAGTCGACCTCATTATGACTTACCGTGTTCTACATCTTGGTGACTACCCAATGCTAAGGCCAATGCTACACTTACGAGGGCCATGCAGCACACGCGGACACAGATACAAACTTGTCATGCAGGATGTGAAATGTGTTCCCCACCCACTGTGCTTCGAACGGAGAGTGGTAAACATTTGGAACAGTTTGCCTGAACATGTGATTGAGGCAACATCTGTGCAACAGTTCAAAACGTTGTTAGATTTGTATTTTGCCACTTTTCGATTCAGAGGACGACTGCACACTTACCATGACATATCACATTTGTGAATCCTGAAATATCGTAAGTCAGATATTTTAAATGTAACATGAGAACGACAAAGATATTCACGGTTGACAACTTTTATAATGTTTTTCACCATATTTCGAAAGAGTTGTACAGAATTCATTTCTACTTGCTCTATAATACCGCATTCAGTAGTATTCAGTATTCATAGCGTTTAAGGAACAGTAATATTTAACCGAACCTAGTGTAATGAATAGGATATACCCAATTATAAGATTCCATCGTTTGCAGCCGAGTAACGTAATGATGAGGTGCGACCCAATCGTAGTGATGACGAACATTTGATCATCGAACCGCATATTCACTCCACTTTGTTTGAAGCAAAATACATGGTCTCGTTGTCATGCACGACAGGTGCGGTAACATAAGAAGAACGGGAATTGTAAATTTAGTAATGTTTAACGAACCGGTAGTAAGATTTAGCGGAATCAAAACGAGCGGCTAAATAAATGGCACAAAAGGAACTAGCCATAAAAAGAGTGGGTCAAGTTTGTGTGAGAAGATATCAAACTGGACGAGAAGCATAGTATTCATTACTAGGTGCAAACGTCCGTGGGGTTCAGCAACAGTCTACTGAGAGTTGAGAAGATGTAGGTCCCTCATTGAACTGGTGTGCAATGTCCTCGATAAGAAGTGCGTCTAATATCAACAGCCAATAGAAGGCGGCGAGATAGGTCTTGGGTACTGGAGTGGTGGGCTGCTAGAAGGTGAATGGAGAATCGCGTACAGTAGCTTTCATGGGTGCACCTGGGGCGTGGATGCCTCAGATAACAACTGTCCAAGAGTTAGCTGTGGAAATAAATGTACAGCATTAAACAACTATAGTTAATGAAACATGAGAGACGGCCGCCGAGGAGGATTGTTACGAAACAGAATGAATGAACACAGAGTAAGGGAGCGAGACATAGGTGAACAGAGTACAGAGCAGGGGCATATCGAATGAGGGTATGAGGAAGTGGATCGTAAGGAGGACTGAGACTTCACTTCTTACAAAATTATAACTACGCGGTTTGCCACCTATTGCAGCTAATTTTTGTAATAAGCACTTGCATCACGGCATATAACCGTCCGGTTCCGAGTTATTTAAGTGATTCGTTCGTCAGTGGAGTTTTGAGTAATTTCATCCTCTTTGTTAAGAGTGAGTAAACTAGAGAACTCTAAAGAACATATTGGTTAACTCATTATTGTGTAGTATCTTAGGATGTCTACTACACGATCTATTGCAGTGATTTCGAAAAGTTTTCAGGCATTTCCCCTCCATCGTTTTTATCTTTTATTGTATGTCGCACCATTCGGTCCCAAACCTAGATTAGAGGCGTGTGTTCTTTATATGATAGCATCAAATGGGCACTGCTCATTTGTCTTTGGTGTTGGTTGCATTTTCTAGGAATGAACTTTGTTCCTATCATTAGACTGAAACAGAAGGCATCAGAAGTACACCGGTACGCAGTACCGACGTTTGGCTGCCACACAACCACCAACAGTCGCGTAGGCTACACACACTGCGAAGGTCATCCGGTACATAGGCAGGCTGGAACCCGCACCCTCGGCTCACAAGGCAGGTTTGTGACTCTTAAATCTGCGGGCCGGCCATCACTAGACTGGGTCAAGCTGCAGTGCCAGTCACCAAACCATGTATGACAGCCCAGTTAAGATTCTTAGGCACTGCTTGTTAAACGGCCGCTAAACTTGTTCTAAAAGGATCCGACGCTTCATTTGAAACTGCATTTTATCCTTAAGTTGCGTTCCTTCAAGGGACATGTAAGTATTCCATAAAGTACATTTCTTGAAGATTTCGAAGCAAAAATTTTAAGCAGAGAACTGATAAGCAGTTGGGTTTTGGATGTGGCTTGGTTAGTGTAATCGCTAAAGTTCTAGCTAGCAGATATGGCATTCAGATAGTGTTTTGCCATCTAACATTAACAATCTAGGACCAATCTTGCATAAAAAACACAAACATGAACCTTGTCCATTGGGATAGTATAATACCAACTTTCACGGACATCGACTAACGATTCACGGTTAACATGGGAAATTGGTCACTCCTCCAAGCTAACAGCGTGTGTGGTGAATTTACGGATCCCCCATAGTAAGACCTGGTATGTTAAGGCGGTCACACTCAAGCTAAAATAGCCTGTCGTCGGTAAAGCGACTGAGAACTATCTGATCATTGCAGTAGAGATGACAGCGGAATCCTCGATGATGTAAGCAAGACCGCATACCAACAGCTGGTAGATAATGCAATGGAAATGGTCACAGAGATTTTGTTCCTATCCTTCCTCAGGTTGACCAGTTTATAGATATTGTCATCTGATGAGCGAGCACCGTAGTATAGCGGATCAGCTCGATCTGAGTAGTAAATTGATTCTATTGCAATAAAAGGAAAAGATTATTTGTTTTGTCATAGGTGCTCATGTGAAGAAATCGAAACCAAGTGTGTCGGTTATCATTGATGAGGGGTGAAACGTAGCTGGAAGTGATGGAACAAAGCCGATTAAAATGCTTACTGAATGCAGGTATGCAACTTGTAACCCAAATTCACCAACATACCAGCATATGAGAGTTCCGATTCCAATTCTAGGATTAAGTGTCTTGTTGACTTCAGATACTCAAACCTAAAATCTTCATTATTTCCCATTATCATGGCTATTTGAGAATCTGACGTCGAAACCCATGGTTGGTCAAACGCAACAAAATGATTTGCAAACTGTATCTACACATCGCGCTGATACTGATGAGTTTCAATGGAATAAGCCCAAGGTGCCGGAACATATGTATGAAGTACTAGCAGTTGTTATTGTACTGGCCATCTCATATCTGAAAGTCTGACGAATCCGCTTGATTTCCTGTAAATTTATACTTGCACTGACCTAATGGAACAATCGTACAATAGAACAAGGTTATTACGGGCAAAAAAGCAGATGCTTAACAAGTCCCGTAGGATAAACGCAATGAGAATGACAACACAGTGAATAGAAATCAAAGGGATAAGATGAAGATTGTTCTGGTGAACTCACAAACTGTTCACACAGAGGCATGCAGAAAGTGCCAACCTCAGTCGTAAACGGTAATTCTGGTTGTGCAACTTTCGTCACATTATCTCGTCTGTCGAGGCACACAGGCTATTTCTCGTAAAGTTAGGGCAACATCAAGGCCTTTTTTAAAGACAGGTAAAGTGGCGGTGGAAACAACGTAATTTGGGAGGGCGTTCGATGGCTGGCACACACGAAGAGAGCAAAAGTCTCGTGGACATTATAGTCGACTGTGTTGCGTGGCCAACTTGAACTGGTAGCCCTTCAAGTTCGTGTTGTGACAGTTATAGTAGGTGGCGGCAGAAGTGGTTTGGGATAGCCAAAATCTGGTAGGCCATACAAAGATAGTCACGTGGGCGCCGATGCTGGCCGCTGTAGAATCTTAGGGTCCTCAGCCAAGTGGATACGGAAGATGGAACAACCCTTTGACATGCCTCGTGGTTCGTCGATGTGGAGTCTCGAGCGCTGCGTGGTCTTGCTTGTGCCGGAGCTGACAGGCCCGGATTGCGTATTCCACATGAGGCCGTACGTATGTGTTAAGCAACTGTGAACATGTAGAGGGATCAAACTGCCCGAATGTCCTCCGCAGCATGCTAGTGTGTTAGTTTCCAGTCGTTGATGTCTTAGATTGTTCTGAGCGACCAACATCAGCATGGATTAGTACTCCGAGGGCCCGCTCCTGGGTGACTGCTTGTAGAACATGGTCTCCAAGCTCGTATGTGATGTTCGGTTGGTGGTGAATGTGGATCAACTTACACTTCCCCGAAATGAACATGGAGCAGATTGCAGAGTGGCCACTCATACGCTCTGTCAAGGTCACGCTGAAGTGCATTATGATCTCCTGGGTCGGCGATCATCTGTCACAGCTGAACATCATCAGCAAACAGCAAGAAATCGGAGGCAGTTAAATGCGTACGCTTGTTAATCAACACAGATACGAGTGAATCGAAACTGGCGAACTGACAACGTAATCTTATGGACTTCAGATATTTAAGATCTGTAAGATTTTGTGACTATCGTAAGCTGTTCGAACAAAGCCACCAGCCAGGGATAGAGGCGGCACCCTAGTTTGTAGATTACTCACATAACGCTAACTATAAGTATTCCAAGCGTGAAACTGAAAGAGTCCACTGTTGCTAATAAAGCTCAAACATAAGATTTTTCCTAAACACATTAGCTTGTAAGTCGGGTAAGAAATTTTGAGGAAAAATTGAGCCGGTCTGCCTTGTTATTCTGAGTCAACCGAACCGAACCAAATCGCCGAGGCCAGATTTCCGACATCAAAGAAAATCAAGGTGCCTTTCTAAATTATCTGCCATTGCCGCTGATAACACCTCACAGGTTGTAGCTTCTGTAGCTCTGTCAAACATAACATGGCAATTTGGGGTAGTGGCTTCAGGATACCTGTAGTCCATCGGTAAACCCATGCTAAAATGCAACAAGAAATGTCAGCAAAACACCAACTAAAGCATTGGCTTTGCCGGCGTTGCTCCAAAATTCCTTTCATGAGTCAACGGCAACCACTAGAAACTGAAAACTCGCAGTTTCTCTCTGCCACAATACATGCTGCAGCGATCTAATTTTCTATAAGCAAAGTTGGCTAAAAGCATTATTGGAACAGAGGCCAAAATTCACTTTTTTGTAATTACAGACGCAGGACTCAGCTGATCACGCCTACTTCTGACATGGGCTGTTAATGGAAGGTTGATCACGATGATGCTGTTTACTAGCAAATTACAAATATTGGAGATCCAGAAGCAGAGTAAGCGTCTAGGGTAAATCATCTTCGGGTTCACCTATAGTGGAGATGCATAATGATCGTTCGACCTCTGCCCTGCTCTATCAAGTGTGATAGAAATGATCACAACTTGCTGTGTGCTCGATGACTCCTCTGGAGAAGGAGGGCCAAGGGACGATGACCTTGTGAAAGTTGGCTATGCGGACGGCCTTCACCTCGGCGAGACTAAACCTCAAATTAAGCAATGGTCTGTGTACCTCCATGAACCATTGTTACTCTGGGTCGCCAATTCTAATTGACTTATAATTCACTCATACAAATAGGTCGATAAAAGTGATTATAAATAACACCGTCCACTCAGACTTTTCCGGAGTGGAAGCTCCGTTGTATAGCCAACTGACAAATCATAAAACCATGCGCGCGACACAGCTCTCATTGAGTCTGACCCATTGTCTAAGTAAACACCGCTGTATGCACAGACGCACGTTGCTGCACACTTCAGTGTATTCGTTGACCTTTCAAAGTATAAAGTTCCTTTTCAGGAATAGGTCGAGAAACCGCCGGCACCAGCTTTCACTGAACAGCCACCGAGAGCAACCCATCAGTTTACTTTCCCTCAGGTTGTCGCATCACTGAGGAGGTTACTGTGCGTATCAGCCAAGCCCGGTCAGCTATGGAGACGGTGCGATATGTCAATCAAAGATAGGACGTGTAACGGTGCGGCAAAGCTGGTATTACTACATGAATCAGAGGACTCGTCACTTCGTGGAGCATTGCGCAAATCTATTGCGAACGCCAAGTGAGTAATGCTGAAGTCTACCAGCTGATGCTTGGAAGGATACTCTCAGGGGCCGCATTTGATTGTCCGCTAAGTCTGAACTGCTTAAGCTGGCATAGTCAGTTCTTTCACATGCACTTTGGCCGTCTTCCTAGGAATGCATTATACAGCGTTGTCCAAATTATTATAAACTTATTTGATTCAGCAAACGTTTTTTCATATTTCTCCATATTTTTAATAATAAACAAAGGATTTTTCTGTAAACTGATTATACTTTCCAAGCAAAACGTATATTAATCAGAAATTCATCAAGAGTATTATTTTGAAAATGATCCTTTAGCAATTTTCAAGAAGTTGCCATGCGGAGGCATGGTTTGTATGAGATTTTTCAATGTACAGTTAAACTCTCATTGCTTGCACAGGTCGCTGGAATTTCTTCAATGAGCTGTTGCTTATTTGTACTAATTGTTTTATCCCTCTTTGACTTTAGAATTGCCTATAAGCTGTCTATTGGATTCATGTCAGGACTATTCCAAGGCCATGGTAAGACTTCAATGACACAACCCACAAGAAAGTGGGTTACTTCACACTCTTTGTGAAGTGGATCACTGTCATGCATGGGAATGAAATCTGTGTAACTTTTTTCTCTACCCATTCACACAGCTGAAGGATCGGACAGTGTTCTCGTAGTGTTTTGTACTACTGCTGGCTCATGTTACCCTAGACACTGTAGCGCCAACCGTTTCCGAAAACGAGTAAAACGCTCCATATCATTACCTGAGTGGGATGCTTGACTCCTTGGGCAACACAGTCTTCCTTTATCTGTTCGCCAGGTAATCGCCGGAAATATTGAGCATGCTGGTCAAAGCGTCAGATGAAACTCACATCGTCGAAAATAACCAACATAAGGCACAGAGGAGCTGTGTGAAATACCAAAGCAATGCAGGCACAGCTTTTCTCTAAATTCCTTATAAAAATAAATCTTTTGCTTTTTACCCGCTCCCAGCCTTCTTTTGACCATTTTGCAAGCTGGTTATCCCATTCGTGCCGTTTTTTTAATTTGTTTGGTTAAATGTGCTTCCTCAGAAGTCTGCAGGCTAAAAGTCCAGCATCCATAAGTCGCCATCTCACAGTTCTCGAACACCATGCCGTTCTAACCTTTCTTGCAGCTGTCTGCTAGATGTTTTGCGAGTTTTTTAACATTCCCTAAACAGAAGTGATTCATCTCAAGTGGTTTTGCTCCGCTGTGACCACAGTTACCGGAACGTTTATGGGACAAGGGGAACTTCTTCTGCAATCTCCTTCGAATTTTGCATACAGACACTTGACTGACACAATACTTGGTAGCAATTTCTGATCCTTTAACCTTTAAACGAAATTTCAATTTTAGCACACGAAGTACTAATGATCGGGAGGGTGATCGTCGAGGTCAAAGTGGGCCGCAACGAACTTGCACTACTATCTTCGAATACAATAGCTATGCAGAATATCTTGTGGCAATTGACAACGCAATAAGACGGTATATTAGCCCAAGTAGATGAGACAGCCAACTGGACATTTCTGGCAGACGAGGCGCCAGCTAGTGTATGGAAATATTTCGTCAGCCAGTTTAAATCTTTGATTGCCGAAGCGTCAGCAACTAAGAGTTTCCACCCAAGAAAAGTGGTCACGTTTCTTCGAAGCAGGCCACGCAAGTGAATAGCGGTGCGAAACGCAGCCTGGCGTATCTACAAACTGTCCCCTAGTACCGAGAACTGGATGGCCTATGTGACCCTACATAACCATTGCACTCAGGTTGTTCACGAGGACAGTATTACGTAACAGCAGAAGTTGGCAGTGCGTATGGCTTCAAGCCACAACTTTCTGTATCAACACGTCAACCGTCTACGTAAGAGGAAAGAGGGAATTCCTCCACTTCAGACAGCGGACGGACCCACACGAACACCGAAGGAGGCGGCAAATACTCTACTCCTCCAATATTCTGCAACATTCCAGTACGATCACTGGCCGCCTAACCCTTTGCAGGTCGTTGTTTTAGCCTCAAAATTCACTCACATATCCTTCACAGCAGAAGCTGTACCAAAATTGCTGTTCATTCTGCGCAAGCACAGCTCTCCTGGAGTTGAAAACCTACATACTAAATCGCTAGCGGCAGTAGGAGAGTTTAGATGAGCCTTTAGCTCGATTCTTCCAACCCCCTTTGGAAGAAATGTACGTGCCCTAGATGTGGAAACACGGGTTGCTTAGTCCTATTCACAAGGGATGTAGTCGTTCCAATCCAGCTAACTACAGTCCCCTAATCTTACTACCAGTTCTTTCAAATGTCATGGAAGCTATTATTTCAGCTGCGCATACGGCCTACTTGGAATCATTTAACTAGCTCTCACCGGAACAGCATGGCTTCAGACGAAATCGATCATGCACTACAAATCTACTAATAGCATGCTTCAGCTGGACTGAAGTAGCAGACGCTGGCACAGGAGTTGCCGTAGCCTTTCTCGATTTCTCAAAGGCATTCGACCGGTTAGACGATAACATTCTGCTCTTCAAACTCCAGACCTATAGTATTGGTGATCCTCTCCTAGGATGGATCAGAAGTTTTCTTCTTCACCGGCACCTGGATGTACATGTTCGTGAATCGCTGCCAGATCCCATCCAAGTTGGATATGGAGTGCCACAGGGTTCGGTACTAGGACTGCGACTATTTCTGACGTATATTAACGATATCACACGCCTCATAAACTCAAACTGCCTGGGTTATGCTAATGACATCAAGATGTGGAGGGCGATAAATACACTAGACGATATCACAGTATTTCAAGCTGACCTGGATAGGGTATACGTGTAATCAAACCAGAATTTACGTCGATTCAGTGTAGACAAATGTAGTGTGTTTCACCTGCGGCACAAGTTGGTGCACCCCGTCTGTCACGTATGCACTTGAGTATCGATTCGTAAACACAGGCCCTCACATGATTTGTTGGGAATGACCTTGCCTTACTTTCCTTATTTCATTGGTTTTCCTGTCCGGCTTTTCTTGCCACTTTAACGCAGGATGCTTTTAGTAAATCGGTTTCATAGTACGCGTGCGCATTCTGTTCCGTTTATCGGCTAAGTGCCATACTTAACATTCTGGAGACGAGGTTCAACTACTGCAATGTTGCACGATTCTACACTACTTTGGAAGATTCCTTCTGAGAAACCAACACCGGCTACCTGGAACTGCTGGAAGCGCACTTTTGGTATTATTTGAAGCTACTACTCGACTTACAACCAAACACCATATTCTCAGAGAGCCACGAAATTGAATTACTGAGACAATTTCTGGGGGACGAATGCCAAAGATATTTTGATGCCCTACATGTCGATGAGAAGGAAACAGGCAACAGTGCGCTAGAAGTCCTCAGCGGGTTATGGGGTTCACAACTGAACACATACACTGCGCAGTATTATTTATCAATCTTGCGTCGAAACAATGAACAAGGTATTACCTATGAATGGAAGGATTTTGGTGAGTATTTTTGTTCGTCGCAATCAGCACTCGATTGATAGCTGCCGTAACCGGGAAGTCCTGACGCCGGAAGGCCGACCGCTGTCATCTGCATGGCAGGTGCCTGCATGGCAGTGGAGGATGCGTCGTGCTATATCGCATTTAGCTGACAATTCATGATAGTCAGATACCGTCCTCCATGGCGCAGTTGCATAAGCTGCTGGCTAGTTGGCAAGAGCCACTAGCAGTCATGGGTTCGATCCTCCGCAGAGGACCGAAGGATGCGCACCACTGATGAGCCCTAATAGGGCGAAACAGCCGTCTGGTGCTTTTCCGGATAGCTGGTCGACATATCTGAATTGTCGGCTGATTGCGACGAACAAAAATACTAGTGAACAAGGTGTCATTGATTTTCTTGCGCGGATTCAGCAGGCCCTACTAGAGTATCTGCATAGTGAAATTGCAGCTATGAAGTTGGAATAGGTGCTAGCTTTGCAGTGCTTGATATCCGGTATCCGTGACGAACAGGATCGTGAAAGCGTGTTCTCAGAAGTTGAGATGACAATAAACGGGGAGAAGGCCAGCAATATTGTTCGACAGCTGGTGTATGTCCATAAACCGTTATCAGCTGTTTCCACACACCCTCATACAGACAAAATCCAAGCAGTTGACAGAAAAGATGTTACCCCGAGACGGTCCGAATTGCCTTTTACCTGTTACAGATGTGGAAGTCACATGTATAAGCCGAGAAATGTCGTCATAAACAGAGTATCTGTAGCCAGTGTGGAAAATTAGGGCATTTGGCCCGAGTGCCGATTTAAAGCTTGCACAGCCACGACATCACGTTTTCCCAAGAAGCCCGTGAAGGCCGTCCGGTCTTCAGACGAAGAAGACCCGCTTAACGCGATCTGGAACGCAACGTCGAGCATGTCTCATTCACCACCACAACACTGTGCAATGGGGAATAGAAGGCCAGTTGGTTAAAATGGAAGTTGATACCGGTGCCTCAGTTACCATAACCAATGCTGCCTCTGTTAAAGGACTGCCAAACTTATCCCAATATGAATCAACTTTGCGTCCGTACACTGGGCAGCCGATACCAGTTCTGAGAAAATGCACTGATCATGTAAATTATCATGGAGAGAAGCGGGTCTTACAGGCATATGTTGTGGCGAATGCATGTCCGAACTTACTCGACCGCAATTGGATTAAACGCCATCCGGCCAGGTTAAAGGCAGTGAAGTTCATGTCCAGTAGCCAGCGCTTGGAGGATGTGCTCAGGAAATACATTGACGTTTTGATGAGAAACAACGAAAATTGCACGGATATCAGGCTAGTATCAAATTACCGCCGGGAACTCAGCCCCGCTTTTTCAGGGCTTGTGCCCATCCTTGTTCCTTGAGATGAAAGGTGGAAGACGAGATAGAGATTGCAATCAGCAGGAACAATCGAGCCAGTACAATACAGTGAGTAGGGAGCTCCAATTCTTCCAGTCCTGAAGCCGGATGGATTTGTGCGTATTTGTGGTAACTATAAGCTAACTGTTAATCGTTGTTTACTTCTGGATAAGTGTCCCTTACCTCGGATAGAGGCTCCGTATACTACGCTGGCAGGCTGACAAAAGTTTACATAGATCGACCTCAGTCACGCGTACTTACAAATTGCGTCAGACGAGACCTCTCCTTCAGGCACTACGATAAGTACACACATAGGTCTATTCCAATACAAAGATCTACCCTTCGGAATTAGTTCGCCCCCAGCGATATTCCAAAGGCTCATTGACAGCCTGAGCAAAGATATTCCTTTTACTTGCGCCTTTCTTGACGACATTCTACTTACACGACGTACAGACGCTGAACATTTACAAACGCTGTCCACTGTGCTCGAACGTCTACAGCACAGTGGACTCAAACTAAAGAAGTCCAAGAGTACCTTTTTCTCAGACTCCTTTCTTTACCTAGGTTACCTCCTCGATAAATACGGGGTACACGTGTTAGAAGACAATGTAAAGCCCATTCTTGTCGCACCTGAACTCAAGATTGAAGCTGAACTCGGACCGATGTTAGGGATGTTTGATCACTATCGTCGCTCCTTACCTAACGCCCGAACAGTATTTGCACCCTTGTATGAACTGTTGCACAAGGAGATGTCCCGGATTTAGGTCCGGAACAAAGAAAAATTTTAACAGATGCAAAAAGGTGCTCAGCGCCTCCTCATACCTCATGCATTTCGATCCGAACCGATCTCTAGTGCTGCAGTGTGAGGCTTCCCCTGGTGGAGTAGACGCAGTCCTTTGCCCCGGACGGATGACGGTTCTCTTCGGCCAATCACTTTTGCTTCTCGTGCCCTGCAACGCGCTGAAAGGAATTACTCCCAACTGGACAGAGAGGTCTTAGCGCTTATTTTCGGAGTCAAGCGTCTCCACAATGCATCTGGGGAAGACAGCTTGATATCCAAATCGACCATAAACCACTTCTTTCGCTTCTGGGTGAGGAGAAAGGAATCCAACAGATGTCTTTGCCTGGAATGCGCCTTTAACTACAAACTTCAGTAGGTAAACGGATCAGGTAATACCGTTGCCGATGCACTTAGTCGCCTCCCGCAGCAGCATGGCACAAAAACGAATAGTGAACCCATGGAGTTTATCAATTTTACGCAACATCTTCGAAACGCACCCATCCGGAGTGATTTGGTGCGGCGCCTGATGGACTGAGACCGTGTGTTGTCGATAGTGAAACGCTTCTTGATGACTGGATGGCATGCAAGCACGTCAGATGAACTGAAACCATTCGCCCATCCGAGTGGTGAGTTGTGTCTATACGCCGGCTGTATATTTCGAGGCTCGCGCATAGTTCCACCAGAATAACTACGGCCCCAGTTGCTGACAGGGTTGCGTGACGCACACCCCGGCTTGTACAGGATGAAGGCGCTGGCACGTGGTTACTGTTGCTGGCCGAAGATTGAACAGGATATAGAGCGGCTGCTGAAAATCTGCGAACAATATCAAAAATACCAAAAGCAAAAGTCTCCTGGACCGATACGTCCATGGCATTGGCCTGAGAGGCCCTGGCAGCGGGCACACGCGGACTACTTCAACCCAATCAATGGGTTGATGTGCCCACTTTAGATTGATGCCCTTTCTAAAGGGATAGAATTCCATTCAGCGCCACCTGCGACTTCCGCAGCAACAGTTGGAAAAGTGCGCTCCATATTCGCCATTTTCGGTATCCCAGAGACGGTATGCACTGACAACGGAACCCATTTACCAGTGAAGAGTTTCAACCGTTCCTGAGTAACAACGGAATGCAACACGTTAAGTCTGTGCCGTACCATCCCGCGTCGAATGGAATGGCGGAACGTGCAGTGCAGACTGTTAAGCAAGGTCTTCTCAAGCACTCATGAAACTCTATAAACTAAGTTGGATCGTCTCCTGTTCTCTTACCGCACGACACCGACTGAGTCGACAGGAAAGCCACCCACGGAATTAATGTTTGGTAGGTCACTACGAATGAGACTGCATCTACTTTTCCGAACCCTCGAAGAAGAATGGAGGAAAAGCAGGAGAAAATGTGTGTGGATGAAAAGATGCCAGAGGAAATGTGTCTTAATGATTTTGCTCCGGTATACACAAGACTGTCTCACGAAACAAGCTTGCAACCTGCGACGCTCATGTCCTCAACGAGTAACCAAGCAAAGCTAAAGCTGGAGGACGGCCGTGTGGTGCGTCGCCATTTTAACCATATCCGGCCACGCTCAAACGAACCACAGGAGCGGGATCAAAAGGCGACTGCTACTGACCCAAAACGGATGAACAACCTGCTTCACAAAACCATGAAACACAAACGGATGCGGTACAACACAAGAAAGACGCTCAAAACGCACGCCTAAGCCAACTGTTCGGTATCAACCCGGAGTCTGCAGTCCTGCCCAGGGAAGAGTGGGGTCTCAAATATGCACATGAGTATCGATTCGTAAACACAGGCCCTCACATGATTTGTTGAGAATGATCTTGCCTTACTTTACTTATTACACTTAATTTCTTTTCCGGCTTTTCTAGCCACTGTAATGCATGTAAATCGGTTTCATAATACGTGTGCGCGTTCTGTTCCGTTTATCGGCTAAGGGCCATACTTAACACCTACAAACTTGGCAATCAAGAGCTTCAAACGTCTTCTGGAGAGAAGGATCCGGTAATTTTGGTCCAGGTCGACCTTAGCTGTTCGAAGCAGGTTGAAACTGTGTCTAGGAGGGACATCCAACATGCGAGTCTTCTGAAGGGTGTATTCGGATGATTCGATCCTTGGATTTTTTGACAACTTGTCGACTCATACATATGGCCACATGTGAAATACGCAATATAGTTCGGGTAGCCATGGCTAAGGAGAGATCTCACCGTCTTGGAGATACCAAAACGCCAAACAAACAAGAATGTTATGGGTCTGTATAATGTGCCGTAAGAACGAAGACTACAAGTGCTCGGGGTCCTCAGGGGACAGTGTCAGCGATTGCGCGGGGAGTTTGTTTTGACTTACCAGATTTTGAGAGATCCCAACAATACGGGCCGCTGTTTACTAGAGCTCAGTCACAGCAGCAATCTGAGAGGCAACCATCTCCAACTGGCAGAGCAGCACAGTTGCTTAGAAGTCCGTCGGAATTTCTTCTCCGTACGCATGTAGCATACATGGAACACCCTACCGGAATCTGTCATGTGCTCCCTCGCTGGCAGAGTTCAAAGCCCGAGTTGACTGTGTATTTATTTCGCTGCACTATCTAACATGACCCATTACCCATGGGTAAATACAAGTGTCTGTAAGCGGTTTCACTGGTGGTCAAACCATGGATTTCGTTCCATGTTTTCAAGGCAAGTCAAGTCAAGTCAAGAAATTGTTTTATGCATTCTGCATTGGTGAATATTCAGCTACAACACACACGATCTCGACAATGTACCAAAAAATCAAACCAGTGCCAAAGCAACACGACAAAGGACGGGTTAATAAGGACAAAAGTTCACAGTCAAGTTGAAAGTCGACTGGTTGAGTCAAGGATGACAGAGTTGGGGTCTCGCAAAAGATGCGAGAGGTAAGGGATGACTGATGAGCGGTAAGATTGTGTTCGGGCATGGATTAGCTTGTACTTCTGACTAGTAGATAATTTGATAAACATTCAGATAAGGTAGTATGTACGGGCTGACTTGTATCGGTCAGTAGCTTAGAGGCCAGTTTTTTACAAAATCTGATATGTATAGAAATAAGAGCTATGATAAAAGTAGCTATCGGAACACCGCTACATCGGGCTCAGCACTTTAATGATCTGAGAAATAACTTAAAATGCTTTCCCAATAGACCTGGAAAGATAACAGGAGAACAGTACGTCCAATGAGGAAGAACACATGCATTGACAAAGCAAACGATCAACTCACGATGAACGCAGGAGACGCTGAGCCGAGAGGCATAGAATGACAGCCCACTTACTTTTGTGAAACTTTCATGTATTTATGGTGTCCAAGATAAACCATAACTCAACTTCACACCCAGATATTTTACTGATGTGGAAGACTGTAATCCGTCGCCATCAATATGTAACTCGTTGCACAGTATAAGGAGCTCTTCGTACCTGACTCCTTTGGGTAAGAAAAAAATGTCATGGTAGTTTGAAGCATTAAGAGACAGATCAAAGGATTCGGACCAGCCATTAAGATCGTTCAGAAGCGCTTGTAGTCTGAATGAACAATCGGCGCTTTGGTGATTGATGCCCAGGACGATATCATCCGTATATTTTACCAGTCACTCCAGTTGGAGCTGGCATAGAGCTGACGTAAGTAGAAAAGAGAAAAGGTGACAGAATTGTTCCCTGAAGGACAACTGTGTTGACGGGTAGTGGGGAGGAACATCTGCCACTGAGTCGGGTGATCTGCGCGCCTTCAGTAAAATAAGCACGCAGTAAATAAAAAATGGAGGGATGTGCTCCTTGAGTAAGCAGGTCTTCTAGCAGTGATTCGCGGTTTACACAGCCAAATGCATTGCTGTAGTCAAGAAATCGCATCCGAGTTGCTTTATGCCTATTGTCAAGCGGTGAAAGTACATAATGTACGAGGTATGCCACAGCACTTAGGGTAGACCTCGAACTACGATACGCAAACTGTAGGGGGTCCTTAGCACGAGTTATGGACGGCATCATCTCGAGAATGAGGTTCTACAGAACGTTCAAAGCAACGGAAGCGCACTCGATAGGTTGATATTTGTTGGATCCATTTTTCGGCACTGGTATAATGCTGACATTTCTCCAGCAGTCGGCTATTTTCTGGAGCTGCATACACATTTGCCTATACTAGCAAGAGGTGTTGCCATACCATCGGCACATTCTTTGAGTAAGAGAGGAGATAGCTTGTCCGGCCCACTAGCCTCATCGGAACATAGATGTTTCAGTAGATTCGAAGCTGAATTTAGGGAGCACGCTGTGTGGTTGGGTTGCGACTCGCAACCTCTATTGAGACCTCGGCTCACTTTGAGGTAAACATCGGTCATTCCGATCTCGAGGACCGTATCCTTAATGGAAATATTTTGGCGTTGCTCTTCACAACACTGGCACAACAGTAGATTATTTACAGTTGCACTGTCAATGGGAGGCCTTGGTTCAGCAGACCCCAGAACTTGGGCAGAGGAAGACTCTGGAGCTGTAGTAGTTTTACGCTTGCAGAACTCCTGATTCGATTTCTCTACATCTACATCAAACTAGGGCGAAAGTCGAGTAATGCCGTTAAGCCTTTTCAGCATCCTTCAGAGTTCACGATAACTGTCGTTCCCAAGAGCAGACTGGATATACAGTTTTTAAGCCGGTATTGCGCTTCCTTGATACCACCTGTGAGAAAGCTTACTGAAGTGCCGTCTTTTTCTTTAAACGCTTTCTCCTTAAGTCGGCGTAGCCACTTCAGCTAGGGGGAAATTCTGTCAGCGCGGACGTAAATATTTCCCAAAGGGAAACAGATATCAAAACAGAAGTTTAAATGGCTTGCCAAATTATCACAATACCTGGATACTACAGAGTCGAAGAACAAAGTAAATTTCGTCGATGCCATCATTTCGCGAAGTTTGTCGGGAATTTGTGGAAAGCACTGTCTCCACTTGACCCTTCATTCCTTGCAGCGAGTGGTTTGTTGGTGGTTGTCCTTGTTGTAGATGACAGGTGAAATGCTGATAGTTAAATAATCAGAATTGCCAACTGGAGCCCGAGTACACACGAAGAACCACTTCACATTATTAACAAACGCCAGGTGTAAGATTGTGTTTAACCTGGTGGGAAGATTGATGATGTTTCGCAACCCGAGAGCCCTGAGAATAGTAGTGTCGCATCTATTGAAATCTCCGCCGAAGCTACACAGTGAACGATCGATGTGTTATATGACAACTGCAGTAAATTCATCATAAAAATTCTCAGCTTCAGGTTTGCGACTGGTGGGAGATATGTAGATGTTAGCCAAGGATATTAAGCGGTAACTATTCAAGCACCTCGACTTATATTGTATGGTTAAACAATTGATAAAATGTGTGGGGAGTTAACAAAACTCGCTTTGTTGTAATACGCCAAGACGGATTGGTGTAAACAAGTACTCCACCACCTCGGTTTCGGTACGTGCATGGGCGGTCAACCCGATGGGAAATAAATTCTCCAACGGATACGACTGCACCGTCCACTTCTTCCCACCTAACACCAGTGTCCGACGCGCGCCTATTGGGTATCCGATGGGCGTCCGATGGGTGGCCGGTGGAGCGCCCGAGTGGCAAAAATTTCTGTCACACATCGGGCGCTCGCCGAGAAAAATTGTATGGTTCCCTCTTCCAACGCCCGGATTTCCCCAGATTTCGTTCTCTGTAGGAATAATCTAGCCACATTAACTTCCATGCCACCACCGTTGATTGCACGTTATTACAATTCCACACATCTGGCGACCCTACGAGCACGAAAGTTCGCCGACTGACCACTGAAATTCCGAAATAAGTCCGAACGGAAGGTTTCGGACTGTCAATGGACTCTCGGAGAAATGTTCAGCAGCACTCTCCCTTTACACTCCTTTGTGTATTCCCTAACGCATGGCCTTAGATTATCTATGATCTTGGCCTCAACCTAGCCCGTTAACACAACTAGTGCACGGGATTCCGTCAACTTCCTCATGAAGATTGTGGAAAGCGCCTTTACATTCCTCATAATACTCACCAGAACACTACAAAAAGAGGAAAAAGGCGCAACCCTAACGACCTGCCGCACAACCACTCGATTCAGTGACACCGCTTAGTTCCGTCCTTTAACCATAATCTGAGTCAAAGGATCCAGTCCTTTGTTTTACTGCGCTGCGTTTAATGAGCCTCCATTACTGCCGCTGTTCGAACATAACTGGATTTATTTTACATCTGTTTGCGAGTCTATCCGCCTATTCGTAAGTCACCTCGGTATCTTTGATTTAAATACATGTGGAAACACTGTCTATTCACTACAACGTATTCCGCCCACCGCCCTCAGATTTTACTACCCAGACCGTACGTACGTTTGGCGATTAGGCTTGTCCGTTGGCAGTATCGGTCGTAGCTGAAAAGTTGAATAGTTTGACTCGTACTTTAATGTTCGATAGTTCAGTAGTGTATGGTGGGATAAAAAGCAATAACTTTACAAGACCCACAGGATGGCAAATGGAAGAAAACAAAAGTTTCAGGTGTGACACAAAAATATCAGTAAGTTAGACACTGCAGTTTGTCATACCGTTATATAATGTGTATCATGTAAGTGCAAGTCCAATAGTCTTTCGAATGTCTCGATGTTTGGTGCGTTCACCACATGCGATGGCAGTGCGTTCCAGTGCGGACAGACACTAAGAGAGTAAAAAACCTTTCTACAATCTAAACGGGAATATTGAGTCACAAGTTTTAGTGCATGGCCTCGGCATCGTTTGTCGGCAGATAATGTTTACAGCGGCTTACATGGATGGTCCTCTTCTCTTAGTATCCGGTAAGTGAGGATCAGATCACCGCGAAGTCGTCGGTATTCCAAGGAGTACAGACCGATCGAACGAAGGCGCAGTTCATAACTAAGGCCCGATAGACCACGTGTTGCCTTAGTGGCTCTTCTTTGTGGTTGCTCCAGGAGACGAATGTCCCGTTTTAACCACGGACGCCATGCCTGCACCGCATACTCGAGGTGGGGACGAATGTAGGCGTTAATCAATAATGGCACGAGTTGCCGCTCGAAGGTACCGAGCGCTCGCCTCAAAAGCCTCAAGTTTAAGTTCGCTATGTTAGCTGCCTTTGAACATTGGAGCGAATTACCCAGACCTTCTTGCACGATGGCCCCTAAGTCTCTTTCGTTGCTCACCTGTTTTATAACGCGCTGCCCCAGATGATATGTGTTGCTGCAGTTACTGCGCAGCGACAACAGGTGACACTTTTCGGGGTTCAGGGGTAGTTGGTTGTTTACTGCCAATTCGTGAATCCGGTTCAGGTCATCCTGCAGATAGACAGGGTCAGATGTTGACTGAATCGCTCGCCACATCTTAGCATCGTCGGCGAATATTTGCATAGGTGATTGAATGTTGGCAGGGAGGTCGTTGATATAGACTAAAAAGAGTAACGGGCCGAAAACTGATCCTTGCGGTACGCCGCTAGTGACGCATAGGCTATCGGAGTGGGTGTTGGCGATCCTTACCTCGATTCTTCTGTCGTATAAATAACTTTCCAACCATGTGAGCAAGGATCCGTGGATACCATAGGCCGCAAGCTTTCGGAGAAGTGCTGGGTGATTGACTCTGTCGAATGCCTCAGAAAAGTCTAAGTAAATCACATCTACGGGAACTCCCTCGTCAGCAGCCCTGGTCCATGAGTCCCGAGCAAGTAGTAGATTGGTGAGGCAAGATCGTCCGCGTCTGAATCCATGTTGGAGGTTGGAGATGATTTGTAGACTTTCAAAGTATCTCACCATTTCATCAGCGATTATAGACTCCATCACTTTTGATAGAACAGGAAGGAGAGTAATAGGTCGGTAGTTGGCAGGGTCTGACCGCTTACCTCCCTTGTATATCGGAGTGATAAGTCCACGTTTCCACTCAGACGGAAGTGTATGAGAATCAAATAGAAACTAGAAAAAGGTTGCAAGGTGGACTGCCATGGTGGGTGCAAAGGTTTTAAGTACTTTCGGACAGATCTTGTCAATTCCCGGCGCACTATTTTCCCTGAGCGACTGTAATTTCTTTGCCACAGATGTAGGGCTAAAGTTGACCGTGGATAAGCCGACGACATTTGCTGGGATGTAGCAAGGCAATGGTTCCATGGTGTGTCTAGTCACTGAGACAAACTGCATGAGCAATGCGTCCGCGGTCTCCTCTTCAGTAACCGTTAGGCCATTGACCGTCTCTAGTGGTGGTATTCCCGTCTTAACCTTCCTTTGGTCATTCACATACCGGTAGAGCAGTTTGTGATTGCTAGTAAATTTGCGTACCATAGTTTCCTGCCATTCGTACTTGTCAGCTTTAAGGAGTGAAGTGCAGTAGTTTCTGACTGTTTTGTAATGATTCCACGTGATATCAGTTGGACCTAGCAAATGACCCCTCCAAGCCTCGTCTCGCCTATTCAACAACTTCCGTGTTCTACTCCGGATCCAGTTGTTGCTCCGTCGCGAAACTCATAATGGTACGTCTTTTGAAGCTGATGGTAGGACCCAGTTTATCTTGCCTTTCAACGCTTGCCAGGCATCATTCGCCGAAGTGTGCATCTGGAGGTCCCAGTCAACGGTTGTCGCTATAGTGTGAAGCTTGGAATAGTTGGTGATGAATCGTCGGGTTTCTGGTTCTTTGTCAACCATACTGGCATAACACACATAATCAAACGTTAGAACTGAATGATCGCTACAACCTAGCGGGGGGTTGTATGAAACCGACTCAACCATTAACTCCTCATTAGTCAGGATTAAATCAAGTATTGAAGGCTTGTTTGAACCGCGGTGTCTGGTTGGTTGATCCCCATGGTTATACAAAACTGCCATAGTCAAGAACTCAAGGAGTTTTGATTTGAAGCATGGCCCACTTGGGAACACAGATGCTATTGACGGTACATTGAAGTCACCCATTATTAGGTAGTGTGAGTACTTTTTCGACATAGCATATTGGAGAGCATTTAACAGAATATCATCGCTGTCGGCGGAGGAGTTCGGCGGCCTGTAGACAACTGCTATGAGGCAAGCATCATGTGTCTTCTTCTGAGGACAACCATCGGGACCGGATAGCTGCAGCCGGCAAAATAAGGCGTCGGGGATAATGAGGGAATGCTCAGTGAGAGCTTCACATTTCAGGTGATCTCGGTAGTAGATAGCAACGCCACCACCGCGAGATGGACGATCATTTCAAATGACTGACATTTCACTAAGTTCAATTTCTGGATCCAAAATCTCGTTTGAGAGCCAGGTTTTAGTTAATGCTATGATGTCCCAAGTTGCTGCTTCATGCCGATGGCGCAATTCCGGCAACTTGGAGTAAAGCCCTTGGGCGTTTGTGTAGCAGCATTGCATTTGTTGCCGCATTAGGAGGTGGGTTCGCTGTGTTTGACAGGCACAAACAGTGCCGGTCTGCCCACGTTTTTTGACACGTGTTTGCACGCTTGGCTGGTCTATGGTCGGAAAAGCCAGGTCTGACTCAACTGTACCAAAATCTTCTACCAAAATCTTCTAACGAGAAGCACAAAATGTTTATAACTTGAACTCAGAAGCGTCTCAGTAGCAGCTGACTGCAGCTTTGCTTAGGAGTAGAGAACTCGAACAAAGCTTACGTGAATTGGAGCTGAAGGAAGAGCGAGTAATGTCTTGTGGATCCGTTACGTTGGCTGATGTCTCACAATTTCGTTGCGGTGACATTGATGGTGACATATTTTGTAGACAACCAGTTGGTAGAAGCTTTATGACGCCACGGTACGTCAGCACGTTGGTTCAGTCGTCTAGTCATTTGGTGCTGGCGGGTTTTCACCGGTTCGAATCCTTCCGGTTTTGTTGGACAGCCAAGTCGGAAGTTGTGTCCAACAGGAGACAGGGGCTGTTGAATGTTTGTCAGGGTTGTCAAAGCGAGAAATCATAAGCTTTAACGGGGATCCCACGCGTTATTGGACGTTTATTCGCAGTTTCCATTAGAGTGTAATGAATGCTATGGCGAATCCGGAAATGACGCTGTCGTACTTGATCAACTATTTTGAGGGACCCGCTAGGGAAGCGATCGAAAGTGATGTAATCCTAGACCCAGAGGAAGGATTCCGGGCCGTATTGGAAACTTGGAGAACTAGATTCGGTTGTCCGCGATTAATATCTCGGGCTCATATTGACAATTTAATGAAGGGACCTCAAATGAGAGTCAATGCTTCAGAGAAGTCACACAAACTGACTACACAAATGAAGACTTGCCTGAAGATACTCCAGCAGTTGAATTACGAAGCCGATTTAAATGCAACCGTAACAGTAGTAGCAGTCGTTAGGAAGCTTCCAGACGCTTTACAGCTCGAGCGGTCAAAAAGGCGTCTGGTATAATTCGGTCGGGAGGACAGCCCGCCTTCACAGATCTGTACCAGTTCGTTTGCGAGTGTGCCGAAGATGCCGAAACGCATGCGATGTATTTGGCTGAAATGATACAGAACGAGAAGGGTTTCAAAGTACGAATCGACTGGAAACCCGGGGCAACAAGCTGAATGCCTTACCAACGAAAGAATTGATACAGTCGAGTCGTCAAGTCCTACCGGCTTGTTTGGTAGGCACAGAGAACCATTATTTAGAACAGTGTTCGTGGTTTCTATCCATGGATGGTCTTCGACGGTTAGCGGTCGTATCTCGGAAAGATTTATGCTTGTTGTGTATAAAGCCGAATCAGTCGTCGGATAGTCGTAAATCTCGGTACGCTTGTGGGCTGGATGGCTGTCAGCTAAAACGCCATTCTTTATTACACAGTGCAAGCACAATTCAAACACCTCCACCGAGTGTTAAACTTAATGAAACGGTAGCGTCCGTTGGGCAGATTGCTCTGGGAGTGATTCCCGTCAAGCTTTGTGGTAAAGATAAGACGATATTAACGAATGCATTGTTGAATCTAGGGTCAGACTCATCCCTCGTAAAGGAACAACTATTACGGGAGCTTAAGCTACCGACTGAACCGTCGTTAGTTAGAATATCCACTGTCAACAGTGACACGGTTTACTCACACGTGGCCAAGCTAAAGTTACTGCCGTTGGACGGAGCAAAACCTCTTTACGTGGATCATGCCCGGTCCGTTAAAATGATGTTACACATCAAATGAATTATATCAGAGTCAAAATGTCTGGGACGTTATACACATTTAAAAGGCCGGATAACTACGAAGAAGGTGTAGATGTCCTTTTAGGCACGAACTTCCCAGAGGCTTATTGGGCGTTGGAGCATAGATATGGGAAACCCTCCGAAAGTTTTGCCATACGGACTGCTTTGAATTGGGTTCTGCTTGGTCCAGTCGCGAGTCGAGACGCATAAAGCATCTGTACGAACTTCATTTTGGTGGATGATCACAGATGCGCCTTTCTAAAAAGGATGTACGAGCTAGAGTTTACGGAGCCTCGGAATGTCCATAGAAAACGAGCGTGCTTTAAAGTAAATTGAAGCTTCTGCCACCAAGTGTGGCTCGCACTATCAATTCAGCCTACCTTGGAGGAGCAAGTGCCCGAATCTTCTGAATAACTATCCCTTCGCTTATCGAAGACTAATGTCTGCCAATGGGGCTCCTCGTGAATACTGAACTACCTCAGACGTACTGTTATGGAAGAATATCAATCAAACGGCTTCGCGAAGTTCGTTGACACTGACGTATTTGGCAACAGGAATGGAGCGTGGTACATGTCATATCACGCTGTGACGCATCCAAACAAACCAGGCAAAGTCCGCGTCGTGTTCGGCTGTGCCAGTACTCACCAAGGAATCTCGCTAAATCAACAGCTGTTGAAAGAACCAGATTTGACAAACAACTTTGTTGGTGTGCTCTTAAGGTTTAGTCTTGGTATTTTGACTGCAACCATGAACAATGAACAATGATTTCTCACGAGATAAAAGCAAGTGCTTGACACGTCCCGTAGGATGGTGGTGGTGAATATGATGAAATCAAAATATATGTCTGGATCATCTATCAAACGTCTGCCGAGATGAATACTTTGATAATTAACATCAGTGTAAAATTAAACAAAAAATTGTCGAGCGGGAACGTTCAGAAAGACACTGGGGTGCAGTGATCGTTAACGTAAGGAGTGAGAAAAGTAAAATATGGTCGCTCACTTAGGTTCATTTGATACATAAATCCTGTTGAAAAGCATGCTTGGCGTAATCCACAGTAGAGGAGTTTGGGTAACAAAATGTTGGGAGCTAAGAGCAACATGTAGTCGTTTTTTGAAGATATCCAAGGTAGGAGAGGATACAATTGAGTCTGGGAGTGCGTTCCAGTGTTGGCAAACCCGGAAGGAAAAGTAATTCCGTCGACACCCTAGACGTCCATATTGTTTCTTCAACTTTAAGCAATTACCCCTGAGCTGCGTGTTGTGGCTAAGTTTCAGCAAATGGCGGCATACGTGGTTGGGGTCACTCAGTATCTGATACGATAATATGAGATCACCGGGCAGCCGTCGATAGCGCTCTCTGAAAATTCCCAACAACTTTAGTCATCGGTGGTAAGAGTGATAGCGCTGGTCCTTTACATTCTCTGTTGCTCTCCGTTGTGTTGCCTCTATCGCTTCTAGGTCACGCTTCAACCAAGGTTGCCAAGCTTGGATAGAGTATACAACATGCGGGCGCACGTAGGAATTGTGCATCATTGGGAAAGCTGATGGGTCAAATCTCCTGAATGTCCTTCGCAGCATGCCGACATGCTGGTTGCCTCTTTTCGCAGCTACCTCAGCCTGTTTTGAACAGTTAAAGTCGCTCTGTACGATCACACTAAGGTCACGTTCCTGAAAGCTGGTATGCGATCCGTTTGTCCCAAGCAAATATGTATAGTTATGTCTATGACGTAATTGTACAACGCGACATTTGTCTACGTTGAACGGTAGGGCGTTTTGAACTGACCAATTCGACACTGTGTTAAGATCGCACTGGAGCCGTTCATGGTCGTCCGGTCCTCTGATCCTTCGCCATACCTTGATATCATCAGCGAAAAATAGGAACTCGGAAGTAATTGATCTCGGCAAATCGTTAATGAACACCAAGAATAGACGAGGTCCAAGAACCGAGCCTTGTGGTACTCTACACTCCACTTCGATTGCATCAGATAATGATTGTCGGAGTCTCATCACTAGCCGTCGTTCTTGTAGAAAATTACTAATCCAACTCAGGATTGGGTCGCCAATGCCGTAATTCCAAAGCTTCTGTAGGAGATTGCAATGGTCTAAACGATCAAACGCTTTTGAAAGTCCATGTAGATGACATCGACACCTACTCCATCATCAACAGCTTCAGTCCAGCTATTACGTGCAATTAATAGGTTAGCATTACACGAGTGCTTTTGACGAAAGCCATGTTGCTCTGGACCTTTTAAATTGTGGCTTTCCAGGTATTGCATCAGCGCGTCTGCGATGATTGATTCCATGACTTTGGATAGTACAGGAAGTAGTGATATTGGACGGTAGTTGGCAGGATCAGTGCGGCTACCTCCTTTATGGATAGGAGTGATGATCCCTCGCTTCCATACTGGTGGAATATGGTTCTCTTCTAGATATCGCTGATATAAAACAGTTAGTGGTTCTGCTAGATCATCAGCTACCGCCTGTAGAGCCTTTGGTAGGGTGTTGTCAGCTCCGGGCGAACTGTGGATACGCAAGGATAACAACTTCTTCAACACAGCTTCCGCAGTGAAGATGATGTTTTCTAAACCCGACGGTGGAGTATTAGAAATGAGGAGAATGTTTGGGCTCGTTACCTGCTGGAAAGTTTGGGAGTAATGAAGCCGTAGGACAACAGCTGTTTCCATTGCTGATCGCGTGCACCCATCAGCCGTGACTAGCGCTGGAACCCCTCGCTTCACCTTTCGAAGGCCGTTAACGTGCCTGTACAGGAGTTGGCGGCTAGTGCAGAATCGCTTCATTAACTACTGCTGATGAGTGACCTTGTCTTTGCGGATCAGTTTCGCACAGAAGTTCCGATGTGTCACGTATGCAATCCAGGTTTCGGAATTTGGGCCGTCCTGGTGACCTCGCCACGCCAAATCCCTCCGGGACATACATTTACGTGTTATGCTCTTCAGAAATGACTTATGCTTGTTTCTGGGTTGGAAGGACTTCTGTTCTGATGCGTGCGCTACCAGTGTAAATGTTTCCCAGGCAACATCTGGGGGACATTCGGTTAAGCAAGTCCAAGATGTATCCTTAACAAGCTTAGACAACATATTGTAGTGTGTGATAGTATGCACTTTATCCTCCTTTTCAGGGTATTCCACATAACTTATTTAGTCAAAGAGTAGAGTAACATGATCGCCACGACCCAGTGGTGTGCTTGTTACTATCCCGTCAACAATGAGTTCTTAGTTAGTTAGCACAAGATCCAGTATCGACGGCTTGTTAGTAGTTCGAAATCTGGTTGAAGAGGTTACGTGGTTGTAAAGAGGGTGGCTAGAAATAAGCTCTTGCAAGCAGGCTTTAAACTGCATACCGTCGGTTGCCGGCATTTCTATGTCGTGCATGTTCAAGTCTCCCGCGATAAGAATGTGGGTGTAGGACTTGTTCAAAGCAAACTGGAAAACGTGGTTCAGTTCGGAGTCCATTTCCGACGTTGAGTTTGGTGGGCGATAAATCACGGCTAGTAGACATGTGTCCTTGTTTCGCAACTATAGGCGGCACCAAAGCGAATCGGGAGCTCGGATTTTCGGGCGATCGATAACTTCACATCGAAGGTTTGTACTATAGTAAAGAATCACACCGCCACCCCTTCCGGTTCTATCGGTCCGAAGCAGTGACATACCGGGTAAATTGATCTCAGAATCCGTTATCTCAGGTTTTAACCATGTCTCTGTAATCAGGACGAGGTCCCGCGGTTGTGAGGCTTGGAGTCCTCTAAGTTCGGCCAACTTGCTTAGAAGGCCTTGGGCGTTTGTGTACATCCAAGATAGGGTTTTTGTTGTTAGGAGTTCATTGATAGATGTTAAGTTTGTGTTAGTTTTTAAGCCGGCCATTAGGTGGCCGGCCATTAATCGTTTATTGGTTTAGGTCTTTCAGTGGTGTTGCATGGTATTATTGAGCGTTCCTGAACAGACGTTTCACTCGTGCTGTGCTCGGTCCTCCTGTGTGCCGTGGGCGCTGTTGTGTCGGTCTCTCCGCAGGACTGTGCAAATATAGAATTTATTGCGTTTGCAAGTTCCATTGAATTGCTTCCGACTTTTGGTCGTTCGCCTGCTGTCTTTAGCCGGATCTCTGTTGGCAACATAGCTCGAAACTTTAGCCAGCTATCCAACAGAACTTGCGTCATTCCCTCGGAGTGTAGTATTACTTTCATTAGCCTTGGACCGCAGCCCTTGTAGTTAGGTGATGACGGAACTCTTGTCAGGGATTTGGCAATAACATTGTCTACAGAGTGTTTCCCGGATGTAGCACCACTGTTCTCGATCATGTGTTTGTGCATCGTGATCAGAAGAATGCAGAAGCTCAGGAACAATATGAACAAATATTGTTTTCTTGCTATCTCTATTAGCAATGCCGCGTTGCTCAACTGCTTCTTTTGGACGATCTTTCCAAGCTAGATCAGGTAATAAACGCACTCCGCTAGGTGAGTTGCGAAGACGAACTGCTAAGATTAGGACAGCCTCTGTCTCATCTGCTGAATTTAGTGTTACTCGAATAATTCGAGGTTTACCAGAGTGCACTGAGGTCAGGTGATGCGCTAAGCGTTGCAGCAGTGCAGGCTCAACCCGAATGCCAATCGCCTCGCAGATGGAACTCCACTGGTTGCGATCGTCTTGTAACTTGCCTTTTATTGTGCCAGATTTGGATTCGGGAACATTGGTGCACAAGTGAGTTAACGCAGCGTGGTTTGGTCTATCGAGTGTTTGCTTTATACTTTTTGCCGGCAATTCGGGTTGTTTAGAGGGCACTACTGGAGTTGACGGTGAAAGCTGCTTTGCGCCACGCGTACTCGGTACTGAAGATGGAAATGTGTGTCGCTCCCGGTGTGTTTGTCGAGGCAATCGATGCGTACGTTACGTGCTTGTTATCTGCACCGGATTTTCTTCGGCTCTGAGCTGTCGGTATCATGGCTGAATCTCCAAGTAAAGCGTCTATGGTTGGAGAAGTGGAAGCAGGCATGTTTGAGTCTTGCCCACTTATGGGAGTGAGGTGACTCAGTGGATTTAGAGTCACAGACGCTGCAGTGCGGTTGCAGTTCTAGCTCTTTTCTTCGGTTTAGACTCAGAGTTTACTTTGGCCGGGTGAGGCAATATTGTGGCCATATTTACCTCCGAGAGAGCGATCTTAGTATTTACACATTGCGCGATTATTTCAGTTATCCTATCGCATTTTTTCATAAGCAAAGATAAACAGTTAACAACCGGAATGACTTGACATGTTGGGCAAAACCAAATTGTGTCAGCAACTTGGTTTGTTTGTCTCACTTCTTGGACGGATTTGCCTGCACCTTGCGGACAGTATGATCTACTGCAGCTAGAACAGGTAATACTGATCTTAGTCACCTTACTGCAATTGTCTGTGCAACATAGGCGACGTTGAACCATTAGAATGCTAGTCGTCCTCTTATTGTTTACAGCAACGCTTATCTAAGCGCTCAACTTGATGAGTGTACTTTGCGCTAGAGGTGACGCACAAATAGGTCAGAACACGCACACGAATTGAGGGTTGTTCAACCGCACCAAGGTCAGGCGGAGAGGCAGATGGAGGTCGTAACGCGCAGACTGTCGGATTCAGCGATCAATCGACTCGCAGTGGTACACACACATCCACACAGCTTCTGTTAATCGGCCTGCCTTAAGCGACGGTGCAGGTGGAGCGCTGATAAGCGTCCCTAGAGCTGCTCAGTTGATGAGCGGAGCAAAAGGGCTGTAACATTGTTATGCTGCAACTTGCAGGGATGGTTGCCGCGTAGTTTGGGAGCCCTCAACTTTTTCTTCCGAATGAGACCGAAATATTTTCCGAAATACCGGTTTGATGTAGGTACACAGGTGGAATTCGGCAAAGAATATGTCGAAAACTGAGAACTGAAGCAAGAGTATAATCCACACAGGTTAGATCCAGGAGTTGGGAAGCACTGAGTAGAGCTCGTCGAATTGGTTCGAACGAGCGCACGCACAATATTGCGTGGGAGAATTGGAGTGGCCACAGAGGCCAAAGCGAAAGACGAGTTAAAGTGCGGCCGCACGGCAGGGGATATCGCAGCGATGTTTCCTCAGGTGAAGGCCGCACCGAAGGATAGGGACTATCTACTTTTTTGTGGTGGCCTCATGAACAGATTGATGGATCCCCGAAGGTATTCTGCATGACAGTCCACCCATTTGGTGCAACCTCATCTCCATGCTACGCCTCGTTTGCGCTCAGGAGAACAATTGATGACAGCGTAAGTGAGTACCCAGATCTAACGTTATTTGTAATGCAACAAAGCTTTTACGTTGATGATTGCCTATTCGGTTGCAGCAGTCGAGAAGTAGCCCAACGTTTCGTTGCTTAATTTCAGGAAATTGCATCCAGAGGAAGCTTCCGTTTAACCAAATGGAATTGCGACAACTGTAGGGTACTGCGAGAATCACCGGTGAACAAATCTGTTTGCGATTCTGTTAAGTTAAATTTACCATCCAATAACGTAGATCCCACATTGAGGCTAAACTGGAACCTGGCTGATGATTGCATATGCTTTCGTAAAGCACCATTTGAAGGGATTGTTCCCGTTGGTCAATTCTGTCTTTTGTCGTATCCATTTATGACCGCATGGGGCTGGTTGCTCCGGTACTGTTCCACGCCAAGCAACGCCTACAATCTTTCGTCCAGAAAGGAATGGCATGGGACGCGCCACTCACTGAGGCACAGCGGGATGAGTGGCTCCGATTGCTAAACGATATTAATTTGTTGGAACAGCTAAATATCCCGAGATGCTTTACAGCGGAACACTTTGTTGGCGGTACATTACAGCTACATGGCTTCTCAGATACTTCAGAGGCTGGGTATGGTGCAGTGTTGTACGCAAAAATCGTGGGTCCAGATAACCGATTCTAAATTTCCCTTCTAATTGGGAAGTCCTATGTATCCCAAATAAGTGATCACAATCTTTCCCTTAGAACTGCCATTCTTCCGTTCGCTTAGCCACTCAAGTGTCAAAGGAGTTACAAATAAAAGAACAACTAGGGTTTTGGACGGACTCCATGGTCTTTCTGCAGCTCATACGTTGTACGAATCGGATTCACGACGTTTTTAGCGAATAGGGTTTCTGAGATTCATCAGTGTTTTTATCCAAATCAGTGAAACTACGTTAAAATATCAGAGAATCCAGCTGACCTTGTTTCCCGCGGTTTACGTGTCAATGACGAATCACGAATGCAGATGTGGCTCAATGGGCCTGAATTCCTACATCGTCACCAGTGTCACTGGCTAGAACCTCCTTGAACTTTGAGTGATTTGCCGAAGGAATGGCTGAAAGGGAGGATGTTTGGGTCCATTGCGTATCAACTAGGAAGACTTGGTTAGCAACCTTTGCAAATTGTGGCAATTGGATCATACTGGTGGGAAAAAGGCTATAAAAATAAAGGGTGAACAAGTCTAGCAGGTTCTCAAGGTACGGGAAACATAGCGTTGAGTCTGCAGTGCCTATACCGCTTAAGTCTCCATAGCATAGGTGCAGTTAGAAAAACAGACTGGTCAGATGAGGCAATGTCACGGCAAGGCAGTGACATCTGGCCGTCCGAAGAAGAAAGAATGAAGAATGAATGAAGAATTGAAGAAAGAATGAAAACAGAAAGCGCAATAAAAACATTAGGGTCGGGCTGAGAAGGGTTTATTGATAAAGAGTGGAAAGGCCCACGAGGCTCTCCAGGTAATGTGAACAGTCCAATAAGTCAGCGGAACCAAGAGAGGTAACGACTCCGAAGTCCAATTAATTCGGAGATCAGGAAACCGATCAGTCGCGTCTGGATTAGTCAGCGCATTGGGATTAAGTCGTACCATTAAAGTGGTAAAATAGGCTATAACAATAATGAACGAGTCTAGCAGGTTCTCAAGGTAAAGGAAACATAGCGTCGAGTCCGTAGAGCCTAGACCGTTTGCCTCTTTGTAGCGTAGAAACAATCAGAGAGGAGATTGAGAGTTGGCAGCGCACTGAGAACTGGCCGTCCGATTGAGGAAAGAATGAATGGAGAGAGCGCAATAATGAAAAGACTGGGTCAAGATGAATAGGGAAGAAGCCACTGAGGCTGTCGAAGTAATGCACACAAAGCGATCTGTTATCCAAACATTGACCGATAACGTAGCAGTGGTCTGAGAGAAGTCGTGGAGCAAGAGACCTTTCAGATGAGACTGGATTAATCGGCGCGTTGCGATTGAATCGTACAGGTAATGTGGGGAGACAAATGAAGAGGGTCAGCAGAGATGGACAGGTTAGTGATGGAAGGAGCTAAAGTAACAAACTGTGCGCAATTCTGTCAGATTCTCGAAGTAAGGGAAACATAGCATTGAGTCAGCAGAGCCTAGCCCGTTTGCATCTCCGTAGTTTTGAAAGCAGTCAGAGGGAAGTAGACTGGTCAGATGAGACTGAGTCAGGGAAGGGTACTGAAAATTAGCAGTCCGATGGAAGGAGGAATGAAGACAGACAGCGCAGTAAGGAAAGAACAGTGTCTGGGTGGAAAAAGCTTTACTTCTTAGGTGTGCGAAAGCTAACCGGGCTCTCGAGATAATATGGACAGGGCGTTTGGTCCTCTCAACATTGGTCGGTAACGTCACAGTTGTCTGAGGATAGTCGGAAAGCAGGAGACCGAGCAGACGAGAATGGATTAGTCGGCGGATTGAGACCAAGTCGTTTAATTAAGTTGGGAGGACAGGTTAAGGGATGAAAGGAGCTATTCTAATAAAACGTGAGCAAGTCCAGCAAAGTTCTCGGGGTGAGGGAAACAGTGCATTGGGTATGTAGTGCCTAGGTCATTTACGTCTCGGCAGTATAGATGCAGTCAAAGAAGGAGATTGGTCAGATGATAATAGGTCAAGGTAAAGCAAAGGCGTATACTAATGAGTTACGTTTCCTTTCCACGACGAACCATCTCTCCTGGTTTCCGCTTTCTACACGTCTATGTACTTTGGGGGACTCGTGATGAAATATTCCCTGCCCATTTCGCCCCCCGCTTCCACGGGTCCCATTCTAACCGGCCCGGAGTCGTTCGCTAGCTCGTGATTTGCTTAAGCGTGGATTCATCACCCCGCTTTGGGTTGGTCCGGGAAGTCGCAAGAACGTTGGTTTCGTCTTATTTATTGCTTTCTCGACGAGTGCCTTCCTTGTTCTACCTGGCTCAGGCTCACTACCGGATGCCGCTTGTGCCCCGCTTTCGTCTCGTTCCGTCAGTCTAGTGTTGCTCCGTCTGCTCCCCCTCATTGTGCTTGTTTCCTTTTCCATCCTCCCCCGTTTTAGTGGTCTTTCTGTACACCGGGCAATTACTGCCTTCCGGCATCCTACAATAGGGGCAGCATTTAACTCAGTTGACAAGGTTGGATTCGTCTGTTGAGGACGGGATCGCCCGTGAAGTATGTCAACATACTACTAACAAGTTATTCTCGAACTGTTATTGGGACGCAATGCTGTGATTCGCTAACCTAGACTTATCCTGATTTGCTGAACTTCGCTCAACACTGAGTGATCGATTAGCGGACATCTGTGAGTGTCTTTTTCCATTCTGGTCAGTTGTACGTTCTACCTGCCGCGTTCAATATAGTTCTTTTAGACCTACCTTCTTCTGCTACAACAATGGCGGCCCGCGTACAACCATGAATCTTCCAATTCAGCCTCCATCGGCATTTTGGACTGACTGTGGAAACAGGCCTACGTCAGACGCCTGGCTTCACTGGAAAATTTCCTTCCAGAATTATTTGGATTTAATTACCGACCTAAAGTCTCCAATCAGCGAGGAAAATAAGTTAAAACTGCTTCGTCACTTGCTCGGAGATGAGGGGCAACGGCAGTTTGATGACCTGAACCTCCAGGGATGCAAATCAGCCGATGATGCATTCAAAGCTCTCGATCGCATTTGGGGCTCCCAAATGAACCTGTTCACTGCAAGGTACGTCTTCTCCTGAATGCAACAGGAGCCAGGTGAATCTCTGAATGATTTCATTACTAGACTTAATCGTGCAGTGCGGCCGTGCGAGTACTCTTCTATTCCGCAGAAAAAGATCGAAGGATGCATGCTGACGTAACAGTTGATCTCTGGAGTTGCTGATAACCGTGTACGTAAAATGCTGCTACAGGAAAACGCCCCAACTCTGACCTGGGATTGACACTGCGAGTTGGCTAGAATGAAGATGGAGTTTGCTCTGCAGGCGAAAGAGTTTTGTGTAACTAAACTGACCGATGTGGCAAAAATACAGTCTACTCATCCCTTACCATGGCCTAAACCATCCTGCTTCCGCTGTGGTAGTAATTCTCACAAGGCTAACTTCTCTTCTTCTCATGCGCACAGTCTCACATGTAAAAATTGTGGGAAGCTTGGGCTCTGATCGTTGTTGCCAGTCCCAACGCATCACACTCCTTGAGCAGGATACCGTTCCCGAGCACGACGTAGCGGATTCAGCCGATCAACATGTTTACTCAGTTACTGCTGATGTCAGTAACTTGGGAACTGTGATGATATCTGTTTTTGAACCGAAACTGCCCTCTGCAGATATTCGAACTGTCTTATTCCCTACGAACAAATGTGTTATTCCCCTGGAAGTCGAAGTGGATTCCGCTTATCCTGCTACTATTGTGCCTTCCAGTTTCTACAAATTTTATTTATCTGGATACCCTTTACAGCCGACTATTCACTCTTTCTGGAGTTACAGTGGTAATAATTTAGTCATTCTTGGTTTTCTCATCATCTTACCTCTCCTGCCTGCTATCTGCTGATGTCACAGTATACGTTTCATCAGACAACAAGCGGCCTCCGCTTAGGAGGAACGCAATGTTTGAGTTAAAATCAATGCCATCTTTTGATCGTATGACTGTTCCCTCCATTGGAGTAACATACTGGTAAGAGCGCTATACAAAGCTTTTTCTATGTATCGGACGTATATAATGTAGTGTTCATCACATCCAGCTGAAACAGGATGCGAAACCTGTTTCCATTAGTCAACCTCGACCGATTGCACTTGCGAATCTTCAAGCTGCATCAGCAGCCCTGCATGACATGTTAGCAAACGATCTAATCAAGCCAATCGATTGCTCCAAGTGGGTACATCCAATGGTGAGGGTTTTGAATAAAGACGGCACTGTCAGGATATGTAATGATCTACAAGGTCTAAACAGGCTGATAGCCGTAGAGAGATGTGTGCTACCTTCTTGTGATGAGTTAATAGTTCGCCTTTTCGATGCAACAGTTTTCTCAAAACTGGATTTAAGAAGTACGTTTTCCACATGCCTTTATCTGATGACTCCAAACCCCTTACCGCCTTCCTAGCCCCTGATGGATTGTTTCAGTACAAAGTTTTACCTATGGGTCTGAGCTCAGCACCTGCTGCCTGGCAGAAGTTCATGACTCAAGCTCTGGCAGGTATTGATGGACAGGTTGCCTACTTGGATGATATTTGTGTCTTCGGTCGCTCATCGGAAGAGCATGACGAGCGTTTACATCAAGTCTTTTATCGACTCAGTGAACTCGATCTCCATTTGAATACAAAAAATGCAGATAGAAATTGGGTATTGCCCACCCGAAAACACTGCACAGCTACGACGCGTTTCGATGTAATTTTCATCTCATCAGGTGGAGACAGCAGGATTTGAACCCACGACCATTGGAATAGCAGCCAACACTACTACCCCTTTGGCTACCGGGTCACGATGGGGTAGTAGTGTTGGCTGCTATTCCAATGGTCGTGGGTTCAAATCCTGCTGTCTCCACCTGATGAGATGAAAATTACATCGAAACGCGTCGTGGCTGTGCAGTGTTTTCGGGTGGGCAATACCCAATTTCTATCTACTTGGAATACGGTCCCAGTGATCGCGGTGACTAAGGTTCATTTCAATGTGAATCACAGTCCATTAAATTGAGGTTGCGTGTCGCAATCCAATCACACAACGTGTAATCCAAACTTGACCCTCCAATCAGTCAGTTACCGTTGTGACAAAAAATGTGTTGCCCATCGTGACCCGGTAGCCAAAGGGGTAGTAGTGTTGGCTGCTATTCCAATGGTCGTGGGTTCAAATCCTGCTGTCTCCACCTGATGAGATGAAAATTACATCGAAACGCGTCGTGGCTGTGCAGTGTTTTCGGGTGGGCAATACCCAATTTCTATCTACTTGGAATACGGTCCCAGTGATCGCGGTGACTAAGGTTCATTTCAATGTGAATCACAGTCCATTAAATTGAGGTTGCGTGTCGCAATCCAATCATACAACGTGTAATCCAAACTTGACCCTCCAAACAAAAAATGCATATTTAATGCTCCTGAGATTCAGTTTCTAAGGTGCATCCTTTCATGCAGCGCCATTCGCCCCAGTAACTAAAATATCCGTGCCCTAGCTGTCTCGCAGATACCTAGCACCTTAACGGAACTAAAGTCTTCTAGGTATGTGCTCTTAGAACTTGCGGTAGGTTGGTGATTTTGCAACCGTGGCAGATCAACCACGGAAACTGACAAAAAGGGGTCACCGATTTTTTGAGGAAGTGAAAAACAATATGCTTTTGATGAACTTAAACGACGGATTTCCTCCGCCCCATTGGTTGCCATCTTTGACGAATCATGCCGTACTTTTGTGTCAAGTGATGCCTCCGATGTTGGCCTCGGTGCTGTGCTCTCATAACTACAAAACGGTGAAGAGAAGGTTATTACCGATGCTTCGCCAAGTTAGCAGACTCTGAACGTCACTACTCCGCCGGTGAAAAGGAAAAGCCTTTACAGCTGCAAGGCTCCTGTGCTATGTTGTTTCAGTTGGCCGTACACTCATGTAAATAGTGTAGCTACGTACTGATGATGTAGTCGGCGAATTGTATACTAAGGCCAAGTTCGCTGGGTAGGTAAGACCACCAGTGAATCTGTAGCCATTGTTCCAAATAGGAGGGTTCCTAGTGTGGCGGTGACACGACATTAGTGAGTGCTCGTTCGTCTTCACACCTGTGGGCCACTTCGGTAATCAGTTACCGCTTCAGGACCCATGGATCTGCCGTCATGTTAAGGTCTTAAGATGCATGTCAATCCTGCGTTTCAACATGATATTTACAGTTCACTTCCAAGTGATTGATAAGCTTGAAATACCAAATGACCCTACGGCCCTGAAATGACCTGCCAACAATCAGCGCATATGCATTGTAAGCTTAAGATTTGGAGCAATTTTCGTCCTTCAACAATGCCTCCGGAATTACCTACTTTCCAATGACAAAATGTTTTCGAGCAGTTGCCAAGTCGATGACAACGTGTGTCACGGCGTGCACACATGACTGCTTCTAAGACTAGTTGAAACAGTGGTCCATAGCAGGATTAGTGGGCGCGGTTGCCTTTGTAAATGATTGCAAACACATTGTAGGAACGCCCGTGGGTGAGACAACAGTGCTTGTCTGTTCCAACTACTCACCTGAATTACCAGAGTAGAATGCGTGCGTCGCCACTAAGTATCGGCCTTTGCGAGTTTTTTCTTGTAGGAAGATAGGGCATGTATAAATACGGTAGTCATAGTAGCCCCTTTAGGTGTTTCTTTCTTGAGTAATGCAGATTTCATGAGAATAGCATTCCAGTCCATGGACGTTATAGGGAGGTTTCATCTGCATTGACTGCACTTCTAATGGTTCCATTCGGAGAGCCACTTGTGAAAGCGTCTCAACACGTATGGGCGACCATATGGAAGTAAAGCCTAATTATCCTATAAATACGTAGGTTCCTATGACCTTTAAATAACGCCATACATGGAGACACTGAAGCGATAACTGATTAACAAAGTCGCTCATGGGTGTGGAGACAAACGAACACTCACTAACGTCGTGTCAACGCCACACTTGGAATCCTCTTAGTTTGTGTTTAGTCATCAAATGTCATAGAAGTAAGCAAACATAGAACTTTCGTTGTTCAGCTTCAGGTTGGTCTACCAACTTCAATGGGAACAATGTCCCCCATGATCGTCACAATAACAATCGCACAAGATTTGCTAATCGCCTAGAAGCCATTGCTTATTCAAGTTTGGGTTGCAGTGTCCAAGTCAAGGCGCATGCCTGACCAACCGCAAATGCAGGCCTGCCTCACTCCCTCAGATCTCAGAGACTGCGGAATATCATTTAGAATATTGCCTGTCTACACCACCATGGTTAGGCCGCTGAATAAGCCACCACCAGGTAGCCGCTAGCGATCTCTAAGTATAGACCGTTTCATGTGCTGGTTAGTATGTCTGTCCGCACTAGTTACGGCATAAGCTTCAGGTCATATGGTAGCTAGGATCTCTTTCTTAGACAGGCATCACAAGTTGCCCATTGGACGATTTCAGTTTGGAGACCAATCATCGAGGTTTACTTCAGACGGACATCAAGACAGAACAGTAGGTAGTGCTCGACCGCTTTCATTGGACTGTCTGTGGCTTATGCTCGGGGCTTCCAACCAGTGTCCCATTGGCTAACTTCCCAAGAACAATGAGAGCTCCAACGACGCCAAAACAGCGTTCTTAGCCTCGCTAACTTGAAAGCACTGCACGCGAGTTCGAAAAGGTGTGACGCTAAAAGCTTGGTACAATGCGCTAACATGCCTGTAAAATAGTATAGTGCACGTGTTCGATCAATCGTTCCACTTTTGAAGCGTTCATTTCCGATCAGCCTTTGTACTTAAGATACAATCCTGTTTCCGGCCAGCCTCCGCGATCACGCAACCTACAGCTTTGGTAACTATGAGACATTCATTTTTCCGGCCCAACCTCCGCAGCTGCCAAAGTTCATTTTTCGACATGTTCCGTTGGCATATTCACATAGTGCCACATCACTTGCTTATGCTTTGCATCCTGGACTTGCTTACGAAAACCAGTCTAAGTGAAAAAGCACATATTTTACAATCGCGGTATATAAGCAAAGCTGGACTACGCTGCAATCGTCATAACCTGGTGTAACCAGGACGGATTCATAACACGGCGGACTTCCCCCCCCCTTTAGTGGTGTGAAACAGGAGAACCCTGCATCACTTCTTGTTCACTTTCACTATGGAGGACATCTTAGCGACTGCTCTGAAAAACCGTGGTCCTGATGGCCTAGAGTTACTTCCGAGCGGTCGGCTTCGTGACTAGGAGTATGCTGACAAAATTGCTGTAGTGTGGCTCCTTGCAGACTGCCCAGGACAAGCTACTCAGGTTGGAGATGTCCATACCATAGCTCTGCATGACTTTTGCCTCTTCCAACTGCAAGGTGTGCTCCCGGAACTGGTTGGAAGCTGCTCCTATCTTCCGGCTCTCCTTTGGAAGTGGTCGACAATTTTGTTTACCTAGGGAGTTGCATCGGTGTGAGCGGATGGACGGATGAGAGCAATTTAAGCATCCCCAAAACCAGTCTAACCTTTGCCAACCTCCGAAATCCCTGGCTTTGAGGTGATCGCAACCTTTCCCTAAAACGTAGAGTCTACTACTCTTCAGCACAAACGGTGCCGCCATATGACTACTAGACCTGGCCCATTCGAGTGGGCGATGTCCAAAGACTGTCAATGTATGCCCATTGCTGTCTCCGAAGCATTGTCCATGTAGTTTGGTAGCATCGCATTAGCAGTTATGATGTTCGACGTCGAATCTTCAAATCAGAGTGTCTCCACCGAACACTGAGCTACATAATCCCCTTCCGTGCGCTTTGTCGGCTCGGGCACTTCCTAAGTAGGCCTGCCCAACGGTTGCTTCGGCGCGCTATGTTTGCATGCGCCGGCGTTGTTTGGAAGCGAGGGAGAGGTGGCCAACCTATAAGTTTGGACTGCGGTGTCAAGAACCTGACAACGCAGTTAGCCACGGTCGGGTGTTCTAGTACCCCAGGTTGGGTCACAAGGACAAGGAGCACACCTGGTTGGATACACTATCGGACATGGCCCAGAATCGCACCCAATGGCAAACGTGCTCTGCGACACTTCAACTGACTGATTTTACCCAGCTCTGTTCTCTTGACGTTAGCCTTAAGTTGTGGCACTGCGTCATCTGTTTACCGCCTATATATATATATATATATATATATATATATATATATATATATATATATATATATATATATATATATATATATATATATATATATATATATATATATATATATATATATATATATATATATATATATATATATGGTTGGCGGCATCCGGTTTCGGATTTGCCTGTCGCTGTGGCCAGCCACAGGACGCCTGCGCCTACAGAGGGACCATAGGTGGCTTGCGCTGCACCACCCACAGCTCCAACCACATACACAATATCCAGTGTAAACCCCGAAGGAATAAGACCGGGAGGCATGTGGATGGGTGCCACGTATCATCAATGAAGCCGGCCCACACTCCTTCACAGGCAAACACAAGCACGCTGTATTTGGGAATCAAGCGCACACAAGGCGGTGGCTGGACCGTAATCCGCTCCGTACTGAGTGCATGGAACCACTCTTTGATCCTAACACGGCCACAAGGACCGTGCACACCGTTCCCTCCAGTAACGATCAACTGTCTCCTGGAGCCAGATGATGGACGAGGTAGTGGGTAAGAGACAGGTAGGCACCTTGTCAACGTGCACATCAAGCGCAGCCACACCTGGGATGTCAAACAACAGCCAATCAATTGAGAGAGAGATACAAAGAAAATAACTCGATTAAAGCATAAGGAAACGGTGATATAAACCTTAAGTTAATGAACATATGAAATAAGTTGTTTACAAACGAATCCTAGATAAGTTCACGAGGTCAGAAAGTATAATTTACGAATATGTCACGAACAAAAAATGTTTTGGAAATCGAATACAATTGGCTTAAGCGAGGTGTGCAAGTTAACGGAGTAGAGTACAGGTAAAAATCTATATGAGAAAGAAAAGCATTAAGGCAAAATTGAAAACCCACCACCTGAAATAAAGAGACTTAACGTGCAAGCACGCGGTTAGTAAATCGAATGCAGCATACCTACAAACGCTGCGCCGGTTCTGCTTATGTTCTATGCAGGACCCGTCGTCGCTTCGGTAGTGGTCCCGAGTGGCCTCGCTCATGGCTCACTAGGCCTGCCTGACTCAAGCACTCGTGACCGCATGTTCTACAGCACCAAGCGCTCGATGTCGATGGAGTGGAACCCATCAGTGCTTGCCGCTTCCGCACTTGCCGCTTCTTCTCTGCATGCATGAGGGCATTCTCCTTTACCTCGGCAAATGCCTTCGTGATCAGATCGCGCCATGCACGCCGATCAACCGCCTTCGATTCCCATGATCTGCAATCAAGATTAGAAAGTGAGAGGATCACTTTGATCATGTCCTGGTAACGTAACCTTGGTTTCCCCACGTGCCGCTTCCCATTACTCAGCTGACCATATAATAGCTGCTTCGGTATCCGCGTTGAATCCGTACGGCTCACATGACCGATCCACCTCAGGTGTCTCAGCAAAAGTATGCAGTCCACTGCATACATTCCACTTCGGCGCAACACTTCCGTGTCTGCAACTCTGTCACCCCAAACGATGCGCAAAATCCGTCGCAAGCACTGCTGATGGAACCGCTCGAGATATCGCACATCCCGACGGTACATCGTCCACGTTTCACTGCCGTATAGAAGAACGGACAGCACCATGGATTTGTACACCATCAGCTTCGTGCTAATGCTAAGCTGATGGTTGTTCCACACTCGGTACTCAAGCTACCCGAATGCCGCCGCTGCCTTCGACACGCGGATACGCAGCTCACTGTGTAGCTGCTGATCAGTCGACATCACACTCCCAAGGTAGCGGAAGCGAAGGTGGTTTCCAATACTTCAGCACCAATGCTGATTCGCGGCAATATTGAAGATTGCACCTCCGGTGAAGGCTGAAATAGACAGACAGTTTTGCTTACGTTGATGGCGAGCCCAAATTTTGCCGCTGTCGAAGCCAGAGCACTAGTCATATGCTGCAACTCATCCGCGCTGTGTTAAAACAACGCACAGTCGTCAGCAAACAGCAACATACGGATAGTTGTCTCACAGACTAGAGTTCTCGCACCAAAACGACGGATGTTCAGCAACCCACCATCAATACGGTGCTCCACACGAACACCGTAAGCACAAGTGGCATCGAAAGCACAGGACAACATTGTAGGAAGATAAATATTAAACAGGGCAGGAGCTAAGACACAGCGTTGCTTCACACTAGAGACAACTGCAAAGTCATCCGAGGTCTCTCCACTCAGCTGCACCCTCGTTCGCATACCACTGTGCGGACGTTCAATTAAACTTACAAACTTACGCTGGCAACCAAACTTACCCAACACCAGCCACAATGCCTCGCGGTTCACCGTATCAAATGCCTTGGTGAAATCAACAAAAAGCGAGTACAATGGCTGGTGTCGTTCTCTGCACTTCTCTTGCAACTGACGAGCCGCAAACACCATATCTATAGTGCTGCGACCCGAACGGAATCCACGCTGCTACTCCGCCACGTTAGGTTCCACAACCTGACTGACGAGGCGGTTGAGCAGGATTCGGGCAATCACCTTGCCCACACAACTCAGCAAGTTGATGCCACGATAATTCGTGCAACATTGCTTGCTACCTTGGCCCTTGTACAGTGGTAGCACAAGCGCATCCTTCAGCTCAGCAGGCACCTCCTCCTCAATCCATACACGTTGCACCAAGTGGTGCAGCGCATTCACCAGCGCGGGTCCGCCGTGTTTCAATACTTCAGGCGGGATCCCGTCGGCCCCAGCACACTTGCCGTTTCGCAGCTGAGCAAGAGCTCTAAGCGTCTCATCCAGTGTCGGCGTGTCCGCCAGATTCGCCTTTACATCGTGCTGCTTGATGCCGTTCAATGTAGGCCAGTCGATCTCTGAACGGTTGTTCAAGAGACAGTCAAAGTGTTTTTGTCCCATCTGCATCATATCTGCAGTCTGCGTGCAGGTAGTGCCTGAACTACCATCGATCAGCGTCCTTTGCGGCTCCAATCTCGGTCCATCCACAGTCTTCAATGAGTCAAAGAATTTCTTGTGTTGGTGGCGTTCGGCGTAGCATTCCATCTGCTTCGTCTTCTCCGTCCACCATGCATTTTTAATTCGGCGGAGCTCTCGGGTCAGTCGCCGTCGAAGTTTGCGAAACTGACTACTCTTCCCCAAGTCACTGGGGTCTGCAACATGTGCAGCAAATGCTGCATTCTTCCCCGGCACCAATACGCCAATCGTCGCATTGTTGTCATCAAACCAATCAGGCCACTTACAGTTTGTGCGCCCGATGGTCTCCTCGGCAGCAGCTGTCACTTGGTTGCGAATGTGGCGCCACAGGTCGCCCACTGTGGCTATGCCTTCCACATCGCACAGACGTGCAGCCATCGCCTTCTCCAGCTTAGTACGTTTCACCACAGTACCGAGGGAGAGAATGTTAAATTTACGCCGATTCATGGCGGGAGTGCAATACATAGATTTACGAAAATATATGTGCAGTTTGGTCCGCACCAACTTGTGATCAGTGCCACACTTAGCTCCACGCAGTACACGTGTCATGCACACTTCACGCATATCACGCTGACGTACGATGACATAGTCGAGCAGGTGAGTGTGACCACTCCGTGGGTACATCCAAGTTGCTATATCACTCGCACTCAGTGCAAACCGAGTGTTCGTGATCGTCAGGCCGTGAGTGGCACACAGTGAGAGCAGCCTGTCACCGTTCGCATTCGCTGAACCAATACCATGCGCACCGATAACATCTGTCCACACCGATGCATCACGCCCAACGCGCGCGTTGAAATCACCCATCAGAAATAGTCGGTCGCTCCTCGGCAAAGACCACTTCAGGGCGGATAGCTGAGTGTAGAATTGATCACGCGTGTCATCAGGATAACACATGGTCGGACCGTACGTGCTTATAAAATTGGCAAGCTTACCTCTTCCGAGTCGTGGGCGAGCAGCCATCAGTCGCGCGCTGATGCCCGTTGGTTCACCCACGAGCTGGCCATGGAGGCGATCGGATATTGCAAATCCGACCCCATGTTCACGTGGTGCTGAGGCGGCGTTGCCCACCCAGTATAATATGTAGCCAGCACCTGCTTCATGCAACTTACCTTGTTCAGTGAGCCGAGTTTCACTGAGCGCCGCAATATCGATGTTGTAGAGCACCAGCTCCATTGCGACCAGTGCAGTGCGTCGCTCGGGGCGCTCGCTGGAGTTCCGGTTCAGTAGTGTGCGCACGTTCCAGCACCCGATGCTGAGCGCTTTGCGCGCAGGCATACGATTGCATTGGTGGGCAATCGCACGCGAGATGATCGTTGTGCTTCGGAGGTTTGCTTGAGGGACTCCACCCGGAGCCTTTTGCTCAATAGCCTGACCCACAAGGCAGTGGGTGATTTGGAGGTTTACTTGACGGACTCCGCCCGGAGCCTTTGGTTCAGTTGCCTGACTCACAAGCAGTGGGTGATTTGGAGGTTTGCTTGAGGGACTCCGCCCGGAGCCTTTGGCTCTCTAGCCTCACCCTCAAGGCAGTGAGTGGTTTGGTGGTTTGGTTGATGGACTCCGTGCAGAGCCTTTTGCTCAATAGCCTGACCCACCATGCGGTGGGTAGCGGATCCAGCTCGGGAAGGTGATTGCAGAAGCAGATTGGGATCTGCTTGACGGCTGTCACACACAGCCTTTGAGGTACTGGAACGATTTGTGCGCAGGACGTGACCAAACCATATCAAATGACGCAGTCAGACGATAACGCAAAGCGGAACATCCATCCTGCCCAAGACGTGATGTTAACGTCGTCACTGCGCACTTGGTGTTGCCAACACTCGCGAGCATACCTCCGCAAACAGCTACTGTCAAAAGCCGAGAGATTGCGCATGTCTTCCACACGGATCGCCCAGGTTTCGCATCCATCCAGCAATATCGCGCGTACACAGGCTTCGTAGACCCTGCCTTGCCTACGTGAGTGAAATGTCGTGTTAGTACCACAAATGTGTTAAGTTTGTAAACGCTAGTCGGGCTCAGCGATACAAAAGGATACGTTTGCCCCAATAGTGCCCTCAGTGGAAACTCAACTCGCTAGGTAGATAAATCTGTCTACGTGTTCGGGCTGTGTGTCTTTGGTGGTGATTTGGCGAAGGGGTACCTTCCAGTCATTAAAGAACTTTACAAGTGGAGGAGGCAAAGCACATACCACACTTAGATGTTTCAATTACCAATCGGTCAATGATCGATTGTATCCCATGAGTGTCTTCACCGCGCAAGGCGGTATCATCAGCGTAGTCTGTCAGTCGCGCGACTACCTGGAAGAAGCTCGATACCGAAATACTGCAGGCCCTCTAAAGCTCCCAAAAAACATCATCAATCGCAAAGTTGAGGCGAAACGGTGGCATTGGGCATCATTGTAGTACGCCACTGGGGACAGGGAAGAGTGTGGAAAACGTGCTATAGGCTCTCACTCGGCCTGATGTATGAAGGTATAGCGCGCAAAGTATAGCAACGTACTTTTCCGGAACTCCAACGTTCAGTAGACAGTTCACCAAAACAGATCAATATACCGAGCCGAACGTAGCGCGAATATTCAGCGAAGTGACCATGGTGGGTCTGTGGTAGAGGTGGCGATGCTCCAGCAGCTGGCGGAGAGTGAAACTTTAATCTACACATCCAGAACGGGGGCGAAAACCAGCCTACTGTTACCGGTAGGGTGACTTATGAGTACGGTAAGCCTGTGGAGCACAATGAATGCTAGTCGTTTGGAGGCAATAGGTATCAGCTGTTGCACCTGCGATTGGCACACGAAGTAAAAAAAAACTATTTTTGAAGACTGGAACAGTGATTGATTTTCTACAGAAGGAAGGACACTTTTCTCTTGCCAGATCTTCAGAAACGGGGATGTTAGCTGCTTGAGGACACCTGCCCCCAGTATTCGTACCACCTACGAGTTCATTTGAGCAGGCTCACTTGAAGCGCTTCAAATGGTGAATCTCAAGAAAAACCTCCACTTCTGTTTGTGTTTCGAGTGGCAATAACCATGACAGGCGACTGAATGCAAACTTGGACAGAGAGAGACAATTAAACTGAGGATGGAAGTGCTCACTTAAACTGTCCATGCGTCTCTGCACCCTGCACATTTTCTCAGTTAATTGCATCCATAACGCTTTCAAACTTAGCCTTAAGGAAATAGGTTTCGTCCATACATCTTTCAGAATCCTCCTTAACGCAATCAACTACCATCCACCTGGCGCGAACGCACCAAAGCGCGCCTCTCGTTGGGTGACCAATCCAAACTAAACCAATGGCATATCAGACTAGTTTAGGACATGAGTTACTAGAGAAGTTTGGGGGTGGCGCAGATCGCGTGCGATTTGGTGGGTGCTCAGTCGCGCTAGAGACTTGTATTCAGGCATGATTGGCTACACTGAAGCTACACACATGCTAAGGGTATACTCGCGAAACTCACCTGGTGCCATCTGGGCTTAGCAGTCACGAGTGATCATGGTGGTTGGCACTCAACCTTTCACACATTTCCACTTCTACTTGGAATATGATTGCGCGGTGCGTCCGCCCATTTCATCGCTGAGCTGTCCGAGGCACCCACGTGAATTAGTGCGAATGAATTGGCCCTTGGGAATAATGACATGAAGTCGCTCACAAATACCGTTGTCGATGATCAGCTGACATGGAATTTGGACTAGTGACACCGGAGGGACGTGGAGAGCGTGTGGACCGCAATGTGATTCGGGGTGTCGCATGCTCACTGAGCGCAATATTGAAAGGTCCGCGTTTGATGGATGTAGCGAGGGCGTTCAGCACGGGGCACACGTGCGCATTGCACTGTAGCGAGCACTGGTGGACAAAATCTACACCTTATCGGCGCAATGACTGTAGACGGACTACTGGAATATACCGTCTTAAGGGGGAGTTACAACAGGGAACGGTGTACTCGGTGATTGCGGCAAATGCCTAAGGCCAACGGCATCGCTGCTACTGACATTTGTCTGCTGATATAGGACAACGCACCATGCCACACGGATCTGGAACATGTGTTCCAAAAGGACCGTAACCAATCAGGGAGGCTATTGCGACTCGCGCCATATTCACCTTCACTGAACCCCATAGAAGATGTTTGGATTATCATCAAGGCGAACGTCAAACAAGCCATGTGGAGCAGATATCCCGAGATGCTGCGAGGAGATCCAGCTGGTGCGCTTAATAAAAGAGAATGGCTGATCCAGTTCCTTTAGAAGCTAGTCCAACTGGAGAGCGTGATTGCAGTGTCTCATTGGGATCTGCTTGAGGCCTGTCAGATACAGCCTTTGAGGATCTAGGGCAATTCATGTGTGACCACAGGCAACCGCATGTGTGAATTGGCGGGTTGGCACGTATTTCACCAGGAGTTGCATGGATTGAAGCGGGAGGTAGCAAACCATTAAGCAGCGCGTGGCGCACTCCCACGATCAGAGACAATGCGTGGCACTCGTGCTCTACGCCAATCCAGCTGTGAGATACTCTAAAACCTGTTGTCTCCAGTGGCTGTTCTAAGAAAAGAGGACCATGAACCTCTACCAACCCTCGAAGAGGATTGTGAGACTGAGTTACTCCGAGCCCTAACTATTGACACGTTTGGTATGAGCAGTCCTGATGGCACCTAGAAGATGTCACCGAACGAAGCTCAATAGATCACGAAGGTAAGTAAACTATCGCGATGTGCTTCGTTTCTCCGCCATGTCGTTGTTGTAGTGTGTAGTATCAGGCTGAGACTTGACTACGCTTACGAGATCCGTTTCCACTTTCGTGACATACTACGATATATTGATGATAACAACGCTTATTTCTAAAAATGTTCACAATTGTTCGACAGCTTCGCATCTGAAGGATTCAATTCTCATGGGTAGGGTTACTATACACGTGTAAGATACTCTTCATACGAAACCGCAGCTTCTACATCTATAGGTTCGAAACGCAGACCCTACAGTTCTCTGTCGTCGAACTTAACCTACGTCATTGGTTCGGGATGACGGGTTGTTCTGAGCAAACGGAAATGACATTACCACGTAGAACAAGAAATTCCAACAAGGCAACCAAAACTGAAGCACGATGTCAATGATCTGGATCAGACTCAATGTCGCGGTTTTCAAGTGCGTCATTGGAACGCGTAATTTGCCATATGAAAAAAGGCGGAAACACGGGTATTGCTGATAATCTGCTAATGCTTAGATTGTTCTGAGTTAACCAAATCATGTGCGTCGCTATTTACTGCAGTTTAGCAATAACACCTAACTGAAACCATTCCTTGAAACTGGCAGAATAGTACAACCGCCCCGAGTGTTGCGGAATTCTTTTTTCTGTTAGTGTGTGTCGCCCCTGGTAAACCACCACATTCGGTCTGTTTCGCAACTACACAAATCATGTGTGAGAACAGTTGGAGGAACCACTCAGGCACTTACATGTCTTAGCAACCGCAATGGGGACCATGACGCAAGGATACGAAATATTTCCCAGGAGCAAGCTCAGTCGAACAACGGCATAACAAACGCAATAGGCGAGCGAAACCTCGGTGAGGATGCCAATGTGCACAGCGCGCACACTCATCCAGATTCGAATCGCTAAATCCATCAAACGCGGACCTTTCAATATTGCGCTCAGTGAGCATGCGACACCCCGAATCACATTGCGGTCCACACGCTCTCCACGTCCCTCCGGTGTCACTAGTCCAAATTCCATGCCAGCTGATCATCGACAACGGTATTTGTGAGCGACTTCATGTCATTATTCCCAAGGGCCAATTCATTCGCACTAATTCACGTGGGTGCCTCGGACAGCTCAGCGATGAAATGGGCGGACGCACCGCGCAATCATATTCCAAGTAGAAGTGGAAATGTGTGAAAGGTTGAGTGCCAACCACCATGATCACTCGTGACTGCTAAGCCCAGATGGCACCAGGTGAGTTTCGCGAGTATACCCTTAGCAGGTGTGTAGCTTCAGTGTAGCCAATCATGCCTGAATACAAGTCTCTAGCGCGACTGAGCACCCACCAAATCGCACGCGATCTGCGCCACCCCCAAACTTCTCTAGTAACTCATGTCCTAAACTAGTCTGATATGCCATTGGTTTAGTTTGGATTGGTCACCCAACGAGAGGCGCGCTTTGGTGCGTTCGCGCCAGGTGGATGATACTTGATTGCGTTAAGGAGGATTCTGAAAGATGTATGGACGAAACCTATTTCCTTAAGGCTAAGTTTGAAAGCGTTATGGACGCAATTGACTGAAATAAGATGTAGTTATTTGTGACCCGTCCGCCTCACCAGATCTCCTGTGTCCAGTGGGCCGAATGAGCTGAAACAGCTTGCAAGTGTTTCCAGTGATGACAGAGGCCTCCATTTCCAAGGTGCATTGTGACCTCCAAACGTCCTGCTCGCTACGGTGGCTTCGTTTACGTTGTCTTATGACAATGCGGCGAAGTTCGTTCTGGTCTGGGTTTACTGATTGAGTTTGGCGAAGATCGAACAGTGTCATGAAGCGCGCTTGTTGTATATGAGAACGATTGGGTGACTTCCAATAAGCTGCAAACTTTCCCGTATGAATCCGATTTCTGTCTTCGCATTCCCAATCCTGGCGATAAAATTCAAACATCTGTTAAAATCAGCAAACACTGAGGACAGCTTGCACATTTTCAACTCGAAAATAATGTCCCTACACGGTACAGTCAAGAGAAGAACTCAAATATGCGAAGACATCACTTTTCAATACTTCTCTCCATGCAAATACAGTTATAAAATGTATGAGCAGCACAGTAAACCAGCGAGGGCCTGACTGAGATCAAGTTACTCGGGACTATTTGATCAACGCTGCTGCCTCCCATCCACATTCTGGTCGATCAGCTGAAGAAGGGTGTTACGGCGCCTGACGGCGTGATGAAAATCGCACTTGGCCGCCGCCAGTGTCCGAAACTGAGGAGTTGCCGCACGGCCAAGTCAAGAAAGGTGCTTGCGTAAGCGTCTTTTGTTCGTGCAACTACGGTTGCATCAACTTGATGGCAATACTTTCAGCCGTCCTCAAGAGCTGTTCTCTAACTATTTCTGGGTACTTGTTGGGCCCAGCGCAGAAGTCTTTGAAGCAATCAGCTGGTCGGATTTCATGTCCACTTTGGAACAAGTGCTCCATGATGGCACTGTTAAATCCACTCACCACGCCCCTTCTTTGCCAGACCATTTGCGATGAGAGTGGACAGCCGATCCACCACTTATCAAAGCGCTTGGAGGGTTGGGCCGAAGACTTTGAAAGGCAGTTTCGTCAGTAAGAGTTGACAGCTTCTCTATCGGCCAATGAGCGTCCTATTCTCTGGGCAGTCCCCTGGGATGCGCCGTCACGCGTAGAAATCGGACGTGAGATCAGATTGTTGCAATTGAACAAGTCCACCGGAGCAGATGAACTTCACCCCGGCCTCTCCAAATTTGGAGGACCTACCCTTTTGGACGGTTTACCTAAGTTATTCGTGAACATCTAGTAGCAGTAGACTGTAGCAACAGATGAGAGCCGGTCTTTAATAGTTCTACTTTTCAAGGGGTGCTCTCGTTCCGAATGCGGCAGTCATAGAGGGATCAGTCTGATTTCCATTGCCTCTGTTAATTGCGTCTGTCGTCCTCCATGGACTGACTGTCACTCTTGAAAGCCAGATGCGCGAGAAGCAAGCCGGGTATCGTCGAAATCAAGGCCGCATCGACCACATCTTCACATTAGATCAAATGTTGGAGCATCACCATCTTCATTGGCGGCTTACCGTAGTCGTGTTGTTAGACATCAAAGGGGCCTTTGATTCGGTTGATCGATGTGCCCCTTGGGATTATTTACTCAAGAAAGGTGTACCTGAGAAATATGTAAATATTATTCGAGTGCTATAAGCGGCTAGCTCAGGCAGAGTGAAGGTTCACGACATGCTTTCGCCGCACTTCAATATCTACAGCGGTGTGAGACAAGTATACCCGCTGTCACTTCCCTCTTTAACTTCGCCATTGAAACGGTGTTCGATGGGCATGACTTAGGTGTGAAGCTGCTACCTGATGAACGACTTTTTGACTTGGAGTATGCCTAGCACATTGCGCAAATCTGTGACAGGTCCAGAACGTGCCAAGTCGCTCTAGATAAATTAGCGCTAGCTGTCAGTCGTTTCGGGTTATGCTTTGCACGATCGAACTCAAAGTTCTCCAAGATTGGGAGGGACCCACTCCTACACTGACTCCTAACGGTGATCATCTAGAAGTCATCGAGAAATTCAAGTATCTGGGCAGCTATATCAACGCCATTGGAAAGTAAGATAAAATCACGAACTATATAGTAAAAGCTCGATGCATTTTTGTTGATCTCCGATACGTGTGGCGCCGACGAGACATCACTCTCGCCCTAAAGATCAGAGCTAACAATGTGGCCGTTCGTTCAACCCTCCTATACAGCTGTGAAATATAGCCCATCAGATCGATACATAAAGAGGTTAGCTGGCTTCGCAGCATAGCTCATGTCTGGTCGGAGCACCGTGTGAGCAAGGAGCATGATTGGCCCCGCGGAATTGGTAAAGGAAGAGCGAGCGAACCGCTCAGCACCATTATATCACGCACCAGGCTCCGATGGCTGGACCACGTGTTGTGCATGCTAGCGCACTAACTCCCGCGACGTGCGTTGTTTTCGCCCCAGGGTTGTGGATGGACGAAGATGATGGGAGGCCAAGCGACGAGTTGGTCAAGAGGAATGAAGTCCCGCACTTTGAAGTTGGCGTCGGTTGGTGTTTCCCAACTGCCTGGCTGGGGACCGAAAGACGTCGACCACGTTTGGTTGGATACACCAACCGATACGGTATCACAGACAATATGGTGGAAAAGCTAGACGTTGTCGGAGTTCATGCATTAGACACGACTCAGCCACTTCAGGTAAAGTGAATAGCCTGCATATTAGCAGGATCAAAGCATTCAACAACAGTCAAACAATTCGCGTTTTACGTTAAGGATCGACGTTCATCCATCAGTTTCCTCATCAACACGGAAGCGGAAGTCATCGTCATCCCTGCGAACGCGAATGACAAGCACTCAAAGCCCACGTACAACCAGCGTGCGGCCAACTGTTCTCAAATAGCGTCATTCGGTCAGCGCAGGATGAGCTTGGACCTCAATCTCCGCCGAGACTTTCAGTGGGTTTTCATGGTTATGTCTTTACCCTCCACAATTGTAGGTAACGACCACATTCGACATCTTGGGTTGCTTGTTGATGTTGGTCGTCACAGACTTTTAGACGACCGTACTAAACTAGGCGCTGAACGCGTTCTTACGGAAGCCCTTATTATGAGTCCCCTTTTTCGGATCGCCGATGTGCCTTCAGATTATGCGAACCTATTGTCTGAATTCCCGCGACTGGTACGACCAGCTGCAGAGCTACCGCCAGTCATGACAGAGGTCGCTCATCACATTGCCACGCGCGGTCCGCCAACGAGTGCTCGACCAAGACGACTCGCCTCCGACAAGTTACGTGCCGCAAGAGCTGAATTCGATCACATGCTCCAGCTCGGTATCATCAGACCATCCAACAGCCCATGGGCGTCACCTCCACATGGTTCCGAAGAAGACCATGAGTGACTGGCGTCCTTGTGGCGATTATCATTCCCTAAGCGACGTGACTACGCCTGATCGCTAGCCTATCCCACATGTCGTGGATTTCATCGCCAGTTTGGCAGGCAAAAGCATTTTCAGTAAAATAGACTTGGTGCGCGCTTACAACCAAATCCCGATAGCCGAAGCGCACATCGTTAAAACTGCCGTGACGACTCCATTTGGTTTGTTGGTTTCTGCGCACGCCGTGTAGTCTAAAGAATGTCGCACAAACTTTTCAGCACTTCATCGACCAAGTTTGTCGCGGCCTAGACTTCGCTTATGCCTACCTTGATGACAGTTTAATCGCGAGCTCCTCACGAGAAGAGCACTTACGCCACGTTCGAACACTTTTTGATGGTTTATCTCAACCTAAGGTGATGATCAACGCAGAAAAGTGTTCGTTTAGTCCGTTTTCTCGACACCATATATCTCGTGCATGCGTCGTGCCGTTACAGGATAAAATTAAGGCCATCATCGACTACCCCGAGCTTCATCCTTTCAAGCAGCTAAGAAACTTTAACGGCGTCGTCAACTTCTATCGCCGTTTCATACCTAGTTGCGCTTCGCTTATGCAACCCTCCACTGAGCTTCTCCGAGGGAAACTTAAGTAATCCTATTTTCCTGCTGCAGCACGCGTCGCCTTCTAGGTTCGGAAAGAATCTATCGCCAACATAGCTTCTATAGCGTATCACGACCCGGCAGCCCCACTGTCGCTCACTACCGCCGCTCCCGACGTGTCAGTTGGGGCGGTCTTACAACAAAAGGTAGGTGACGCTTGGCAGCCGTTGTCTTCTCCAACGTTTGCAACTTGCCAAATCTCGTTACAAGATTTTCGGTAAAGAACTATTAACCATTTATTTATCCATACGTCATTTCCGACATGTCTTAAAAGGGAGCTCCTTTACCGCCTTCAACGAACACAAACCCCTGAGTCACGTGCTCAGCCCGACTACCGATCAATACTCTCCCAGAGAGTGGCGTCACATAGACTAAATCGTTCAGTTTACGAACGATATACGACATGCCTCATGAGTGTATAAGGCCGTCGCGGAAGCATATTCCCGAATTCAAGCGATCTCCGCTGACTCCGGTAACGCTATCGGCTTGGCAGTCATGGCCGCAGTGCAACTCAATGATCATGAGGTTGATCTACTACGCAGGTCCCTCTCATTGGACATACGACTCGTTCTGTTCACATCATCAGACGGAACTATACTTTGCGAATTATCACTGGGCACGCCGCGCCCAGTCGTCTCGCATGAGTTTCAATAGACCGTGTTTGACAAGTTGCACGGTTTGTCTTACCCATGCGTCCGTGTATCGGTTAAACTCGTAACCACACGATTTGTCTGGAGCAATTCCAATCCTGACGTTCGTACTTAGGCAGCTGTTTATCTTCCGTGTCAAAGCGGGAAAATGCTAAGGCACACGAAAAGCCCATTAGGCACGTCTCCGAGACCAGACGCATGTTTCCACCATGTACACGTCTAACTCGTATGTCCTCTGCCTCATTAGAATGGCTCGGTATAGCTAACTTGCATCTACCGATTTACCAGAGGCTATTCCGATTCCGAACTGCTCTTTGGAAACAGGAGCAAAGGCATCTTTGGAGCGCTGGGTAGCTCAGTATGGCTGTCCCGCCAACGTGATCACCGACCGAGAGTCACATTTCCCGTTCACTTTTGACATGTTGCTTAAGAATTTAGACTCGCCACGTTCAGACGACGACGTATCATCCGGCAGCTAACGGCATGGTGGATCGTTTTCACCGTCATTTGTAGGCAGCGCTACGTGCGCACACAGATCCTTCATGGTCTGAAACACTTCCTCTCATCCTCCTAAGCTTAAAAAACAAGGTTAAAACCGATTTCGACGAACACTAGCGCAGCTAGTCTACGGCTGCACGCTGCGTTTGCTTGGACAACTGGTGGCACCAGCCCCGTCTACTTCCCCCTTTAACTACGGAAGTTACACTGACCGATTGGCTCAACAGATGCGTGAGCTACGTCCGCTCGCTCCTCGATCGCAGAAGACACCAGTGTACGCACCAGAGAAGCTGTTTATGTGTTCTCATGTCCTCCTTCGCGCAGATGGTGTTAGGTAGCCTCTTCAGTCGCCGTACATTGTGTACGGAGAACGACGGTAGGGGGCGCACAGTCTTTATTACCAACGCACAACAGGTTCACAGGCTAGGACGCACGCGCGCATGTATAGAGGACATTTCCGGACCACCAGGCACCACACAGTGCCCTTTCGCTCGGCTTCGGAGGTCATTGAAGTCGCCGCTCACCGATTTTCTCTCTTATCTTCGCTTCCACACAACCTATTCTGACCGAGCTAGATTCGTTTTAATGTTCTTGACTTGCTTAATCAGGGTTGCGTCGCTCTCCTCCTGGTTGTTCCTGGAGGCGCGGCCAAACGTGTATCACTCCGGAAATTCGGTCTGTTCCCCAATACGTCCCCCGCTCTTCTCGGCCTGGGCCTGACACCGTTTGTTGTTCGTTGTCCATTTCAGACTTGTCCCGTAGGCCTTGAGCTGCTTTGTCGAGTTTCGTCCTCGGTGTCCTCGTTAATTTTCAACTTCTTTAGTTTTCGTGATTTGTCCGTTCTGCCAGTGATTCTTGCCTTCCGTGCCACTACAATAGGATCCTTCAAAGTGCTACACCGTGCGAATAAGACGTACACTATTGACCGCGGTGGCCGACGCGAAGTCGTCACCATCGATCGCCTTAAACCAGCTTTCATCGACGAGGCCGCTGAGCCTATGGCTACTTCGAACGTTTCGTGCGACGCTTCGAATTATCGTGCCACATTACAAACACGAAGCATTCCTGCAGCGGGTACCAATTTATGTTCACAGGTTAGGGTCATTCAGACGTCATCGTCTACTATGAGCATGGCGACTCCCACGATCCATTGCCGTGGTTTGGAGGTTCATAAGCCCGTTCGCCTTTCCGATTTTGTACGGTGTGATGAATGCTAGGTTTGTAAATATTTGCCCCGTTTACTGGTTGATTAACGTTTTGAAAACACATAATATCAACAACCTCTGAAAAACCTCATTTTAACAATATCCAAAACCCAAAAAACCCGAACATTTTTGCACATAGATCATTCGTTCGTTTGTTTTGGGGTGTTCTGCGTGTTTTTCTGCTTTCTTGTCTCTAGATGCCCCAACCCTCCACTTCGATCGAGTGACCCACAAGAGCAACATTTTCGTGGATCGCCACAGTGAACGACAATCCAGACGCGAACGCGGGTCGTTTCTTCGCGGGATGAGGGTCGCTTCTTCGTGGGACGACGGTCGTTACTCCGTGGGACGAGGACCGTTTTGGCGCGGGGGGAGGGACCACTCTCAAGTGCACCGTTTGGCAGCAGCGGTGGTTGAGGTCTTGTCGGCGTATTTTCTGAGCTAGTCAGTTTTTTTTGAAGTTCGACAAGCCCGCTCCAACGGCTCGCCGAAATGCACCATGCCCTGCAATTAATAGATAATAAATCACAAACGGCAAAGCGGACTCCGATTTCCGGTGAACCCCTATTTGACGCTATGGCCTACTCGCTCACTCATTCGGCCCGATTTTATCCGACAAACTTCGATTCGCCAATCACTTTCGATATCGAAGGTTTCTTTTGTTCAGTCTTCTAGGAGGGAGCTCTGTAGCGCCCCAAAAGATAACTATTATCTGTTGTGTAGAAATCCATTGATGACGAATTGCACATTATTCTTTCTTGTTTTAATCTCCCTTAACTTACGGCCATGTTGACCTACACCCGGCTCGTCATTTGACTGCACTAAGTTGCCACGCTGACGTTTCGATCCTGTCTCGCTTCATTCGTCCACCTCTTTTGTAGCCCATCGAATATAGTCCATTGTGTCCGACTTCAATTACCTTCTGATATCCGGCTTCATTACGCGTGGCGTCTCGGAGTATTATTTACTAGTAGTACAGATTTTATATTTCATTCAAAGTGCAGCATACCTCAGTAATTAAATTCGAGGTGTGTTCTGGACTATCGTGTTGAATTACTTATTTCTATTTCAACATTTGGACATATAACATCAAGATGAACCGTCGGCTAAAGACTAGAACACTGCTAAATGTGTCACAAATATATTCAATGCAGCACGGATATCTAAGAAAGCAACGATGGTATGTCTCCGGTAGAGGTGGTGGTGTTCGAAGATTTGGCGAAGCGTGAAGATTTGATCCACACGCCCACGGACAGATGGAAGCTATCCTGTTCTTCGCGGTACAGTGATACACGAATTGGCGATAGCGTATGAGGTTGAATAGATGCTAATAGCTTAGAGGCCACCGAAATGAGACTGGTGCACCGGTGATTAGTGCATGAAGTGCGAGCACTCTTCTTAAAAATCAGGGCAATAACTGATTCTCTCCAAGAGGAAGGCACCTTTATTTTATGCCAGATATTTGAAAACAATGTAGTTAGCTGGCTGATGATAACCGCGCCTCCATATCTGAACATCTCTGTCTGAGCCAGCAGCCTTGAATCGTTTCAAGCGTCGAAACGCAAGGCACACTTCCACTTCGTTGGATGGATCAAGTGTGACGACCCAGGGCGGGCAGCTGGATTCTCAGGGCACACAGGTGGACGATAAGGGCCAATTAAACTGGGAATAGAACGGTTCTGCCTATCGATCCAAGCGTCTCTGTAGATTGGCAAGCAGAGAACCATTCGCCTTGTAAATACACACACACACCAGGTTTTCTGTGGCCAATGAATCGAATGAGATGGAAGAGCTTACGACCATTGCCAGAGAGAGAGGCGGTCTCCACGCTGGGACCAGCAAGCTTTACGATCACTGCATAGGTTTTGAGCTGCCAACTGACAGAACGGTGCAATTCATTAGATTGGACTCCGCTGGGAGGCTGCTGGATAAGCTTTGGCCGCTGCAGTCGAGTCTTCTGCTCAGTAAACCGAAGACGACGGCGAGAAAGAGGTCCCTTGTAGGAACGATCCTCATAGTTTTCGGGTGCGTACTCACAGTGGCATGCTTTCTAATGAGGCATGGGGTAAACATCCGCTCGCAGCGTTCTAACAGAGCGATCATTCTCGTCTTCCAGTGTCTCCAGCCTATAAATTTTTGTAGCATAATAATACAGGCAACAGACTAAGCACCTCTTGCATTTCAAATGTACGATGCTTGGAAAGCTTGTGCACTGGCCTGCTCAAGTAGCTTTCCGGAAAACCCTTATCTCAAATGAACCATCCTCCTGTCTCTTTAACCAAACAGCTAGGAAAGCAAGCTTACCGTCAATTTCCATTTCGCTGGTGAAATTCAACGACGGATGTGTATCGCTGAAATCAGCTGGCAGACGGGCTGCATCGACAGACAATAAATGTCGTCCATTTATCGTCAATATGCATTAAGCGCAGAGATGACAGGCTGCAGTAGCCAAAGCCAATCCAGCAGCCTGCCCGCATGTCGTAGCACAGACTACCCCGCTTATTACCTAATGCCTTAAAGACAGGTTCCCGGTTTACTCATAATCGTATACTCTATACAAATTCACCTGCAGCCAGCGGTGCAAGGTAAATTGGACATACATCTAGGTGTCAAAACGGAAAGCTGTGCACTGCTATGGGCTGGAAGATTTAGCAGTTTCAAGACATCACGGACAACGCTAGTCTTCATCAAAGTAAATATTCCGGTTTCAGTGAGAAAACTAAGACCAAGAAAGTGATGGGTTAAGAATTTTTCGAGTAAACTCTCATTGGAGCAAAACGTTTACATGGCAGAGATTAGATGCTGTTCGCGTTAAACTGGGCTGGGAAACTGATTAATGCCTCGTTTGAATAGTCAAACCGATAGCTCAGGGCTAAGCTGTGGATGGTAAGCAAAGTAAAAATGATAAAAAATATCACATAAAGCTCGTTACCACAATCGGCTTAGGTGACAACCAAACGGTTATATAACAGTGTCTGTTGGCCAAGATAGTAGTAATGGACGTATGTACTGTTTTTGAACGCATAATTCGGGCTCCAAATGTTGGAGATATATATTCTCAACAATGGACAGGAACTGCTTGCGGAATCCTTGCATGGAACATTCAGGTAGTAACTCTATATGACTTTGAAGTCATCCACAGAGTCTGTGTGACCAAAAGCAAGGAGGCGTGACATACTAGAGCTGTTTGAGGACCTCATCTCGCCTTTGTAGAACCAGGTCAGGATGTGCACGCGAATCCACTGAGATAGATGCCTCACAGTGCGGCCCACGTATCGTGCACCACAGAAGCACGGGTACTGGTAAACGGACATTGCTCTTACTGAAAAGTGATCTCTTTGCAACCCTGTGCGCTTATTGGCTTTGTCTAGTCGCGCGCTTTCAGTGCTTTCTGGCTTCATGTTATATACACAGTACCTAAATAATGCCTCTGCTCATTCTTGTCCTCACTCATCATCATTCGTTATACACGCTAGCTGCAGATGGAAAACGCCTCAGCTATAATGCCGCAATACAAAAGAAAAAAAAGTGAAACAGAGGCACACTGGCTGAGTCACCAGTAACGGATGGACATTGTTCCGGAGAGCTAACAACCGGCCATTGTGCCGCAAAGTCATATAATGCCGACTAATCGTGTCCTCACTAATGTTAGTGGGTGAAAGCAGTCGCATGGTCGACAAAACGCAAAGCCTGTACGCCTTGCTTGTTACGAGACGACTCGTTTGTGCGTTGCTTGTCACAACCGGGGAAGTTGTGCTCTTTCTCACAGCCTTTGTTGCAAACTGCTTCAGCGTTTCTGTATAACCTATATCTCTACTATGGTCACTGAGCGTTCACCTTGGAGTAGACAGCTGGAACGGTGCATGGATGACTGACCGGTTGCGCGATATTACTTGCTTTGAGTGTAGCCGTATGTAAATAACCCTAGCGCATCAAAAATGCATCCAATAGAAGACTGAAATCTATTTCACTTTCCCGTCTCTTTCCTAAATGCAGTTTTCTGCCAGTTTCGTTTCATTTTCACAAGTCACTCTCCTGGTTAGGAAGATCGATGAAATTAGATTCGAGGCATGGCAACAGCCATCCGAGTGAAATGAAAAAAGCATCCGAAGCTGGGCGAAAGTGACTCAGACGAGCGAGAGGGAGTGGAAGCGCGTGACAGTGTAGTAAAATAGGCTGCGCAGTGGGTCATAATCACTATTAAAGCAGTACATCAGTCATATGAACTGATGCTTCGCTACCGCATAACCGCAATACCTGGGGAATAAAAATTAACAAGAATAGGGACCCAAGGGAAGCTGGTTGCGTCAAGGAGGAAGTAGGGCCAATAGCAGCGCCGTTTTGGCCCATATTGTCGACACCGGGCACTAAGCTGATTTAAATCGTGCCTTTAGGATAATTTACAGGGTCCTCCAGCATCAATCAAGAGATTTGCGCCTCCGTGCACTCGCAACAGCTGAACCGATTTGCATCCGGTTGTTTCAACCTTCTTTATGCTCGTAAAAGAAGTTGATCCATGCCGTACAGCTTCCCTGGCCAGCTAGGACGTACGATGCTGAGGTCGACTGCTACAGATCAAGCTCAGTACCATGCAATCGACCTGCTAGGTCAAAGGTCAACTTTTAGCCTCCCTTACTGAACCGTTAATGAAGTATGTAATTTGAGTCAACGGGTCGATTTCAGTTACTTATTTTACCCTTAAATATGATTGTAATGGTCTGAAGAGAATCATCGAAAACAATTGTGCACCTATGGTTTCGTGTTCTTTTTTGACTTTTGGATTACAAGACAGAAGCCTAATCTCCTCAGCAACCGACCGAATAAAGAGTAGCTAATTTTCCACCAGGTAGCACCTTGACGTTTGTATCGCGAGGTTCCGCAAGGTAGTGGTGTCAGCAAATTACCTCGATTCCGTCAGAAACTTTGTGGCTCCGATGTACACAACAAGGTATTTGGGGAAGAAATTGCAAACAAATCAATAAAAAAGTAAACGAAGCATAGTCAATGCACGACGTCGTTTTAGTTTCACTTTAAGCCCAGCGTCAGTAGTGTGCGACGTCGCAAGTACGGAGTCCGGAGTGTCCCAGATCAGTTAGCAGAAAAGTTGTAACTAATTGCTCGCATGCCTGCGACAAACCATCTAAACGCTCACTTAGCATTCACTCTGAGCACAACTGTAGCTCACGACACAATATCTTTGATCTCAAATAGTTCAAAGAGAGTAGAAAATCATCCCCTTTTTGTCTAGGCGAAAAAAAGCTTAAAATGGAGCAGGAGAAAAACGTGTTATGAAAGTTCTGAACTCCCCTCATAGAGGTAAATAATAAAAATGCGTATCAAAAGAGCGCAAATTAAATCATGTCAAGTGGACATTATGAAGGATCGATGAGGGATTGGACGGGAAAGGAAGCGATGCAAGAAGCTGTCTGCAAAGGAAAGACGGTAAGCAATGCGAACAAGTCCCGAAACTCGTTACCCCACGAGATCGATGCGGGGGTTGTCACAATCAACGTTTGGCGTCCAGCGACTTGGAGAGTATTTTGTCCACATCCATGGAAGCCAAATTGAGGATCTGCGTAAATCAATTAGGAGGGGAATTAGCATATGCAATAGAAAAGAATCAATCGAGAGAAAACAAAGGGAGCACGTACAGTATCTCCACCACATGGAATCACAGTAGACGTAACAACGAGGCTGCTGCCAAAGTGAACATCTAGAGCACATGTGCGAAAAGCGAAGTCAGCGCTTACGTGAGAAATACGGAAAGTGTTTGCAACATAAATGAACGACGATACATGCTAAGGAAGTAAAAGGTTACCGATGAAGTCCTATGGATTGCAAGCTATTAGCAAAAAGTATGTTGGGCAGTTCAAAACCGAAACTGAAGCAGTAATTTTCATAGCATCTGTGTGATATTCGCTCCGACACGCTAATCCCCAGTAATGATGCTGCGCTGTGGTGCAAAAGATGTGTGTAAAGAACAGAGAACAACAAAAGGTACGATGCATCGTGCGAGAAAACATAGTGAGAGCAGATGTGACTTGGGATTATTAATTAAACAGATTGGAGATCAGGGTGGTATAACAAGACAGAGCGATCAAGAGTGAACATTGGGAGTCGTGAACAACATCAGCAAGAGAAAGCGGTGGCTACATTGTGACCGCACAGCATTACATGGAGCAAGATGGAATGCTTCGAAAAGATTCAGGACAAAATGGAACAGCAGTTGAGAAAAACCAGTCCAGTTTAGTTCAAGTAAACAATTATGGTCATCAGTCGCAGAAAGAAACCTCTCACTTGACTGTACCACTGATCCAAAGAACAATGGTGTATTCAAGCCCGTACCCTAAAGGTAACAAGCTTGTCTGGTAATCTGACGGCGTGGGTTCAAGCCTGCGTAGGGGCATGGAGACCTTCGCAGTATCCTTAGTCCGAGCGGCAGTGGCTGCGCGGCAGCGAAGCGTCGGTACTGTGTACCAGCGTACTGCTGATGCATTTTCTTTTTCTTTTTTCAAGATTAGGAGAAGAGTCAATTTGGTATGGCAATGAAAACAGGTTACTTTAACCACCGCTAGAGAAGGAGCTTTTCAGCACGGCTAATACGAATCTGATATAGAAGGTCCGAATGATACCGTCACCACGACAGCAGCTAAGATGATTTCCATGCTACGAGGGAAATTCACTTAAGTAGGTGGATCGAAAGCCATTAATTAGATCGAGTGGATCAAAGTGACTGTCAGATCCAACCATGGCGACTTTAGTAAACCAATCAATTGCTTCCAACCTGACATGCAGCTGTAGCCGCGCAGCACAGGACAAATGCGCAGGGCCCGAAGGAAAAGGAACATACCGTGGTGCTCAAGAATTTCGACACAAGCGCCGTGCATATAACTAGTGAAGAATCCTGGGTTCAACAAGCGATGTAAACAGAATTGTGGGAATAATGATGTGATATGAAGTTACTAGAATGAACACACTGCAGTAAAAGACTCACCTTTCCTTGTGATCCGCTCTGGCAGGGGGAAAGAAACAAGGCATAAAATGTTCCAATCATCAGAGTGAAAGGTAGGTGGGGATGTACTGTAAAACCGGATTCTTTGTGAACGGATTCAAAAAGACTGCCGCAACATATGTCGACAAGGTAAATTGGTAAGACGCGGATGGAAAAGCAAACAAGGCAATAAGGGGATCGTAACGCCATAGGTGAAAACACCTTGAGGATCTTTCATGATGGCTATTACTATGATTTTATGCTGCGCACGTCGCATCAAGAATGCATGGTAGATGCAGAAGATAAAACAGATAGAATACTAAGCCGAACGCAGACCAATATAAGTTCTCTAACTCATTTTTGGATCAACGTGTGCTGGATACTACTTTTACCTCAGATTACTGTGTTATCAGCGTTTTATCTGTGTGAATTGTGCACCATTATTCTTCTTTTGGCGTATTTTCCGAGCGGTGCAAATTTGGGAGCTATTCTTTGGCTAATTCCGGAGATCTCACTGATTTGCCATACTACCATCTCTGTCCGCCATCTTAGATTTGCTCTAGCTTGTGATGCCGTCTCAAGCTACTTGTGGTTCGTGTTCGAAAGTTGTGGGAAATAAGGCTCATGCACTTCGATGCTACAGCTGTGATGTTTTGTTCCATATTTCGTGCATTGGCTTATCCGTTGACGTGTTTCGAAAATCGCTCGACATCCGACATCGGTTTTTTCAAGTTATATGTGATAAATGTCGCGGTACAAGACATCAGAATACGCAACGACCGCAAACAACTACGGAAAAATCTCTCTTTCAGATAGGAACAAACCGTTCACCACGTGGGATCAAACGCCCTCGTGAAAGTACCTCTGTCACCTCGCCTTCTATTGTCACTCCGCGATCTGCACCACCACCAGCGTCTTCGACCCCGGCCGAACCCCAGGTTCAATGTTTCCCACCGATGGAAGACTCAGACTCAGAAGCTACGAAATGCCGCTTCACTGATCGGTCCGTGAATTTCTCAGAGCCTGTCTGTGAACTGCTGAACACCGAGGATCCATGGACCACTCAGAAGCGCAAGGGCCCACGTAATCGAGTTCAGACGTCACCTGCTGATAAACAACTACCCAATCAGTTAAGCGCCTCTAGTTCTGCTCCCACAGGTTCATCACTGATTTCGCTGAGGCGTCATAATCTCATGGTCTTCCACGTACCGGAGTCAAAAGATGAAAACCCTCAGATACGTTATGATCACGATGTTGAGTTCCTCCAGGGGCTCATCGATAGACTCTTGGATGTGGGCGAGGACAGTGTGACGATTAAACAAGTAATCCGACTTGGCCAGAAAACTAACCAGTCATGTCGACCTCTGAGGATCACCTTTGCAAATCCTAATATGCCGCAGCTCATACTGTCTCGTCTGTCAAGGCTGAAAGGCATAAAAGTTCACATCCGCCGAGATTTGGAACCCGAGGACAGGGATCGTTTGAAGACTGCGGTCATTGAGCTCAAACGCCGTACAGAGGAAGGTGAGACTGACTTACAAGTTGTAAATTTTCGGGTGATCAAGAAGGGTGTACGAACCCGTATCAATCGGTTGCTCAACCTCCAGGCACGTCCCGCAGTACCTCCCAGGACCTCCGTGTCGCATTCGCCAACGTGTGCAGCCTAACGAACAAATGTGACGAACTGTGCCGCTTCGCTGTCTCGGAGCGGCCGGACATTTTAGGACTTGCAGAGACATGGTTGAACTCCGACATCATACCCCAAGAAGTCGTGTTGTCAGGATACTCTTGTTTCCGATGTGACCGAAAATCAAAGGCTCACGGTGGTGTTCTGTTGTACATAAAATCGTCACTATCTGGCAAACGTATCAGTACCTATCGGAGCGAGGATAGTTTATGCGAGCAATTGTGGTGCACAATCCGTCTCAGGCGCGGAGAACTAATTGTGGGGGTTATCTACCGGAGCCCATTAAACCGTTGCTGCGATTGGATACCACATGTACAGAAGCACATGAGCCGCCCTCAGTTCTTACTGATGGGGGATCTAAATTTACCTAAGATAATTTGACCAGATGTTCGACTTCTTCCCGGTCATGGCAACGTTGAGGCTCAATTCGCTAAAATGACTATTGAAATTGGGGCAACGCAACATGTCATCCAACCGACGCGCGTAACTCCGTACTCGGCATCTTGTCTGGACCTAATGTTTACGAGCTGCGAGCAGAAGCTAAAAGAGATCAGTCATCGAACCTCTGGCGAACAGTGACCACTGCTCTATTGTAGCAAGCTTAGAACTGTCGTTACCATATTACAATCAACAGAAGCCGACATTCAACTATTGGAAGACGGACTTCAACGGACTTGTCCAAGCCGCAAGTCAGACTGATTGGACACTACCACATGATGCGTCACTTGAGGCGTGGTGGTCATTAATAAAGGGGAAGCTTAACTCGCTCTGTACTCGGTTCGTTCCCCTTAAGTATCCAAAAATCGGACCTGTCAAACCGCACTGGTTTGATAGGGATTACAGACAGTTAGCGCGACGACGTCGTAAACTTTGGGATAAATACATCAGCTCGGGTTGTGATGAAGATTACGCGGTGTACAAGAAACACCGTAACTTATGTAACGCCGCAAAGATCAAGAAACGCCGGTAGTTCGAAGAGGAACTAGCATCCTCGGCCGCAACTGCACCCAAGCGAATATTTGCCTACTTGAAACGTCAACTGAAACCTGGAGACGACCTACCGGTCTTAGAGAGCTTAGACGGGAAGACACTCATTTCAAGCGCGGAGCGGGCGGACGCCCTGGCTACGCACTTCCTCACTGTATTTTCCAGTAAACCGGCGGCTGTTCCAGTACCAGCACAGGTTGCGCCAGTCTTGCTCGACAGCCTACAATGTGATGCAGTCGAAGTACATCAGCTACTCGTCAACCTCAATGGTGCAAAGCCCCCCGGGCCAGACGGACTTCACCCACTAATACTCAAGTCCCTATCGATTATCATCTCACCAGTTGTGACAAACCTTTTCAATAGATCGCTCTCTGAAGGATCTGTCCCCAACGACTGGAAATGCTCGATAGTTAAACCGCTTCCCAAGGGTGGTGATCAGAGTAAAACAGAGAACTATAGACCGATCTGTTTGACTTCGGTATTATCCAAAGTTCTCGAGAAGGTTGTGAAAAAATGTCTGCTGTCGTTCTTCGAATCGATGGACATATTGACGCCAGCGCAACACGGCTTTACGAAAGGGCGATCCTGCATCACCAACTTGATGTACGCAAACCACCAGTGGGTTCGAGCTCTCAATGAACAGAAGGATGTTGACGTGGTGTACATCGACTTTAGTAAGGCGTTTGATAGAGTGAACCACGAGGTACTCCTTCGTAAACTGAGGACATACGGAATCGGTGGCACGTTACTTCTGTGGATACAAGAGTTTATTGTGGGACGAAGGTTTAGAGTACAGGTCAATGACTATCTGACAGAATGGTTCCCATCGACCAGTGGCGTGCCTCAAGGAACTGTACTTGGGCCAGCATTCTTTCTTATTCATATCAACGATCTTCCGCAGCAGCTCCAGTCACCATGTGTCCTGTTTGCAGATGATTTGAAAATCTGGAGGATCATTGAAAACCAGGACGACTGCGCTCGCATCCAGCATGACTTAGAGCGACTGTCAACGTGGTCCACTGAAATGCAACTCCCTCTTAACGCAAGCAAGTCGGAGTTCATCAGTATCACCAGACGTCCAGCCACTCGATCATACACCTTGGACGGCCAGTTGCTCCATCCCAACACATCTGTCAGAGACTTAGGAGTTCTCTCACGACATGATTTAAGATCACTAGAAAATACAGAGAAATTGTACCGTGCGGGACTTCGTATGCTTTGGGCATTACGACGCAGTTTCTCCACATGGTCCGAAGAAACCGTCCCTCGTCTATTCACCTCGCTCATTAGACCAATCCTTGAATACGGTGCCCCAGCTTACCATCCGATAACCCAGTGGGAAACTGAAAAATTGGAGAAAATACAGCATATCGCAACTAGAATGATACCAAGTCTACGAAAACTTCCATATGAAAAACGTTGTGAAAAGCTCGGACTCTACACACTATCCTATCGCCGAGTAAGAATTGATCTTATTATGACCCATCGAGTACTACACTTGAATCACTTCCCCATATTACGGCCAATATTTCACCTGCGAGAACCCTGTAACACCCGAGGACATCGTTACAAACTCAGGGTCCCCAGCATGAACAAAGTATCACATCAGCTTTGTATCGAACGAAGAATCGTAAACTTATGGAATACACTACCTGAAGGATTAATAGAGGCCGATTCTGTGAAGTGTTTTAAAACCCGTATCGACGATTATTTTGCAAACCTGTGCTTTTGTGAAACGATGCACATACTGTGCCAAAAGAATACATTGTATGTCCGGAAATAATGACGCTAGTACAAATTTCTAACCGAACACGGATAAACGATTAACGGACCAGACACAACTGCTGATAATTCACAAGTAAATTTTGATTTTTCGTAATTCGATAGAGTTGTACAGAAACCTTTCTACTTGCTCTTAAATACAGTATCAGTATCAGTATCAGTGTATGGACCCATGTTGCAGCCAATGAGGACGCTGGTGGATGTTATTTCAGGCGCTGCCTGCATACAGACTGCAGACAACGTAGATCTGGTGAAGGCACTTCGACTGTCTGTTGAGCAACCGTTCAGATTGACTGGGCTATATTGCACGGGCTGCAACAACAAAAGATAAAGATGCGTCTTGCGGACACATCGACACTGCATGAGACGCAGAGAGCACTTGCTTAGCTGTAAAACGGCAAGTGTCCAGATGTTGAAACACGGCGGACCCGCGTTGTTACATGCGTTGCACCAGCTGATGCAACGCGTGTGGATTGAAAAGGAAATGCCGATCGAGCTGAGGGATGCCCTTGTGTTACCATCGTAAAAGAACGAAGCGAGCAAGCAATGTGCTACGAATTATCCGCTTTCCCGTTTGCTTTTCATAATGTCCCTAGATAAAGTTTTACAAGAAGTCGCCACCGCGCCTTGGATATCACCGGCGGGTCCGATTGAGTACTTCGCTTATGCGGACGATGTGATCGTTTTTGCGCAAGATCGCATTCCACTCGGGGATCACCTTAAACGATTTCATCAACGACTGCAGTGCGTCAGCCACAGCATCAAGCACCTAGTCTTTCTCGATAAATATAGTTGTTGATGGTGCTCGCAAACGGACCATACTGGATACGACTGATCTAGACTGTGGCCCTTTTTCATTCGCTCTATTCAGCCAGATGAAAAGTTTAAGACGTTAGACCTGCCATTTAACTGGAAGAGTAGACTCGCTCCAACAGGAATTGGCGACATTACTGCGCAACTCGATGAAGTCACCAAGGCACTGGTTAAACCACAGCAACGACTGGGGATTCTGAGAACTTATCTGCTGCCTAAAAATGTTCATCAGTTAGCTCTTGTAGTGGTTCATCGGAACACATTGAAACGGTTAGACCGCATTGTCAGGTTGCACGTCAGAAAGCGACTGCGTTTGTCGTCAGACGCCTCAATTGCATATCTTCATGCCCCCATTGGGAATTTGGGTCTGGGTATTCCCTGTCTGTCCACAAATAATCCCTTGCTACGGAAGGAGAGGCTGGAACGGCATCTTGCCAACTGCTATTTAGTTACCAGTTGAGCGATCCGGGATCCTGCAGTCACTTCCAGCCATCGTCTGGCGCGTTCTACTGTTACCATTGGTAATCGCGTCGTCTTGGATAAAAACTCAGCTGCGGAAGCCTGGAGAGATGCTTTTTTCGCTTCAGTGGATGTCTCTTCCTTGCAAAATACAGTCACGGAATCTTACGCGTACCACTGGCTAAGGGACATCACTAGGATTTTCCAAGTATTTCCACTCGTGGTGTCTAACTACTGGGGGTGTTCTTTCCACCAAAACACGACAGGCAGAGGCAGACCTACAAATGACCAGGGCTTCTCTCAACTGCCGCGGAAGCTGTGGACAGAAAAAGACTGTGTCTCATATTCTTCAAGCGTGTTGCATCATACATGATGTCCGCTGTAAACATCACAACAAAATTGCGCAACACATGACAAGGCAATTGCAGCGCCGAAGCACTAACATAGTTATGAAGCCGAGGATTCCGACCACCACCTCTTTCATCAAACCAGACTTGACTGTGGTTAAAAATTCCGCGATCCCCTGTGGATGTACCCATTTGTGCCGTGTACCAAATGGAATGTACTTACAAAATGAAAATGGATAAATATGGATCAGGTGGGGAAAGCAACAGCCATATCGCGATACATATGAGAGCAATTTCCTGAGATGATGAATATTATTCACCACCCCGTCATTATCAATAATCGAGGGATGATATACTCCACTTCAGCCAAACATCTTACTGCACTCGGATTGACATCACATGATATCTCTGACCTCTGTGTTTCGACGCTTCGTCTTACTCTAAAGGTGTATGACTCCCAGATGCGAGGCGCTTCATCACGCCTTACATAACATGCACCCAATTACACATGGTGACAATTGTCGGGGTTCCGAACATGGTTTGAAGTTTTTATTTCAATCAGTGTTTTCTATTATGTCGGGACATTTGTCCCTCCTTGGCATAGTGCTGCACAGTTCATCCTTTGAGTCATGCATGCGAATGTCAAAAACATATGCTGATGGCATCAATCTGCTGAGCTGTGTTTGACAGGTGATCGCACGAATCCTGCTCTTGCTTCGACAGTGAACAAGTTCGGACTCACCATCAACACAAGCAGGACTGTAGCTCGTCAGTTCCCTCTGGATGGGCTCGATAAGTTTCGCTAGCCATCGCGCTAATTTTTGGTATGGTGTGTGTACCGTTGAAACGATTGGACGTCCAATCGTCTCAATGGTAGACACACCATAGCAACAAGCAAAACTGTCTTTTTTCCAGCTTTCATCAGAAATGGAATCGGCAAGTCAGCCGCAAATCCAAATTGCTGATGACGCATTGGAGACAGCATCGAAATTCCGCTATCTTGAGGGCGTACTTCCTACCGACCTACAGATGATGAGTGAGATGCGTTTTCGCGTACGGAAGACGGTTGCTGTATTGGGAAAGCTGGAAAAACGTGTATGGAACAGCAGCAACTTACCGTTGGAACAAAGCTGATGGTAAACAATTCGATGGTGCTGTCCGTTTTTCTTTACGGCAGTGAAACGCAGACACTGAACAGGAAGGACTCTGATATCTGAAGAGCTTAAATCAGAACTGCGATGAACCAAATAAAACGATCTAAATCAGATTCTGCGCATTGGCTGGGGTGAGTGAGTTGCTGTCACGGATGTGCTCCGCTGCAGTGGTATGTATGCAGTGGACTGCATACTTCTGCTGAGGCACCTGAGGTGGATCAGGCCTATAAGCCGCATGGATTTGACGCGGATACCAAAGCAGCTCTTATATGGACAACTTAGTGCAGGGAAGCGGTACGTGGGAAAAGCGAAGTTACGTTACCAGGACATAATCAAGGTGAGTTTATCAGGAACTAATGTACATTGCAGGTGTTGGGAAGCGATGGCGGTGGGTCGGCGCGAATGGCGAGAGCATATCAAGAGGGCAGTTGCCTAAGTGCATGAGAAATCATTACTTCATGCGGAAGAGGATCGTTATTTGCGGAAGCGACAGACGTCGATGGATTACAGCCCATCGAAATCAATCGCTTGGTGCTGTAGCATACGCGGTCGCGAGCGCCATCAGGGTAGCCACGTGAGGCCAACACCTAAGAGGGGAGGAGTTAGCTGAATTGGTAACCATCAGCGCAGCGCTAGGTAAGTACGGTGCTTCCGATTCCATTTACTAAACCAGGTGAATAACGCGACCGCTGCGGCACTGCATGGTCGCTGCAGTTAGTCTGTAAGTGTGCTTCCGTTCATCTTTACTTGCATTTCAGATTTCGGCTGTTTCTCGATATCCCCGGAATGGCTGCGCTTGATGTGGATGTTGACAAGGTGCCTACCTGTCTAACACCATCCACCTTGATTAGTGTCTCCAGGAGATTGTGGATCGTTGCTTGGGAAGATGGGTTGCACGGTCCGCGTGCCCATGCCGAGCTCAAAGATTGGTTCCATCAAGTGTGGATCGGGCTATGGCTCAATCATCGCCCTGCGTACACCTGGTACGCATGATTCCCCAATTAGACTGACTGGAATGCTGCTGCTGTACATGTTGAAGGTGTGGGCTGGCTCCGTTGATGAAGCGTGGCTCCTATCCACATGTCTCCGCGCCTATTCCTTCGGGTTTATACTGGAGATGGGGTGTGTGTGGTGCAGTGCAACCCACCCGAGGTCTCGCTGTAGACGTAGGCGTCCTGTGGCTGTCCTAGGGAGATCGCAATGATAGGCAAATCCAGAACCGGATGCCTCCAATCATGTTGTGCACGTAAAGCCAAGTTCGCTTTCGACCATGTGGACTTTAATGTGCTGTCGTCAACATTATCCGCGCATCACCCCACATCGTGGAGTCTCGCCTTACTTTCGTCGGTTTACACCAACACATCCTTGCGCAGATGGACAGATGGTGACAAGCTGTCCAATCACCTATCATTCGCTTCCCATTTCTCATGCTAACACATCACCCTACATCGTAACATAATATTACCCAAACCGTCTATCGCTATGGTGTACGCGAATCGGCCCTTCCGTATTGCATGATCCCAGTAAGTATACTATCAATCGGCCTACTCAATTTTAACAATACGAGGGGTGTTCGAAAACAAACCGAACTTTTGATATAACATCTTTATTGCTCATTACACAACATTTCAAGCACTTTCCCCATCAAAGTAGTTCCCTCTAATGGAAGTACACCGTTCCCAACGGTGCTTCCATTTTTGGCACTCTTGGAACGTACTTTCTGGGATGTCGCACAGGTCTCTTGTAGCAATGCCCTGAATCTCCTCTATGGTTTGGAAACGGCGTCCTTTCAACATGGTTTTAAGTTTGGAAAACAGGAGAAAGTCTGCAGGGGATAGGTCCGGAGAATACGGTGGATGGAGCACAGAGAGTGTAATGCTTTTCTAGATAACTGCGGACAAGTAGCGATGCGTGAGCCGGCGCAATGTCATGATGCAATATCCAAGGCTGGTTTTCCCACAGTCCAGGCCTCTTCCTGCGCACAGCATTTGATGGTGTGATCCTACGCTGATGCCCAATTCGTCAGCAACTTCTCGGACAGTCAACAGACGATTTCCACGGACTACAGCATGAACTTTCTCGACATGGTTATCGTCTGTTGATGTGGAAGATCGTCCAGGTTTGGGATCGCCATTGATCAACATTCTGTTGTGTTCAAAATACTTAAAGCATTTACAGCACTGCGTGCGACACATACAGTTCGCCCCGCATGCTTGGCTAAGCAATGGAAATGTCTCTGCATAAGATTTGGCAAGCATGTAGCAAAATACAAGACATATATATACACACACATACCAGTAGTAGTTCTTCAAGCTATTTCATTGTCTATTTGGCACTAAGCTGACGAACAGCTTGTGCAGGTGCTCACTTCAGCGGCTGGAGCTCCACAACCAACAGTCAGAGCGAAATACGGCAAATAGTAGTTTGTTGTCTAAACAAACCTCCACATACGCTCAGTAGCCACAGCGCGCTCCTTCTGCCGGCTGCCGCACTATTTCAAAAGTTCGGTTCCTTTTTGAACACCCTACATATGACACAATTACAAGGGAGTATAAAAAGGGCAGTTGAATGGTAAAATTGGTCCATCAGATCTAGACTCAGACAGCCAGTACACATCTGGAAAAGCGCTGTACAGATGTTTCATCCATTCGGGAATCTTCAGCAGTGTGCATTCCATCTAACCCCTGTGGAGCTGGAATCCGCAACTCGACAGTTACCAGTCGTGGTGAGGGATACGGGGTTACAGGGGATGGTAACAACCGACGTGACTAAGATAATCAATGGTGCAGTACAGTTCACATGTCTAGTGGGGTACTGAATTCAGGTGGATGGCATCGAGAAACATGGACCCTTTAGTGCCTCGCTGGAATATGGGTGGAACTCGAACAACGTGGTTAGCCATCCGACGGCCGGCCACCTCACGGTGAATTGTTTACCGATGCTATAACTACACGGGAGAGGCATCAAGGCGGTCAAGCGATGACATGGCGAACAGCATGTGAAAATCTGACGGGCAACTGATTCAGACAGATGCAAATTAAATCGCACCGATGATTATGAACTGTGTTAAACATGGTACAGTCACGAATTTAGTGGTATTTTCGCGTTCGCTCTCTTTTTGTTGGCACATCGCTTCTCCAACTGATGGTTCGGGTTTTGCCAAATACCCACAAATTGTTCGGTTCTCTCTGTTATCGCATTATTTCCATCTTTTTCAAATTTTATTTCGCGGCTACATGAATCGAGCTCGCTAACCGAACCATGTGCGAACATCTAAGTCAAGCTGTTCATTCGAGGCGGAACTGACCGGAAGATGACTGGATGGTCGCTTAAATTGTTCGAATTCAACCTATCGCACAATCTCAGCAAACACAGTGGGACCCGGGACCGTGATCAACAATTGTGAAGTGATCGCTAAGTTACCCATTACGGGCAGTTTAAAAATAGTAGACTATTGGATGTGGACATGCATTTTAACTCCACAATCAGGAGTATCGTGGCCGTGAACCATATTCCGGGACCAGTAAGCTCCAGGAGAAGATAAAAATTCATCGGCCATCACGCAGACCGAAAAGCCCAGAGTCGTTTTTCAAGAGGAAAATGTCCTAGTTCAATGGATGCTCAGATGTCAACAACCAAACTCTGTGTCCGGGATGTCATCATAATCCTACTCAAATAACCGGGGGAGGGAGAGGTGAGAAAACCAGTTAGCGACCGGTTAGATGAACCATGTTAACAGAAATGACATTGCGGGGAAAGTAAAAAAATCAATTAAAATAGCAAAGGACGGCCTAACAAAGAACATACTTCAACAACTAAAGGAGGAATATTCTCCACGTTGTTAGATCCACAGGGGACCGGTGTATTCAGCGTGTTTCGGTATGGATTCGGGCTATCCAGATCGACGTTCATGGGAAGTACGATTCTTGAAAGATCTGCCCATTGGGAATGGACCGAAAAACGTTCGGTGTTTGACTCACTGGCAGTGGAGGCGACTGTTAAGTAGACAACAGGGAACACAAAATGCAAGGAGATGCGAACGATACGCGGTGAGCGGGTGATATGCGCTGAACATCCTGACCACGTGTACAACTTAACTCTCTTGAACTAAGTATACTGAGTGGCTTGAGTGCCAAAAACACAGCAGACTCATTTTGTTGTCTAGAGTGGTGAAGTGAGAAAAACCGGTATTTTGTTGTAGAGTGCCGGCAGCACAGAACACAAAATCGGAAGCAGGCTTTCTGGTCTCTGAAAGTTAACGGTCTCACTATCCTTCTCGTCCGGGGAGACCAGCGCAAACCTTCCGTATATATATATATATATATATATATATATATATATATATATATATATATATATATATATATATATATATATATATATATATAGAAGTTGGCAGAGGCACAGCATATGGACAGATGCTATGCAATGATAGCAGGAAAAACGAGAGAAAATGTGTAAAACGGAAGTTGCGGGAATATGCTCTCAAACACACTCGTCTTTGCGCACAGTTTCAGCCATATGTGCAGGTGATCCTTGCGCCCCCAGCCAGGGAGCCGGGAGCGCCCGACTGAAGCCAAATTTGAGGTCAATGCCTTCATACTTTTGGTCCAAGTCATACGTTGGTCAACTTGTTTTCGCGCGCGCGAAGGGTACACAGTGATGTAAACGCCCAGTAGGCATGTTAAGCATGTGCAAAACCCACGGAGGCATGTGCAGAGAAAATATGCAGCTCAATGGCCGGCAAAGTGTGTCTGATCTGAAAATTCCTCGACGAACATCCTCATTACTAATGTGATGTTACCATCGTACACCAGCAATGCTCCGAAGGCAGCGGTGATCAAAAATAAACAGCCTCTGAACGTAATCTGCACGAATAGGCTGTCTCGCAACGGTAGAAGAGCACCGCTGTTACTGCGGCATTGTGGACTTTGCCCTTCAAGGAGAGACTCAGGTTGCAGCGGCGCCAGAGATGGCGGAGATTAGTAAAAACAATCAGGACCTTAGAGAGGTGCAAAGAGACCTCATCAGTTAGACCGTTAGTGATGATGCAGCTTCCAAGATAAACAAACATGTTTACTACTTCTAAAGAGTGATCTGAAAGGGTAAATATAGGAGCAGCTCCTAACCAGTTCAGTACGAAGACCCTACGATGGAGCGCAGATCATTCCAAAATGGGAGACAGACAAATTCAACCTACATGGCACATTTTAGGTGGCCAGTTAGGAGTCGCAAACTATGGTGATGTCGTCTGCATGCTCCAAATACCAAAGTCGGTCCCCCGAAAGCAGCTCAACACCACTGGGTTCGCGGTTCTCCAGAGCACTCTCTAAGATGTCATCCATGGCGAAAGTGAACATTAAGGGTGATGCTGGGCAGCCTTGTCTCCCGCCACTTGTGATACTGAAAGGGGGCGAAAGACCGCCGTACACGCGCACCCAGTCCGAGGTTCGAGAACACGAAAGATGTTGACATACTTCTCGGGCACTCTCCTTCCCAACAGACAAATCCAGAGAGCAGCTCGGTCAACTGCGTCAAACTCAGCTCGTCTGTCTAAGAGGGTAACGAAAGTTGACCGGCCGAATGTTTGACGACGCTCTAATAGTTGGCGAAGAGTAAAGATGCGATCGGTACAACTCCGGCCGAAGTGGAATCCAGCTAATCCTTCGCGCATGTTCTGTTCGCGTACCAGGTTGAGCCTCCCTAAAATCAAAGCGGCAAGCACTTTGGATGCAATGCAGATAAGACTAATCGCTCTATGGTTAGCGCGATCTGTCTTCGCACCCTTTGTGAAGACGGGCACGATATCTTCTAGGCTCCAATCAGACGGGATTGCTTCAGTGAGTGAAACTGCTTGGAGGAGAAAAATTAATTCCCATACAAGGTATGAGCCTCCATCCTTGAAAAGAGCCGGAGGGAGTTCGCCTGGACTAGGGACTTTTTAACATTTTAGGAGGCGAAACTCATGAGCAACCTCAGTCTCAGATGGTGGAGCGTTTACACACCAGGCAGCACTTTGGATTCTCGAGTACTCGCCAGTATTACTGTCGGTTAAACTGTAGTTCAAAATGCTCGACTCAATGCACAAGTCGACCTTGTTGACTGTGGGTTTGGTTTCGCACAAAGCTTCGCTTACAGTCGGCCCTTTTTTCACCAGTAGATCGGATCAGGAGGAAAAGTTTTAGGGATTACCCCGAGGTGGCCGGTTGCTCTTCATCAGGCCTGATGAAGCTTTTGTGTCAAAAGCGAAACGTTGTCTATCACCATAAATACATTAACCGGTCGTCTACCAAGTTTTCTGAAATGATGTCTTTCGAGCTGCTGTAATTATTGAGGAACCAAGTGATTAACCTAGAAACCCCCCCCCCCCAAGCTGCCAAGAATGCAGAGAATTGTCCACAGAGCCCAACAGGTGGCTGGAAAGTGTATCGACATTAGACATAGATAGTTGAGTTGTCATCAAAAACGATTTATCGCATGCTTGTTGAAATAACTAAATGTGTGACGATGGAAAAAGCAGCATGATGTGTCAGCAACCTGCTGCCTTTTCAGGGGATCGAACGCATGACCGCTAGCAGCTTCCACCATTAGCCAGTAACTTATGCCACTGAGCCATGGGAAAAGATAACCGGTCACCATGAATTGAAATCTAACTGCGATATAGCCTGACCCATGCTCCACTGCTATACCAGTCCTCGAAATCCTGTGTTGACTCAAAGCACTGGAAATGAAGTCTCGACCCAGACGGCCAACCACTGTCCTCCGCAGGGGCAGTAACTTGCATGGCCGCGAAGGATGGGTCGGGTTATATCGCAGTTCTATTTCGGTCCGTGATGGTCGGCTTCGTCCCCTATGTCTAATTGGCATAAGCTGCTGACTATTGGCGCAAGCTACTAGCGGTCAGATCCCCAGAAGGGGACATAGGGAAGGCGCACCATTGACGAGTCCTAATGAGGCGAAACGATCAGCTGGCGCTTTTCCGGACTGGTAGTCGACCATTGTGGCTTGCACTGTAATTGTGATGGACAAAATAAACATTGATGATTGCTAAACTGTCCCATTTTCGTTCACCTGTTCATGTACTCTGCTATTTATTGTTTTCTTGCGGATTCTCGAGATATAGAATTGAGGCACTGCCTGGTGAACAACTGTTTCTTCTGAGTTTACGGCGTGATCAAAACAGGCGTGTTGTAGAATGAGCGACAGTCAAAGATGGAATCGCGCCACACGAAACCTATGGCGACGTGGCTTAGTTGAGATGCTGGCGACCTCACAGTATAACCAGCCAACGCGTGATTGGCAGCGGTCGCGTGACAGAAAGGCATCCCTACGGTGTGCGGACGTGATACTTGCCTGCTATTCGAGTCCATTAGTGACCGACAACCGGAGTACGCTAAGTAGCATGTCGATGCCCACTGTGCCCGCAGGCTACGCTTATAGAAAACAGTAGATGTCCGGCGAACAGTCAAAACAAACGATCGTCACTGCCTGGGTATTCGGAAGCAAGTTCAAACATCCGCCTAATGAGCTTCCGAGCTCAAACCACTTACTTGCACGTTCATATCCCTTGCAATTAGAACGATATTTGAACTAGTAGCTCTTAGAAGCATCTTGTTGAGTTTGTAGTAGGAAACGTCCTTAGTAGCTATAGTGCTGTAGTAGATGGAGGCATAAGCTACAGTCAAAAACAAACGTCATCTAGTGCTACCGATGTAGTCAAACGGGGTGTACACAAAGTGCTGCTCACGTGAATCCAATCAACTAGCCATGAGTCAGCTTTGGAGCTGAGAACGATGTCCATTCCAGATTGAGCGCGTCAGTCTCCCAGGATGCGAATACTTAGACAGGGGATCAACCGGGAGCAGTTAGTATGAAAACGGAGACAGGGTCACAGATCCTAGTTTCGGATGTGGCACGGCCGTCGACACCCAGGGTGTCAAATGTGCGTGTGGATGTAGGTTGTTGATCAAGTTGTCTCAGGGTGCGAACGTTGAACACCACCAGAGAAATATGATAATGTGGCCTGATATAAACGTCTTTATGGCAAGTGTCTGAAGGGTGCTGCTGGAATGTAGTCGCAGATGGATGCAGACATTAGCAAGGACGCTTCGGGTTATATAAAAAGACTAGTACGAAAAGCAGGTTGAAAGGAAAGAAGGGAAACATCAGCGCTAACAACTTCTCGATCATCCGCTCTGCTGTATGCAGCATGTTAGGCGACCCTTGATAAGCTGTGTGACATCCGATGCAGGGTGTGGCGGAAGTTGATGGTACGCTCATTTACTCATGGTTGTACGTTGGTTGGAATACTGCAAAAGTGTCTAAATCTAGGCACGTGGACGAGTAGGATACTCAACCAAACGCGTTGACTCAAAAGTCTAGACGCAAGCAGTAGGAAGACAGTGAAGAGCTGGATTAAATGAAATGGACACCATCCCATATCCAACCACCAACCTAGTGGCTGGGTTCGTCTGACCTCAAACCATTGACCAGTCTGGTAGAAGTAGCTCTCAAGGTAACCAGGTGCATCACCCAGCACTGCTCAACTGATCGGAAAGGAATGGGAAATGTCGCATAACAGTGAAATTCATTCACATCGCACAAAATTTATTAGAGCATAACTCCGTCAGATATGAAGAGGTGGTCTCTGATTACAGTTTTACAGGAAGTCTGAATAAAGTTTACATCACAGAACAGACGTGCTGTGCTTGCTAGTACTGAGTAATAACACAAACACAGAGTTCATACAAAACAGACTAGTCTGCCCGAGTCATGAGGGTGGATCCACATATTCGTTTGTATCCTTAATAAAGGTTGTAAAATGCTTACCTACGTTTCGAGATGTCAGCCACAGTAGTGGACAAAGCTTTGGATGAAGTCAGGCGGCTGAGAACACAGAACGATCAAGCGACCAAGATTCAATGGGCGACATGCGCACGCAGATTAACGGAACAGTTAGAGCAGCAAGCAGAAGGACAAGTAACGGGTCATTTTGGATGCCACCACCTCCATGCCAACGGTTTTCGCTTGCCCCTAGAGCAAGTCTGAGTAAACTTACATCGATAACGAGAATACGAAAAAGCAATAAGTCCACAAATTCTACTGAACAGTGGCATTGATGAGATGAACCCGTCCGCATGTAACACGAAGGAAGTTGTGAAACGTTGTGCAGCCAAAGGAAAACTGATGAGCGAGTTGGAAGACTTACCGAGGCCACTCGTATTCGCAGGAAACCGTATTATCACGGGTTTATCAAAGGATTGAAGAACCGGGTTGGTCGCCCGCCAGTTGACCAAGCGCAAAGGTAAAGAGTCATTCGGTGGACACAAGATGATTGTCTGTGGAAGGTTGCCTTGAGCTGTACTGAGATGGATAATGGACTGGAGCGGGGTGCTCGCTGCTGTGGTGCTGGTGGTAGTAACTGCGGGGGCGGTATAAACTGGGTGGGAGACACAAAGCGATACCGGTTGACTCTGTTGGATAGACTGGAAGGGTTTGGGGCAACATCATGAAGGTAACATCAAGGCTCCAGAATGATAGCAAGTAGAAAAGGTAAAGTACGGGAACTAGTGAATGACACTCGGGTAAAAACCAACAAGATCGTGCGATAGTATTGAGGTGCAGTATCATAGGGCATTAGTAAAACGAAGCAGGGCTCCAATTTGAAAAAAGACCAATCAAGCAGTGATAATATGAGATACTGCGGTGGTTTAAATTCAACAAAAGCAACCAAGCTTATGGAAGATAGCAGGTCAAGGTATGTGTGGAAAAGGTTCGCGCTCATTAGCATAGTATAAATCTTGGCGCCTGTAGTTGACGAAGGTTTGTGTGATGCACAAGAAACGTAAGGGATCGTCACCAAAACATGAAACGAAACAACCCACCATCGAAGTGGAGCTGGGCCAATCTCGGGCTGATGCATATGGCAGTAATGCAGAAACATGTGGCAATACTGTTGGTTGTGTTGGCAGTGTGAGCGGCTGAAGATGACCAGGTTGTGTGGACTGGGTGAGAGGAGAGAGGCGGTCGACAGGTTCTGCGACGACAGGTATGGGGGGAGAGGGATTACATTCCGCGCCACATGCACGGGTTGAGGGGTCGGAATTAGATTCTTGAACATCCACAAACTCCTCGTCTGTAGGGTAGGAGAGAGATGTTGACGGTGGAGAATTATTTGAACTCCATTATGGTTTGATAACTGATGCGTAAATACCAGTGAGAAAAGTTAACTCCCACAAAAAGTAAAAGACAGTGGGTAAAGAGTAGTAAGTATAAATGACGAAAGCCAAGGCGAACAAACGCTCCAGACAAGCAGGGATAAACTGGAGAGCCCAACAGGTGAGGATACCATAAGAACCCAGTACCCTTGATAAGATGTGTTGAAAAGACGCTACGAAAAACAAATGCGTAACCGAACACTCGCTACTGGAGCCAATTCTTCAAAAACGAAATGCCTCCATATAAGCGCTGGTTGTTGAAAAAGCGTGACCAGCCACAGTAGGTGCATATAGTAGACAATCAAAACATACTGGTAGCGCGACTCCCATGGGACAATGACAATAGAGTAGTACAAACTGCATCATAGATTTTTCAATGGTGAGCGAAAGTGGGAAACCATCTCGAACGGTAGAACTCTTGGCACCAAAGTGTTTCCTTGGGAAACGAATAGCCAGAGCTCATGATCAAAATGCTAGAAGTTAACTCACACTGTCAAATAAACACTAAAACCCAAAAGCGCAAAAGGCCAGGTAGCAATCAAATAGACCGCATATAAACCTACAGAATTTCATAGTAGACTCAGAGCAGAACAGGCTCTGTTGCAGAGATTCCAGCTCTGACAACTGATCTGGTACTGAGTGACCAGGTGCCTTCATGTCTGGAGTATGTAATACCGAGGGGCTGGGAATCTGCGCTGTTGACTTTCGCTTGGACGAAGTGGAGCGGCGCCTTTTTGTTGGTGGAGAAGCAGATTCAGCAACATTGTTTGTGAACTGACTCAAGCAAAGGGGAGAGGCAATCCGACGACGCGATCCTTTCTTGCTTGTCTTCGTAGCCTGTTTAGCAGTGTTATTCGACGCTGTCTCCGGCACAGTGTCCAGGAGCGAATCGGCTGATCCAGTCAGAGAAGCAACAACTGGTGTGGAAGTAACAGAAGGAACGACTAGGCTTGAAACGTCTTCAGGTTGTGCAGCAGGCGTGCCGGGGTCAGTCTTCACTTCTGGACTAGAGAGCTCATGACTTGCCAAGTCAAATTGTGATAGGACATGATCGATGCAACTATCCAGATTGCATCGCTGGGGCGAAAAAGCGAGAAGAGATTGGTAACAAACCTAGTGCCAACGATGTTGGTGGAATGGTCAGTGTGTAAAAAAGCAAAACACTCGAAACGGTCGAGTCACCTTAAGTTGTCACAAGAGCCATGCAGTCGATGAGCACTGAGTCGGAGATTTCTTAGAAAACAGTCTACTCACTGGGGACCAAAACAGACCGTATCTGTGAGCTTCTATTTATATGGGAACGCTTGATAATTACACATTCTATTGAACGAATGAAAGGATTTAAATATGAACAACACACGAAAAGTTTTCCAGTGGTTAGAAACAGCACTCAAACCCAAAGTGCATACGCATCACAGGGAATGCGAATTAAGGCAAGCTGTGCAAGATGACGGTTAATGAAGTGGGGGTTCTGGTGTAGCTCTCTCCCATCCCTGCACTCCATCACCAACGGTTTCGTCCTGGTTTGGGCTCATCAGCTAGAAATAGTCAAACTGGGAGTGGAAGTCAGCGCATAGCGCTTGGCGGCTATTGCCATAATCACTAGGTCATTGGACTCGGCGAGCAGCGGTGTCAGTCATTGCTGTGTCAAGCAGGAATGGGAGAGAGCCACACCGAAACCCTCCATTTCGGTGATGGTCCCAGTGATCGTATTGGTAGAGTCCAACTTCAAAGTCAACCGAAGCCACGATTGAGATTGCCGGTTGCAATCCAAGACAGACGGCAGGTGTTACAAAATCGACGGTCTAAGAAATTCCTTATGTCAAAATCAGTGGAAAGCCTTGTGTAACATGTGGCGATAGTAGCGAGTAGAAGGAGTGGACCAAAAGAAGACAAGGAGAAGTCGAATCCGTGACTGAGTTTCGCCACGGAAGTCGGTGTGACTTCGCAGACGCCATTAAGAGAATTGCTCAATTCATTCTTTTGTAGAGTCAAAATAATGGATACCAATGGTAGTAGCATTTGCTAGGTTCTAAAGTATGCTGTTGTTAACGACAGACTAGGGGCGTGTATGGCATGGGTTAAAGGCTAAGGGGACAGTGGGGCAACCTCCCCTGTGGCCACGCTTTCACCGGTGGTTAAGACACAGTGCTCGAATCCCCTATGCGAACCGGCCAAGCTTTATGTCTACGAGGTTATCATATCGACGGATTACCGGCGTGACGATCAGGGTGTACAAAGTAGATGGACAAAAATACATTAAATCACTAGGAAAGACGTGCGTAATCGCTGGACAGAATCGTCTAGGCGCATGCATACACATAAACTGCAAACTCAACAAACCTCGAGCCATCCAGTGAGGTGATCTGGGTACTCTGAAGAGTCAGGCGAGTTGCGTAAATGATCTGGGGGTGCTGGTAACCGGCTATAATCACCAGAAGATTCAGATGATACAGCAGGCGAATGAGGTATGGAGACAGAAGGGGTGATTTGGCTTCCAAGTGGTCCATCGGCGGAGTAAGGCACGTTTGACATTGCATTCTGCAGGGGGAAATGGTCGCAGTCGTTTCTCACATGGCCACCAATCTTCGCGTTGATATGAGTCGCCACTCGTTCCGGATTTGAGAGAAGAGCGGAAAGAAAACGCTGAATGATGAGTGGAGGAGATATGAATAAACAAGTGTGATGTGTTCAAGCTAAGTAACAGAACCATATCTGCAAACTCATCAAGTGGACAATATGCTCAGAACACTTGCTTCCATTGAGTTTTTAGTGAAGAGTTATGGGCTGAAGCAGTCAGTGCATCTAACTTAGGACGAACCACCTAGTAACTGTTGCACCTGCGCTGACTGAGCCACCTCTTTCAAACACATGATGACGATTTACATCGTCATGTGTGCTTGTTGCTTTGACCGGACGAGGTAATGAGGAAATTAAGTAATAAGCTAGTAAAGAGAATTGAAGAACCTAAAATATATCCCGCAAGGATGCTATTAATATAACATAATAACAAACAAACATATAGGGATGACGTTTCACGTTCGGCCTAATGTCTCGGACTAGAAAGTAAGTGGCTTTGCAAGGTTTTGGCGTGAACAATATTTGTACTTGTGGTGAAATGAAATTTGGCGGTTAGATTTTCAGAGCGAAAATGTGAAATGAACTGTTGTTGTGGGACTTAATCGGGGGATTAACAAAGAACAAGCCGTTATTCGGATGGCCGTAGCTTAAAGGTAACGAGCTTGTCTGGCAATCTGGCGGCGCGAATTCGAGCCTGCGTAGGAGCAGGGCGACCCTCGGAGTATTCTTAGCCCAAGTGCGACTGGTGGTGGTTGCGCAGCAGCGAAGCGTCGGTACTGCTTACCCACGTACTGCTGATGCATTTAAAGTTGAAATCTATATGTGCTTGCTAACTAGGGTTCCGTTTATATAACAGACAACAATGTATCAGCTGAACCCCGGAACGGAGCTTCGCTGCCACGCGACCACCACCAGTTGCACGCGGGAAGAGTGCACCGCGAGGAAGCCAACTCCTACGCGGATTCGACCCGGAGACCTTATGATTGCAAACTGAGTGTGCAGGCCAGTCGGCCACCTGCAGAGATCCGCCCAGACAGAAGGACAATAAACTGGATGGGAGAGAAATGTAACTTCCGCGTAGCGCGTCTGTGTGGACGATGAACATGTTGGGCTGGATACACTTGCTGACCTGGCTAGAAGCAGACCACAATGGAATTCGTGCTGTGAGCTTCTCCGATCATCCCCATCCCGCTTAGCCTCACGCTCCAAAGCTCATTTCTAAGCATAATGTAAATAAACATAAAAAGTTTTGTTGCACAGCAGCCGGCTGATAACTTAACGGAACGATACCCATCCGTTGCTGCACCATTTTACAGGCATGTTAGCTCATTGTACCAAGCTTTAAGTGTGACACATTTTCGAGATCGCGTGCAGTGCTTTCAAGTTAGCGAGGCTAAAAACGCTGTTTTGGAGTCGTTGACATTCTCATTGGTCCTAGGACGTTAGCCAATGGGACACCCGTTGGAAGCCCCGAGCATAAGCCACAGACAGAAAGTGGTCGAGCACCATCTTCTGCTCTGTCTTGATGCCCATCTGAAGGAAACCCTGATGATTGGTCTCCAAACTGAAATAGTCCATGGGCAACTTGTGATGCCTGTCTAGGGAGGAGACCCAAGCTACCACATGATCCGAAGCTCACGCCGTAACCAGGACATAGTAACAAGCACATGAAACCGTCTACACTTAGTGCTCGCTAGCGGCTACTTGGTGGTGGCTTATTCAGCGGCCTAACCATGATGACGTAGACAGGCAATCTTCTAACTGATATTCCGCAGTCTGAGACCTGAGCGAGTAAGGCAGGCCTGCATTTGCGATTGATCAGGCATGCGCCGTGGCTTGGACACTGCACACCCAAACCTGAATCAGCAATGGCTTCTAGGCGGTTAGACAATTTTGTGCGATTGTCATTGCGACTATCATGGGGGACATTGTTCCCATTGAAGTTGGTAGACCAACCTGAAGCTGAACAACGAAAGTTCTACGTTTGCTTACTTCTATCACAGTTGATGAATAAACACAAACTAAGAGGATTCCAAGTGTGCCGTTGACACGACGTTAGTGAGTGTTCGTTGTCTCCACACCCATGAGCGACTTTGTTAATCAGTTATCGCTTCAGTGTCTCCATGTATGGCGTTATTTAAAGGTTATAGGAACCTAAGTATTCATAGAATAATTAGGCTTTACTTCCATACGGTCGCCCATACGTGTTGAGACGCTTTCACAAGTGGCTCTCCGAATGGAACCATTAGAAGTGCAGTCAATGCAGATGAAACCTCCCTATAACGTCCATGGACTGGAATGCTATCCTCATGAAATCTGCATTACTCAACAAAAACCACATAAAGGGGCTACAATGACTACCGTATTTATACATGCCACACAGTCCTGGCAGAAAAACCGCAAGGCTGATAATTAGTGGCGACGCACGTATTTTACTCTGGTAATTCAAATGAGTAGTTGGAACAGACAAACACTGTCGTCTCACCCAAAGGGCGTTCCCACAATGTGTTTGCAATCATTTACAAAGGCAATCGCGCCGACTAAGCCTGCTATGGACCACCGTTTCAACTAGTCTTAAAAGCAGTCATGTGTACACACTGTGACACACGTTGTTACCGACTTGGCAACTACTCCGAAACAGTTTGTCATTGGAAAGTAGGTAATTCCGGAGGCGTCGTTGAAGGAGGAAAATTGCTCCAAACCCTATGCTTACAATGCGTATGCAATGCTCGTCGGCAGATCATATCAAGACCGTAGGGTTACTTGGTATTTCAAGCTTATCAATCACTTGGAAGCGAAGTGTAAATATCATGTTGAAACGCAGGAGTGACATGCATCTTACGACCTTAACATAACGGCAGATCCATGGGTGCTGAAGCGGTAACTGGTTACCGAAGTGGCCCACAGGTGTGAAGGTGTGAAAGAAGCTGCCGCCCGCATGCTTTAAAATTCTACAACTGGTCAGTTCATGGAATCTTTAAATCAAAAGAAGTGAAAGGAGTAATGACAAGTTAGGTCGAAAAGTTGGAGATAGCTTGGGGGATAAGACAAGCCTGATGTACCCGATATGTTATGGGGAACTTCCTAGATTCGTTCCGCACGGCCGGGGGGAGCATGACCCTAACATTATCTTATGAACCCAAACGAAAATACTCTTTGGAAGTCAGAGACTTCGCAGATTCATGAAGGAATTCCTGTATTTTTGTAACGGGTGAGAAAGATTTGGTAATTATACGTCTATCGGTAATGAACCATTCGCTAAGATGGCGGAGTGGAGCATTTGTCCAGTAATTGGTGATCGAATTCCCAGCAAGTGACTAATGGTCATGTGACAAAAAACTGGACTTTGAGGGTAGGAAGTGCTTGTCAACGGGTGAATCCACTCCTAAAGGTTTGTCGGTGGTCGATGCTGCCGCCTCGCAACTGCTAGATAGCAAAACAATGCGGTCGGTGTAAACCTACATCAACTAGGTATCCCGCAGATAGCACTTTAAGGGTCGCTTCGTAAGACACCGCAGGGGGACACTCCGTGATGACGTCTATAATTAGCCTGGATAACAATGAAGAAATGTGACACTCCAACTAAGCACTAATTTTGAATGAAAAAATGTTATATATTTTTTAGTGGAATTGCGCTCCACAACTCGCCGCAGCACCCGACGCGACTTGTGCTGCAAAAGCACAGGGCACGCAGTGTTCACATCTTTGATGAGAACTTCTGACCGAATATGTAGAATAGGGTACCACGACCGCCGTAGATGAACGCGCTTGTAAAGTGATGGGACAGCGATAGCAGACTTGCACCAAGTGTGCCGTTGCCCTATCAACTGCCACAGAGAGAAAATATGGTCCACACAACCCGACCCGGACGGAAATCCGCCCACATTCCCCTCATCTTGGACTCCTGTTCAGAAGTGATGGAAATGATGAGAATGACTTCGTCACTATAGGTGTCAGGTAGATACCGTCGTGATTAGGCCAGGAGTTGCAATTACTCGTTACGAAGAAACTGGGCCAACTGGTTGGGAGTGTCTTAATTCGGAGGAGCTAACATCATGCAGAGGATTCCAACACCAACCTTAAGCAGCGAGAACACGAGATAATCAGGATCAATGGTGACGAGACGGTTCGGGGCAACGACCGCGTCACAGACCCTAGAATCATTCGGACCGGTAATTTAGCTTGCGACACTTGGACAGGAATAGAAAGTGAATTGAATCTCTACCAAACTGCCCTACCCAGCTGGTCAGAGAATGATTCTTAATATGAATTGGGACGCCACTGTTTTCATCCAATGCTGTGATGGCACGTGATTTCCTGGGGTCAGGGGACCGGTGATAGTAGAATACCATGTAGCACAGTTATCCCTTGCTCTATTACATCGAATGTCGTCACAAACAAGATGCGCGTGAGTAGCATCCGTGTCCAGAAAGGAATGCGAGTTCGTAGAGTATACTGGCACAAGAAGATGGGTAAACATGGAAGAAATGATGTGATCATCCGATATGAGACGAGTATCCATACGCACGAATACAAATGCGATGAAAACGAACCTGGAGATCAAAGTCGTCTTCGTGGTCGGAGGCGTCGGGGCCCTTTAATTCAGAGGTGGCAGATACTGCAGTGATGTGTCGAGGAGGATGGCTGAAAGGAAAAAATGGAGGGAAAGAAGATAAAATGATTCTCGACAGCACAGTCACAAAACAAGAAGTAAATATATCCCCATGAAAAACGAACAGACACGGAAGTGATCAGTGGAATCTGAAAGAAATTGTTACAATTTTCTGAAATGGTACAGTCCATCAAGTCTATGGTGAAATAAAGAAACACTAACCGGTACCTGGTCACAATGACAGCAGTGATCATGTGAAATAATGAATATCTGACCGACCTATTGAGCTGGACTAAAAAGAGACAACAGAATACTGATGCGTAGCAGTGACGATTTTGTATAACTCAGATAATTCATCGCCGCCACTCACATTCAGCAGGCTTAGGCTAGTCTGGAGGGCTATATCATAGTCAACTGTCAATCACGCAGGTCCGCGGTTGTCACCCATGGCGAAGTGACACTAGCTGCTGGCATCCTGAAGTCATGGGGGCGGAATACGGCAGCGGTCCGCTGGGAGGCGCACCACTGACGAGACGCTGAAGGTCGAAACGCCTGTGTCTGGTGCTTTTCTAGACTAGTCTAAACCTGCTGAAGGGGAGTGACGATGATGAATTAGCTACAAAAGACAACGGAATAAACAAAAAGGTCGCATAGCTAAAAATTTTGATAAACGTCAGTCTACACCTGGTGGCTAAGCGGTGATTGGACTTATAAGCTGATGACCAAAGCTAATCTTTAACGCAGCTGAAAAGTAATGGTTCACCTACACAGGACACCGAACGCACTTTGGAAGCGAAATGGTACACCCGAGCAGTTCCCAGCTCTGTTCATGTCATCTTCGCAACCACGATCCTACAGTCGATGTGATGTATTAAAATGGCGTCATGACGATGGGAGTTGATGAAGAAACAAAAGGGAGAGAAATCAAACCAAGAGCTTGAATTGAAAGGAGTTTTAAAAGCGTTACAACCACAATATGGAACCAATGGGCAGAAATGAAGGAGTGTACACAATAGGAACCGAATATGCGCATGCGAAGTGAGCGCACCCTAATCTAGGAAAGAATTCAGCGCAGTTCAACTGGCCACAATTGCCCTCGAGTTCTGACTCCCGCATCCACAGTGTGCCCTGGTGTGTAAGCACGTCTCTGTTGTCTGAGGCCGAGGTTTCCTATGAGTTTAGTCATCTAAAGAGTCACAAATAGTCCGATCCAGACCAACTGCCTCCCGCTCTCTTAAACGACAGAGGCCCGTCTCTTTTCTGAACTAAATACCCACCTTTAAGATATTGGGACCACTGAAGTCAACCGATCTGGGTGGGAGTTTGCGGACATAGTGTTCATTTTCAAAAATGGTGACCGAACAGACCAAAGCAACTATCGAGGGATCAGCATGTTATAGATTGCGTCCAAAATACACTCTCTCCTACTTGAATGGAAGCTCAGTCGAGTACGCGAACAGCGCAGGCTGGGCTTCCCCACACTCGGTGTCGTATTAATCACATCTTTACGATTCGCCTGACACTACAAAACCACGGAGCTTTCAGTCGGTCAATCATGGTTTGTTTCCAAGACATACGTGCTGCTGCTCTTTGGAGGTGCTTTCTGAGAAGAGGAGTGCCTAAGCAATCTGGCAACATAGCCCAGGTAATCTATTTTTCAATCTCAAGGTGTGTGTGAGTATACAGTGGTTACTTGCAATCATAGAGTATCATCACTGATGAGACAGAGAAGACAAGCATGTACCATCATGTTCAAACTGGCTATGGGTAACATCTTAGAGTCCCCTGGAAAACTATAGATTTATTGGCATCGAGTTGCTTTTGTGTGATTGGCTTCATGACATGGAGCATGCTGATGACAAAGCTGCAATCTGTGACTCATCACAGGGTGATCAGGACATGCTGCACAAGTCAGACATGTCTGTCTCAGTTCGTGATGACTTCTGCCCCTTCAAAGTACGAGGTAATCCTGAAGGACTCGTTAGAAGCTGCTCCTACCCTCATCCCATCCGACTCTTCTTTCGAAGTAGTCGACAAGTTCGTTTACCTTGAGAGCTTCATTGACACAGGAAATTAAAGGAAGAGCTCAAATTGCGCATCCCTAAAGCCACAGTATGCCTTGCCAGCTTCCGATACCTCTGGTGTCGTCGTGGTCTTAGGCTTCCACTGAAAGACTGGATCTACAGCGCTACGGTACGGAGAGTGCTCCTTTTATGGCTATGTGACTTGGCCTATTCGAAGGAGCGATATCCAGATAGTATCTACTTTTGAGCTCCGAATCCTCCGGGACATTGTTGGTGCACGTTGGCAGCATCGCACTGGTAATGATGGCGTTTGTCATCGGATTTTCAAATCAGACAGACAATGCCGACAAGTGATGTGCCTTCGGTAGCTCGGGCACGTGTTTCGTGTGCCTGCTCAGCGGTTGTCCCGCAGCGCTCTCTGCACGCATCGGCGTTGAATGGAAACGACGGAAAGGTGGTCAACGTGTCCGGAGCCCAAAGAAAGCGAACATACCTGGTTGAAAAAGCTGTCGGATATGCGCCGGAACCGAAGTGTGAACGTGCTGCGACTCTGCTCTGCTGATTGTGCTTTCTCTCTCCCATATGTACTGGCACTCGCCCAATTGTATATCGATCAAGTGTCGAATATATATATATATATATATATATATATATATATATATATATATATATATGGTTGGCGGCATCCGGTTTCGGATTTGCCTGTCACTGTGGCAAGCCACAGGACGCCTGCGCCTACAGAGGGACCATGGATGGCTTGCGTTGCACCACCCACAGCTCCAACCACATACCCCATATACAGTGTAAACCCGAAGGAATAAGACCGGGAGGCATGCGGATGGGAACCACGTTTCATCAACGGAGCCGGCCCACACTCCTTCACAAGCAAACACAAGCACGCTGTATTTGGGGAATCAACCGCACACAAGGCGGTGGCTGGACCGTAGTCCGCTCCACACTGAATGCATGGAACCGCTCTTTGAGCCTAGCACGGCCACAAGAACCGTGCACCCCGTCCCCTCCAGCAACGACCAACTGTCTCCTGGAGCCAGTATGAACGATGTAGTGGGTAATAGACAGGTAGGCACCTTGTCAACATACACATCAAGCGCAACCATACCAGGGATATCAAACAACAGCCATTCACTTTAAACGACAAGCTGAAATTAAATAAATCCAATAATGCATACAGATACGGTGGCATAACTCTTCGCTAAATTACCATATGAAGTAAGTTGGTTAGCAACAAATCTGTGATAAGTAAGAAATGTCCACAAGTTACTTAAAATGCTACAAACGCAACAAAATTACCGAAGATAAGCGCAATTAGTGTAAGCAACGTGGCCAGTTAATAGAACATTATTCAGGGAGGCAGAACAAACCAAATAAAGCGGGATGAAATTTAGCCAGCTTTAAAAGACCTAGTTTAAGTGTAAGTTGGTTCAGCCCAACTGCGGTGAAGAAGCATCAAGAATGCAACATCAGCCTCAGCATGGGGCACACATACATACATGGTTGGCGGCATCCGGTTTCGGATTTGCCTGTCACTGTGGCCAGACACAGGACGCCTGCGCCTACAGAGGGAGCT